>CM053566.1:66129557-66272422 GCA_028646485.1 Cryptoprocta ferox | reverse complement strand
TCGAGGGTGTCATGCTAAGCGAAATAAGTCAGGCGGAGAAGGACAGATACCATATGTTTGCACTCGTAGGTCTAACAGGAGAAACCCAACAGAGGACCATGGGGAGGGGAAGGAGGAAAAGAGTTAGGGAGAGGGAGGGAGACAAAGCACGAGAGACTCTTGAATACTGAAAACAAACTGAGGGGGGAAGGGGAAGGGGGAAAGGTAGTGGGGGGTGATGGTCTTGGTGGAGGTCACTTGTGGAGAAGAGCACTGGGTGTTATATGGAAACCAACCTGACAATAAACTATAAAGTTTAATTAAAAAAAAAAAGAGTGTATTTGGGTAAGTATGTTGTTTTTATTCCTGCATAGGTTTCATGCACATATCCTCTCTTAGTATTAAATTTGAAATATTTCATATGTGACCCTGGGTCACATTATTTGTGACTCTCTCATGCCAAGAGTGTGTGTATAGTGTTCCAATGGACCAAGTTTTGCTATATTCACATTTCTATTTTCTCAGCTAAAAATAAAAAATAAAGAAGATCAAGAGCAATGTCAGAAACCCACTTGGCAAAGCCAAAAGATTTGAGGATTCCCCCTGCCTCCATTTTTAATAAAGAACTCTATAATGAATAGGAAGGGCATCGTGCTAAGGGCAAAGCTAGGAGAAAATATTGAACATAATATCCCAATGGACAAATTGGTAGATTATGTGTTGCTCTACTTTGAGATTCTTGCAAAGTCCAGTTATTTAAAATTCCTTCCAGTTCTTGAAGAGACAGAATTATTTGAAACGAAGCAGACACATTTCCTCCTCGATCTCCTCTTTCTCATAGTAATATCAGCCTGGTGGTACCAATTTAAATATATTTTTTCAGTGGCACAAGTGAAAATGAATGGCTTCAGAGAATGGAAGGAAACCTGTGTTTGGGTGGTCAGACACTGCCTGTGTGTCTGCCCTGAGGCACAATGGACACCCATCATCCATTTCTCACAGAAGCCCACCTTAGGGAAGGTCAGTTACCCCTGCAGTGTCAGGAGAACAGTGCAATGAAAGGACACTGAATTTGAGGCAAAGAGGCTATAGCTTAGACCAGCTCTACCAATGCAAGACTAGATTCCATTTGTAACATGGTTGTCTCTCTCCTCCTCCTGCTACCTGGAAAACTTCCAGGACAACTTTTTCCAGGTGGACGTCTGTTCTCCCAGGACAATGATGCTTAATTTTGGTGAACTGGGGGATGGGGACTACATAAAGTGGCTACACAGAGATAAAGGCAAGTTTATAACGGGAACAGCTGCCTAGTTTATTGAAAAAAAAAAACACTATATATCAGAATATGGCTGATAAAGCAATGACAGATTTAAAATAACACTTTGCTTACAGTGCAAAAGGCATTAGATGGTGTCCCCTTGCACTGGTTAGCATAATATTATCCTAATAATGATCATAATCGTGTTTGGAATTTCATAATAAAAAAGTTTCCAAGTATGTTAAATTTTTTATAAGCACAGAGCAAATATTTCTGATAATTCTGTTATTTGGAAAGAAAAAAAGAAATAAAGCCATCTCCAAAGTCACCCTAACTGAAATTCTCTAATTTAAGAAGAATTCACAGCAAAGGAAAGATGTGACCCTTTCCCACAGTTGATACACTCTCGAACATGGAGATAGAGAACGAGAAGTAGAAAGGTCAAAGACAAATGCTTTTTCCTCAGAAAGTTATATACACATCAAATACCTCACAAGGCAGAGTCATCATATTACATAGAACTCCAGTTTCCTGAAAGAAAAAGAGAGGGTCTGAGGAACTAGGTACGTATGGGACAGCAGCGAGGCTGCTAGGACACAGAGAAAAACATGACATGATGGACACAAGACCCTTGAGTGTCCCTGGTATAAGTGACACCAGAGAGCAAGCAAATTATGTAGAGTGGTAGCACTTAACCAGTGATCAGATGCACTTCCAAACTCAGGCTCAAAGGCCAGAAAAATATAAGCATGTGTGAAGACAGCCTTCTGTTCTCTTGGAAGTAAGCATTGCTTTTCTTCTCTGTCCCTCTAGAAGCAGACTGTGGAATGGGTTTTGATCTCTACAGAGAGAAGGAGATTGTTCTTGCCAGGACCAAACGGGGGAAGCTCAAGTAAACAACAATGATTTTATAGAACAAAATAATTGTGGTTATGTTCTCTCTTTATAGGCAACACATTGTGATCCTACTATGCTCATTTCACATGTAGGAAATCTGAGGCCCAAGGAGAAGTAGTAAATTCTTTGTCAGACTGTTAGTGACCTGAGGCAGTTTTGCCATCTCAGTCTCACATATGCCCATGTCCCTACTACTGTAAAGGCATCTTATCCAGTATTGATATATATTAATATATTAATAATATCCAGTATTAAATGACCACCTGCCTCATTCCAGGCACTGTTTTGAGTACTGGGAATATAGCAGTGACCAAGACAGCCGCCATCCTTACCCTTGCAGACCTCAATCCTGGAGGAAGGGGGTGGCCAACGGTCAAATAAAACCAGAAAATAATTGCAAATGGCAAAATCCCTGTGATGGACACAGAGATGGTGTGATCAAGAGTAAGCGAAGCTCTACTTAAGATCACATATGCTGTCAGGGAAAACCTCTCTGAGGAGGTGAGTTTTAAAACAGGAACTCAAAGAGAGGAAAGCAAATGAGAAGCTCTCCCAGGGGCTCCTGGGTGGCTTAGTCTGTTGAGCATCCGACTCTTGATTTTGGCTCAGGTCATGATCCCATGAGGGGAGCCTGCTGGGATTCTCTCTCTCCCTCTCTCTTTGCCCTCCCCTGCTCGTGAATGCATATTACCTCTCTCTCTCTCAAAATAGATAAATAAACTTAAAAAAAAAAAAAAAGAAAATCTGTCTCAACACAAGGACCCTGAAATGTAAAATAAAAAAAGCAAAACAAACAAACAAAAACCAAATAAACCTGTGTATTAGAGAAACAGGAAAGAAGGCAGTGTGAGGGGATGCCCTGCATTGAGGAAGAAATGGACCATACTTGTCTAGAGGAGCAAGGGAGACGCCAGGTCCTATAAGGCCCTGGTGCAGAGTTCACCTTGCAGATGTAGTAGAGAGAAACTGAAAGGTTTTAAGAGGGAAAAATCTGATTTAAGCCTTATAAAGCTTGTTCTGGTTATTGTATGGAGAAAAATTTGGGTGTGGCCAGGATGGGGTAAAAAAAGAAGAGCAATTGATGAGGCTCTTGCAGTATTCCTGTAGAAAGACTGAATAGCTTGGACCAGAGAGATAGGTGCGAACAAGGGGGAGGTGGAGAACTGGAGATAGGTTTTGGTGGTAGAACTGGGAGGATCTGCTTGTGAACTGAATGTAAGGAACACAGAGGTCAAGAAGGAAGTGATGCTTTTGGCTTTGCAACTGTGTGACACTCATAGGAAGAACAGATTGTGGTCAGAAATCAAGAGTTCCATCGTGGACAGAACCGGGGATGTCCACTAGGCGTGTGGAGAGGTCATGGTCCAGGTGGGTAATATCAGGACTTCGAGGAAACACGCAGCACTGGAGAGAAATGTGCTATCTCTGGCTTCTAAGTGATGTTCAATACCTTGATGCCAACTAAGATAACACAAAGGAAGATGTATATACGGAGAATAGAGGGTCCAGACCAAGCTCTCTTGGCAACAAATATTAGAAATCAGGTGTAAGAAGGGGAGCCTGGGTGGCTCAGTCGGTTAAGCATCCGACTTCGGCTCAGGTCATGATCTCACAGTCCATGGGTTTGAGCCCCGCGTCGGGGTCTGTGCTGACAGCTCAGAGCCTGGAGCCTTCTTCAGATTCTGTGTCTCCCTCTCTCTCTGCCTCTCCCCTGCTCTGTCTCTATCTCTCAGAATAAAATAAAGACATAAAAAAATTTTTTTTTAAAGAAAGGTGTAAGGAAAGGAACCAATAGAGAAGACAGAGCAGGAACTGCCAATGAAGTGAGAGACAGGAGGGCAGCTTCAAAGAAAGTTTGCCAAGAATGTGATCACCTGCACTGAAAGATGCTGATCTGCAAGGCAGGATGGGGAGAACAGACAGTGGGATTCAATGCACCAAGATCACTGAGGACTCTGAGAAGAACCAGGCTGAAACATAGGAAGGGTGGGGCTGAGAGCGAATGGAAAATGGGAAAATGCAGGCTGTGGGAAGACTACTCCTTCAACAGGCTTTGCTGTGAATGGGAGCATGGATCCTGACCATGTCTGTGGTGGGGTGCAGAATCAAGAGGTGGTTTGCTTGTTTCTTTTTTTCACTTTAAGATGGGAGATACCAAAGCATGTGAAGATACACATGCAGTAGAGAGAGAGAAATTAATGAACTAGGAAAGGTGAACTAGGAAAGGGAGAGTGGAAATTAACAGGGTAAAGTCAATGGAGAAGGTAGGAGGGTTAGGACTGTGGCTTCCAGGCTGTAAACCGGCCTGGATCAGTAGCAGGGCACACATTTCACTGTAATAGAGAGAAAGGCAGGGAATTTGGGAAAAAAACACGGAGGATACTCCATAGTTCGTAAATTAATAAATGAATGTATCTGCTTCTTTCCCATAGTCTAATTTAGGAAATTTCTTTTTTTTAACATTTATTTATTTTTGAGAGACAGAGAGACAGAGCATGAGCAGGGGAGTGGCAGAGAGAGAGGGAGACACAGAATCTGAAGCAGGCTCCAGTCTCTGAGCTGTCAGCACAGAGCTCGACACAGGGCTCAAACTCACCAACTGGGAGATCATGACCTGAGCCAAAGTGAGCCGCTTAACCAAGGGAGCCACCCAGGTGCCCCAGGAAATTTCTTAAGTTTTACATCACTCAAAAAAAAAGAAAAGAAAAAAAAAGCTGTAGCTCATAGCTCTCCCTTTTCTGAGCTCACATAATATTCTCTGCATATACCAACTGTCACTTCGCATGGATCTCTTTGGTTGCCTTGTCTACTTGATGAGATGAGATATAAAGGCCACTTATACTTCTGTGCCTCCTGACATTATCATCATTGAACATATATACATATGTATATTGATTAATTGAAGTCAGTTTTCCAAGGTCCTGTCCTATAACACCATTAATAATATTAATGTTGCTTCTAGCTCTAATATTCTTTCATCCTCTGGCACTATAAACATGTCTTATGGTCACCAAACCAATAGATGTGATTATAATATCTTGAAACTTCAAGCTTCTGATCCTCATTCTACTCATAAGAGTGTCCAAACAAAAAAAGAGGGGCCTCAAATACAAAACAAACCCCACTTTAGTTTCAGTGAGAAAAACAAACTCCCAATCCATAGTAAGGTTTTTTCCCCATAATTCAATTTCTACAGCCTTTATTATAAAACTGCTGAAGCACTAGACATTTCTCAGTATCAGGACTGAAATGTAGTGAGTCTGTCTGTTCTACACTAAACTAAGTAACAAAAAGAGACACTGTTTTACTCATACTTTCATCAAAGGTAAGTGCAAAAATGGAAGGGAAGAATTAATTTATATTTGGATATTTTTATTTGAATTAATTTATATATGGAATTTTAATTGCAGGATGCAAGTCTGTGATTAATATAATTTTGTTTCAATTTATGGGATGCACTTGGTTAATAGCTTGCCTTTGAAAAAAATGCTTTATTGAGGGATCTCATCTGTGTGATTTACTGTCTGAGGATATGTTAAATTCCTTTCATTACATAAGAAATCATTATTTGCCCTTGAAGTTGAATCCATTGCATGGGTGGGGAGATGATGCCAATCCTATCCTGTAACCTACTATTTCTGAGGAAAGCAGAAGATTTGAAAGAAGCCTTGTTTGGCTTTCTTGTCATAAATCTCTTTCTCTGTGTGCTCAATATACACATGTGCATTGCTGATTAATGCTCAAATCCTTGCTGACATTATGATAAGCTTTAAAGCAATCCTGCCTTAGAGAGAGAGACAGAAACAGAGAGTGTGTGAGTAAGCATGTACAGCTTTTTCTAAACTGAAGGTTAGAGGCAAAGGAAAGACATGTGAAGTAAGAATTGAAAGAAGAAGACCTGAATATTGAAAAAGAAAACAGAACATAAAAGGAAAAATACAACTGAAGGAAACATCCTTGAATAACCTTGTTTAGAAAATTGTGGAAAATAAGCCAATCTATGTAATCCCGTTATGAACTGTTAGCTTAAGGCTTTAGGCACAGAGAAACTGTGTAATGAGATTAAACCACGTAAGAAAACATGGTTGTCTGCTGCTTGTTGGAAGAATAAAACAAAGAAAGCAATAAATGGACAATTATAATCCTGTGCCTCTCTCCCCCCACCATTCAGAAACAAAACAATTAGGAAGGAAGATCTCCTGATAATGCAAATGCCAAACTCCAACCTCTCCCAGCTGTGCAGCTTTGAAGAGAATGCATCTGCTTTCATTATTCACTTCCTGATGCTTTTTTTATTATGATGAAAGAATGATGTGATTTTAAAGGGAAAGACAAGTTCTGCTGATGGTTCCCTCTTACCTGGAGTTCCCACTATTGGTACCTAAGAAAAAGTGTGATGAAAATATTCTAGCATTTCCTCCTCACCCCTTAATTCCAAACCCTACAACGTTTTCATTTTCTCTTTTAGTTGCAACTACTCGGCTCTTCCATTGTAGCCACTGGCATGAGAAATAAATGCATGAGTGGGTGTGTGTCAATAAAACTTTATTAAAAAAAAACAAACGGCCAGCTTTCAGGGTGTAGTTTGAAGATCTCTGGGTTAAAAGATGAGAGAAGTGGATACAACTAGTAGGACATCTTAGATGAAATTGGGGCCCCTATATTTTATTCAAGAATTTACTGTCTTTACATGTCCTGTGAATTTAAAACATGGATCTGTCATTAAGGATGCTGGATACATGAAAGTGAGAGGAATCATGAACAAATATTCCTGTTCTGATCTACTTATGTTATCTAATCAGAGGTGCTAGTGGAGGAAGTGTGATAATAAGGGGTGATGATGGAAAGAGAAGCCTCCAATCCTCCCAATGGACCACAAGGCTAATACAGGGCATATGGATCTATTAATAGAGATGCTATTAATAGAGAATACATATTCTCATAGTTGGACCCTGGATCAGTGCATAAGAATCACCTGTGATCTTGTTAGAAAATCAAGTTTCGGGGACCACTCCCACCAAGTCTTACTGAAAAATTGTAAGAGTAGGGCCAAGAAATCTATTTTAACAGCCCCTCCAGATGATCTTGATACATGCTCGAGTTTTAGAAACAGTTACTATTCTAGAAAATCTTCTTTTCAGCTGCCGAGTACATGTGTTTAAGTAGAATAATGTTATCAAGATTTTGTACATTCCTGTGGAGAATTTTTGGGTTTTAGTAAAAGAAAGAAATAAAAAAGAGTAACTCAAAAAGGTGGTAGAAAGTAAAGTGTTATTCTGAATTCTAGATTACAGCTTATCTGTATTTGAAGACAAATTTTACATTCCATATGTGTTTAGCTTCTGATCTCTTTCTTTTTGCTGCCTAATCTACTTTTAATCTCTTTCTTCTGTGAGTGTGTTCATGGGATACAAATAGATTTTTATTATTAACCAAAAATAGAATGTAGACAATAAACCCATTATACTCCATAAAGTACATTTGACTCTAAGTCAAAACCCAGCAAGCTTGGAATTGAGTACTGTTCTGGATGAGCTATTTTTCACCTTTATGGCAATGCAAGTAATTCTGGCTACATGACATGAAGCATGAGTACCTCTTCAAAAGAAAGGTGTGAGAAAGCCTCAGGTATCATAATTATCAGCTCCAAGACAACCCTGGTCAAAAGCAGAGAGATCTGTAAACATCCAAGTTCACACTCTGAATTGTGTCCAGATGGGAATCAATTGCCACATAGTACCTAGAGACATAATAAACAGAAGTGTGTGCACAATGGCAAATGTTCTTATTCCCTCCAAGCTGATCAGATGGTCAGTATGATTGCCTTCATGCTAAAATGTACTCCCCTTTGCAATTACTCAACTGCTCTGCCCTTGGCTAAACCCTGAAGCACAGAAAATGCATCAGGGTGAGGTAGGAAGCTTTGGGTAGGAAGGAATAAGGCACACTGAGTAAGTAGAGGAAGGGAGGGGAGAAAGACAGGACTTCCTCACTTAATTTTCATCTAATGAGCCCTCCTGAGACCCCAACTCTGCTGCAGACTTCCTCCTTCGGCAGCCTTCAGAAACAGAGGTCTAATCCCCTTTTCAAACTCAAGTTTGTTGCCAGTGCAGCTATTTCAGCCATGTGTACTAAGCATCTCACAGTATCCATTTCTACAGGACAATTGTGTTAGAGAAAAATCGATTTATTCCATTTGCTGAATTTCACTTGGAGCTAAGTAGGATCTAAACATATTAACAAAAGTTAAACAAAAAAGCAATAGTTAACGCCCACACTGTAAATGAGGAAGTAGCTCTTAGCAGCCACAAGCCATGCTCTATAAATTCCATTCACAGGAGAGCTACCCTGAAGCGTGGCAAGGTAGTCTCCATCCAGAGTAATTGTTCTTCAGCACTTCACCCAGCCTTCTTCTGAACAGCACTGGGTGGAAAAACAAGAAAGAGAACCAACAGTTCTGGGGAGCATCACCTTTCTTGGAGATGTCTTCTTTGAAATTTAAAATAAATAATTGGCCTTCAGCATACAGTAAAACCTTGGTTTTGAGCATAATTTGTTCTGGAAACATGCTTGTAACCCAAAGTACTTGTATACAAGGTGAATTTCCCCATAAGAAATAATGGAAACTCAGATGATTCGTTCCACAACACAAAAATATTCATGTGAAAATGTCTATAATTCTGTAATATAATATAAAATAATAAAATAGAAAACATAAAGAAAACTAACCAATGAACCTGCACTTACCTTTGAAAACCTAAGTGGCTGGTGTGAGGGAGACAAGAGGGAGGAGGGTTATCATGTAGGATGACTTTCACTATCACTAATGGGACCACTACTCTCTATTGGCTCAATGGAATCTTTGTTTTCTTGCAACTTTAACAAAGAACCTATCCAATGACCTAGAATAAAGCAAAGATTCCTAAGCTTACTCTTGTATGGAAAACCAAAGGACTGTCCATAGATGCTTTGAAGTGACCAAAAACACACTAGTGCCAGTTGTGGGCACCTTCCAACTTTCTGAAAAATCACTGATTTCTGCCAAACATAGTGCCCTGAGACCAAACATCCGACCATGGGAGATGATCACCCACAATCTCACAGGAAGAGAGAGAGAAACATTGACTCAGTTGTGATCATGTGATGTTTGGTGTCATGCACTACTTGTATTGCAACACATCGCTTGTTTATCAAATTAAAATTACTTAGAAATGTTTACTTGTATTGCAGAACACTCACAGAACAAGTTACTCACAATCCAAGGTTTTACTGTAAAAGTAGATGCAAATCCCATGCTTGCATACAGGTTTTGACTAGGTCATTTCCTATGTAGTGCTTTCCACAGCACAGAAAACAATGGCTCATTCTATTTGTACATATTAAGGTCAAATAACTTAGCAATCTAGTTTTATCCCAAATTATCTAAAGACAGAGGGAAAACACTGCAAAGAGGGGCCAAAAAATGTAATATGACCTTAAGTTAGCTCAGGTTTACTCAGAAGAGTAGTTCAAAATGTTAAAATAAACAAAAAAAACCCTAAAATTTAAATTTAAATGAAGATTAAACCAGCCAAGGAGCAAAAATTTTTTAAAGGGAATTTTCTTCACAGAATTCTGCTAGCTATTGTCTATATATAACCTTAAATAGGACTTATGGAGAGCATTAGCTAAGCAGCAATTGTATCACAGAACCCCTTGAAGATGGGTTAATTTTAACATAGTCAAGACACTGTCTATGACTATCATTCGATAGTTTCTGAGCCAGCATCTAGAGTCTATAATTATAAACTATCCTCTGAAGCACTATGGAGAATATCAACAAGTCAAACTCCAGTTACTGTAGATTTCTTCTCCCCTCCCCCAAGTAATAGGAAGCTGGACTTGTAAGCTTTGTTCATAATTATCCAACCCTACATTTCATAGACAAGAAGAGTTAGTGCTTGAGAAGTACAGAATTTGTCCAAAATTAGACAAAAGGTAAGAGTAAATTCAGTTTCCAAACCCAAGGCTTTTCCAGAAAAGCATTAGACCAGGAGCTGGGAGACAGTCCAGACCTGCCTTAGCCATTTAACTGATTGGCAAATCCAAAAATCAATGGGGATCATAGTTTCTTCATGTATGTTAAGGGGTTGAGAATAGGGAGGGACTCCTTGGCCTTTCTAGTTACACCTACAATTGTGGTGAGAAGTAGCCATTTAATCCAAGCATTCTAGTTTCTGGTATATTTTCTTCTAACCTAGTCGATGGGAGTATTAATAATCCAGTCCTTGGCATTAATTTATGACTAGGGTCTATGCTGGTTCCCACTGGGTGGTAGCTGTCTTTTCAAAGATAAAAGTTATCAGAAAGTGTTGTGACCAGAATCTTTTAGATTTTGTGTGAAGAAAATTGATCCATGTGCCATTGCTGGCTTTCATGACACAGATACCTTATTCTTAGCAAGGATAAGAATTTATAGAAGGAAATCTTGATTTTTTATTTTTTATTTTTGAAAGGTTTTTGACAATGTCTCATTTTATAGCCTAATATTGGTGAAATGAAAGTAAAGTTTGATTTGTAATAAGTTGAGTTATTGCATCCAAAAAATTTTGGCTAATGGAATCGCTCATACTCAAGTGAAGTGTTTCAAGCATCGTGAGCTCCAAAGGTTACCGCTGTAAAATAAATAGATAGATAGATGAATTAAAATGTGTTTTAAATAAAAATAAATAAAAATCCAGAAGCAATTGTCTAGTGGGGTGAAGCAGAGCTCTGTCCTTGGTTGTGTTTAAATGCAAATATTTTTTTATGAAGAACACAAATTAGTAGACAGCCAAAAAACAAAACAAAACAAAACCATCTGGGATCTCAAGCACCCATACCTCTAGCATATCTAGGATGGACTGTTTTATTTAGCTATCCATCCCAAACATATTTATAGAAACAGAATTGTCAAGAATCTCCCTCAATAGATTAAAACAATGGATAAAAAAAGATGAAATGTAGCAGAGATAAATGTAAAGACTTATGTTTAGATTTAAAAAAATCAATTGGATAAATATAACCAAGAGAATTCTATCTTGACAAGTAGTTGAACTGAAAGCTATCTAGGGAATTTGTTGACCAAATGTTCCGTCTGCATTAAAAGTCTAAGGGGCTTCTTTGAAGAAGCTAAAACAATAGCTGGTATTAATAAAACACAACCTAGAGAATAAAATATATTAGAACATAGCTGGGGAATTAAATTCTGAGCATTATATTCCTATATGGCACCCAAGAGATTAGATTGTTCTAAGGAAGATGACAAGGATAGTGAGAATAAGCAAAGCTGTATTGTTTGAGAAATGGTTGAAGTAAATAGTATTGTGTAGTTTGCAAAGATGGCCCAGTAAATGAATAAAAGCACTTTTATAAAATTTGATGAGGAGCTTTGGGATGATGATTACATTTATTGGTATATATCCAAAAGATTGTTTGGGACCAATGGGTTGAAGTTAAAATGTGCATTTTTCTTAGCTATACACAAAGATGTTTTTATTGAGTTTTCCACCAACGAAGAGGTTATACATAACAAATAGTTTATTCTGCATCATTTAATGAATAGTCATGAAGGCTATGACCATGATTCAAAAAAATAATAATAAAATAAAATAAAATGAAATATAAAAAGTTTCATTAATTTACCAGGAGGTTGGACCCAGTGGAATGTAAACTTTCTTCTATTGCCTTTTTTATGATTCTGTGAATAACTCTGTCTACCCTAAAGAATGTTAGCAGTGATGAGGCATTTTCTTTCTAATAGGAATCAGATCAATAATGATATTAGCTTATAAATTTGTAGTAATCGCAAGCCTCCTACTTTAATGACTAAGAGATCGCTAATGTAAATTATTTACACAATTTTATACTTAACATAGTTACTGGAATTATTTCCCTGTAATTCTTTGTCCAATACCCTGAATGGATTTACTGTCATAAAATTAGATTTCTCATATTAGGTATTTTGTCATACCTTTGAGCTTCGCCTTAGGCTATATAGCAACAGATCAAATGAATGAGAAGTTGCTTGATCTAGCAGTCTGCTTTTCAAAACCAAGTCCATTAAATCCTAGATCGGAGACTGCCTTACATAGTAAGCAAAATAAGCTTCCCTTCATGCTTCACTGACAAACTATAGCACTGCTTATGTTTATTCTTTTCTTATTATTTTTTAAGAAAAAAATTAACTCACATTTCTTAGGAGTAGAGATAAGGTTTTCTGTTTGTTTGTTTGTTTGTTTGTTTTGTTTTTTTATGTAACTTTGGAAAGCAAAGACATGACAATAAAAAGCAAACAAGCACCCCACTCCCTGGCCTTCTCTGAAACTGGGTTAAGGGCAATGGAGCTATAATAAGGGGTCTTGAAGGTAAACAGGGGGAAGCAAGCCAAGGTTCACCTTGGGAATAATAAACTCAAAACATGGTTGACAGTCAAAAACTACTCTGATTGGGTTTCTTAAATGTCATGTATCTTTATTTCAAATGGACTCTCAATGTATACTCAATGTATACTAGTAGTCTTATGTTTAACTTCAGATTGTCTAAGCCCTTGTCTTGTTCCTCACAGCGATTAATCTAAACACGGATTCAGTATCTCCCATTCCCATCTTCTACAGATGTTATCTCCTCAATAATGACAAATGAGGACTATTAAGAATGGGCTCCCTCAACTTCATTTTTTTTAGTGTCTCCTCTCCAACTCCTTATGTTTCCCCAAGTTATACTCTACCCTCCCACCATACCTGCCTCCCAAGACAAGCTCTGACCATGATATCCACCTAAACTAAGTCCCGTAAGGCCAACCCACTGTCTATGGAAAAAGTCATTAGCCCAGACTGCTATTGAGAACCCGCATTTCAAAATCTCATCAATTTACTTTTCTGGCCTCTCTTCCAAACCACCTTTCTGTTTCTTACTCTGCAACACCCTTCCTAGCTCAAGAAATAAGCCAAATGTTCTCTTGCTCCCATGCTTCAAATCACATTCCACACCCTACCCCAGGCCAATTTCCACCTAAAGTATGTTCTCATCATCTTTAACCTTTCAAATCTTTCCCTCCTTTTTAAAGGCAAATAACACTTCTTTCTCAACTGCCTCAACATTTATCTGCTTGTATTTTGAATTCGATGGTATGTGTTTTATATCCCCTGCTAGATTATAAACCCCTTAAGGGATGGGCTCTTTCTGAATGTCCCATAGTATCTAATTTTGATATTTGGGATGGCTATTTTTTCCCTCTCTCTAAAACAAATGGAATTAACTTATCCAGTGGGCTGAACCCAATGAAGTCAACTGCAGGAAAAGGCTTTATTTTCCTCCTAACACTACCTTCTAACATACTCTGTCACACCTCTTTCAATTTTCTCTTGGTGACATCTCTGCCACCTGTGCCTTTCTGGTCATTTTCAATTATAAGATAATCTCATTTAGATAAACAACTATGATTAATTTACAGGTATGCAAATATGACAGTCCATTCTAATAAAACTGAGATCTTATACCTGGCCAGTATTCCTGTATGGTCATAAAAAAACAAGGAAAGAATGAGAAACTGTCATAGATCAGTGGGGACTAGAAGATCTGACAATGAAATGAAATGTGGTGCTCCAGTTTGATCTCCTAACAGAAAGAGAAAGCTAGTGAAAAACAAAGTCTGCAATTTTGCTATTAGTAATACACCAATGTCACTTTCTTAGTTTTGACAAATGTATCATGGTATGCAAGATGTTAACAATGGGGGAATCTGGGTAAGAGGTGTATAGGAATCCTCTGTTGTAACTTTGCAACTTCTCTATAAATCTAAATTTTACGTGAGTGTGTGTGTGTGTGTTTATTAAAAAAAAATGTGTTCTTATGTGCAGTTCTAAGCTTCTCCCTGGCCCACTCCCACCCTTGCCATGACCACTTTTGCTATCTTTCACTAATGTTTAAGGACTTCTCACAGGATCTCAATAATCTAGGGGGAACTCATCTGTGATTGGCCTCAAGCTTCCTTGACAATTAATTAAAAGCCCAATTCACCATCTTGTTACATATGGAGTATGAATTGGCATTAGAGTTCAGGCTCATTAGCGAAGAGAGAGTTTCTGATAGCAAACTTCACATAATAAGATCCTGTGTTATACAAAAAGATCAAAAAACAGGCACAGGGATCTTTAAAGTGAGTTGACACTGATCTGCAAGACATGAGACCATTCTGCCTAAAGCCAGAGAGCAGACTTAAGAGCTTCTCAAGATGCCCCATTCTTCCCATGTATTCTGTGTGAATGTCAGTCTCAAAGGGGGCATTCCCACCACTTTGAATCGTGAAAAGAGAATTGCAAGTGTGTTTAAATGGCAGAGAAACAGGAAGGAATGGAGCTCTCAAAGGATGTGACCTGAGGGCAGGACAGGAAGAAGAGTTACATAAATCTGTCAGTGAGGGACATAAATCTATCAGAACCTAACATCTGTCATGGAATTTCAGTGGTTCCAGGTTACACTTTATTTGGAAGCACTTTCCCAAAGCTTCACAGCCAGCTCACCTCTCTTGGAAGTGATGCTCTTACTCAGAATTAGTATTTCCTAATACAGTTAGTGTTTCAATGATTTGCAGCTATCGACTTTTAAGAGAGATGCGATCATACAGAAAGAACTCTGACATTTCCATGACATTTTCTGCTGAACGGGGAAAAAAAATTATTTCCCTTTCTTTCTTTTAATTCAGTGCTGAGTTGGACATGGGACAAAAAGGGGAGGGAGAGCTTTTCGCCCACAAAGAGTATTCTCTGATTTGCCACTGGAGATGACATGCCCCAATGTGCATTTGTATGTTGCTATTTTCTCAGATCTCTTAGGTTCCCCTGATACTATCAACTGAGGATACATTATAGAAACACTTATGTCATCATGCTGTTGAAATTTGAGACTTTTCAGATATAACATGCTTTATATACAAGATTTTTATTCACCATGGGACTGTCTTTCTGGTCTTGTTTTCATTATTGACAGGGAAAATGTTTGCCAATTTTCCTTTTTCATCCCCCCCCTGCCTCCCCAACATATTTAAAGGGGGAAAGAAGGGGGAGACGCAACTTCAGGTTCTGTAAAGGAATGCAGGGCTGAGGTATTATCCTCAAGGTAAATGTTAAAATGAATATCTTAGACAAATTGCCTGTACAGCTGTCAACGCTGTCAGAAGTAACTGCTCACTATTTTTAGGAGAAACTGAAAAGACTAGGTTACTAGGTGTCCCTTTCTTTACTTTCAGAAAAGCTGGATGCTAATGGATGTTATGCAATCTCCTACCTTAGAGATCTTTGGAGAATGACACTCATCTGTTTTGAAAGGTGTACCCAAGATCAAAGGCCACACAGTGACTAGGTCACCTTCAAAAGAGTTCTTTAATGTCAGTAATTCATACTCACTATAGTTTGTCCTCCTGACAATTTGAGAGTAATCATTTTGTCTGAATCATACAGATTATAGATATTTTTATTTTTTTTAGTGTTCATTTATATTTGAGAGAGAGACAAAGCATGAACAGGGGAGGGGCCGAAAGAGAGGGGGAGACACAGAATCCAAAGCAGGCTCCAGGCTCTGAGCTGTCAGCACAGAGCCTGACACGGGGCTCGAACCCACGAGGTGTGAGATCATGACCTGACTTTGTCTCAATCAATTAAGCCACCCAGGCATGCCCTGATATTAAATTATATTTTTTCAAACATATAGGAAATTTATTCCACAAACAGGAATTTTGACAACCAGCGATAGGAGCAAGGGTTGCTACAACTTTACAATCTTATTCCAAAAGACTGGCAGAGAAGCAAGAGGAACCAATTTGGAAAGTGTTGGTACTGGATAATCTATTCTGGAACAATCTGGAATCCATCTGCTCTGAGCTTAACCTCCTGGCACAAACAAAAACACGAACACACTTCCCAACGTTTTTGTTCTAATTAGGAGGACGTTTCCATGTGCTCTGAAAGCAATGTGATGAGGAAGTAGTTTCGCAGGGTGGGATATAAAGTGACCAGTGTAGTAGCCAATGGGTGTCTCTGTGTTTGCTCTGACTTGATAATATTTCTTCTATTGGGATGTGACCATCTAGTTAAATGATTTTAAGGATATTCAAGGAAAATAGAAAAGAAAGAACGAGGGCTTTAAATGATTTGAATGGAAAAGTATTAGAGCCAGCTCTCAGGATACTTGGTTCCTAGTCTGGTGCCTAGTAGATACCACTCTGTGAAGATACATTACAGGTGTCATCACATGTTTTTAAATATAATATTATTTTCTATACAGCAACAATAATATCTTTCCTTTACACACATTATAATTTTGTTGGGGTCATCCCATGAGGTATACTACTTGAAAACAATAATAAAAATAAGCATACAAACAGCATTCTTATTACTGACAATTCCCAGAAGAGCTTCCTAAAAATATGTTGGCCAACATTAAGTCCATTCTGTGTGTAAACCTAGAAGTAGAGAGAAAAGAAGAATAGCTTCCTATCACTCAACACACTTGATAGTATGGACCTTTTTGTTTCATACATTTTATATCCACAGCACTTACAACAGAATGAATAACAAACATTGAGGAATATCATGGGAAACACCCCAAAACAATATACTATGCTACAGGCAGAATAACTCTCTAGTTTCTCAATAATGGAACTGGCCACCACTCCAGTCTGGTGCCTTACAAGAGATTATTCCATGAGCAAGGTGTTTAAGGTGCTGACATGCACTAAGGAGGTTCGTTTTCCAAGGGAAAGGAAATTTCCCAAGGTCAAATCCATTTAAGGAAGTTCTGGGCACGCATTACAAAAGTGACACAACTGCCAAGGCTCTGGAGCAGAAGTATGGTACATTTAAGCAATAAAATAAAACAAGTGTGCCTAGAGGCAGGGGATGGATCAGAGGAAGAGTATGAGATAAAAAGAGGCTGGTGAGGGAGACAGCAGGGACCAATCCTGATGGACCTTTTTAGGCCACATTGAGGAAGTTATTCATCCTAAAAGCAATAACTCAGTGAAGGATTTTAAACAGAGACTGACAATAGAATTTTATCAAAAATTAAAAAAAAAACAAAATTAAAACCACATTGGCCATGGTGGGGACAATGAATTGCAGAGTAGACAAGAGTGGATGGATATATGATAGGTGATGATAATAGACAAAGATGAAAAATACATTTAAGATGTAAATTGCCTGGAAATTCATGATTAATTGGGTATTTGGAAGGGAGAGGATAGGAGCAAGATGGAAGAAACAAAGATCTTTAGGTTCTGGACTGTAAAGTTGACTTCATTATGGTACCATCTGACTGAGCTCAAGATGCTAGCACAAAAGGGGGTTTGGAGTGAGGATGAATGTAAATTTTCCTAGGGTGATACTGAGGTATCTGAAAAGAAACTGAGTAAGTATTTGGATATATTAATCTAAAGTAAAAGTCTGAGTAATCACATAAATTTGAGAGTCACTAAAAGTCACAAAAGCTGAATGTCCCCCAAATTAAATCTCATAGGGGAAAAGTGAAACCTATTTTTGTTTTCTCCTTTGCTGTCCATATTATCCACATACTCTGAAGTTTTCTTTCAAATCACAGATACGATCATGCATATTTTTCATATTCCCATGGTACCACATATTGAGGTAAGCTAGTAATGGCTACCATTGATGGGCCCTATTCTATAGAGCACATCATATAATTTAGCCTCAGGTGCCGTATGGTTTTGCAAGGTAAAAATCACTATTCCTATTTTAGAGATGATAAATTTATGTTTAAAGAAGTTACTTAACTTTCCTAAAGCCACACAGTGTCAGAACTAGAATCCTAGGTGTGAATAACTGAAGCATTTATTATCTTTTCACTTTTCAATACCATGCTGCTATTCTCCATAATTCATTAAAAGAAAAAAAAAGTGAATAGAAGACACCCAACATAAGAAACTAACAAAGGGTTTAGCTGGAAGTTTTGAAAAAGGGCAATCTATCTATTTCAGCCAATCTGGATGTATTATTACCTGCCATTGTATGCTCAGACACATGCTTTGTATCAAGGGATGGCTGAATAAAGGGATGAGTTTTCCTAGAAAGAACTGAAAAGTATGTGTGACAGTAGGTAAGTATTAGATATTAGACTCTGTGTCATCACTATCAGTATGCTTGGGCATGGCTATGAAGATTTCAAAGAGGTATGAGAATCAAATGGGGCCTGAAGCCCTCCTAACTGTTCTGGAAAAAGATGGCAAGCAGGAAATTCTGTTCCAGTTACAAGGGGAAGCACATGCCTAGGAGATGCATACTGTGAGATGAAACCAGCAGAACTTTACAGTGGTTGATTTAGATGTGGTTGTCAGGAAGAAGGCATTGGAGTGGTATAAGTGGAATAAATAAAAAGTTTAAAACAAGAAAATAACACCATATATTAAGCATACTTAAAACATTTTACTGATAATTATTCTAATCAAGTTAGCAACAAACATCCCAAAATCGCTGTCAAAAGGGGACGATGCTTGAAAGAAACCAAAAAAAGATAAAAATGAAAGCCAACTATTTGACAGTGTAAATTCAGGTCAGTCAATTGTAGCCTATGGGCAAAATCTAGCCCAGCACCTGCTTTTGGATAGCCCATGAGCTAAGAATGGGATTTGGATTTTTAAACATTTTTAGATTTTGTAACATGTAAAGAATTTGATGAAACCCCAATTTAAGGGCTCCTAAATAAGATCTTATTTAAATACAGTCACATCCATTTCTTTGTGTATTGTCTGGCTGTTTTCATGCTGCAGTAGCAGAGTAATTGTCACCAAGACTGGTTGGTCCACAAAGCCTAAAATACTTCCTACCTGACCCTTTAGGAAAAAAGTGCCCAATGCCTAGCGCAGAAAGGTTCATGCTAATTTCAATTACTACTGTACTGTGAAATTCTCCATGGAAAGAAATGTTTCTATCCTTGGAATCAGTAGGCTTGAATCTAGTTGTTTTGAATAAAATTAAGAATTTTAACTGTGACTTAATACTTTTCCAGGCCTATAGCTCTATGGTCAATCTTAGCAGGTATATACTGACTTTCCTCACAGAAAATACACAATGTTTTAAAAGTAAAGAAAATAAACATTTTTGAACACCTTCTTTTTAATTTTTGTAAACGTTTTTATTTATTTTTGATAGAGAGAGAGAGAGAGGGAGAGAGAGAGAGAGAGAGAGCGCACGAGTGGGAGATGGGAAGAGAGAGATGGAGACACAGAATCTGAAGCTGGCTCCAGGCTCTGAGCTGTCAGCACAGAGCTCAATGTGGGGCTCGAACCCATGAGATTGTGACCAGAGCTAAAGTCGGACACTTAACCGACTGAGCCACCCAGGTGCTCACATTTGTGAACACCTTCCTTAAAGAACAATACATTTCCCATTTTGTCTTCCTTATGGTAAAAATCCTTTAAAAACCTAGACAAGATGACTTCTATATTTAATTTATATAATAATACTACAAGCATACAGTGACTATGACTCTTGTCCTATAGACTATATTTTTGAAAGAGATTTCAGTTCATTTGAGTCATCTACATCCTCTAGTATTTTTGTCCTTTGTTTTCCCAACCAAAATTCAGAACAATTTGACAATTTTTTTTCAGGTCCCCTTCCAGATATAACAATTAGAACTCCATGGCATGTCATATACTGCAAATTCTAGAGTAAAGTTTTTTGGGTGAACAACAGAGAGGAATGGTTAAAATCAGGATACCCAGAAAACCACAATAAAATATTAATGAGCACCAGGAAAAAGTATTTTGGCCCTGTTAACACTAGGCTTCATCAAATGAGCTTCATGACCTACACTCAATTCAACATCATAGCCCAACCTGAGGATGTTTAATAAATCTTATTTAGAAATGGAGTGAGTGGCTTGCTTAAGCCATCCAGAAAATCAGATGCTACACTGAAATAAGATCAAGGCCTCTCCCCTCCATAGTCACTAACACTCCTCTAAACCCCCAAACACACATAGAATTACCAACATAGCTAAATTCCCCCCTTGGATAAATCCTATTCCAGGTCCTTTCCTTTTGCCCTCCTATCTGTAGTTCCTATTTCTAAGAAATTTGTTTCTGAATTTCCCCTGTATGATGAATTGCATTCCCTGAGTTTGTACCCCTGCAAAAGAGGCAAAACATATTAAACGTATGAATCAAATATTCCTTTCTGTCAAGAAACAGAAAAACACACCTTTATATTTATTTATGTTTGCAAGTAATATGTCTCAATCTGCGTGTGCCTGGATTCATATTTTATTGAAATATGTTGCATAGACTCTCAGTCTGATATCATGCTTCAAGCACTCGCTGAAATCTGTGGGCCTTGCTCAATTCTCAAAAATTCATATTTAGAGAAAACAGGGACAATTGCCTGTGGTGGGATTTGATGTAATGAAGTTATGTGAGTTGTAGATGCATTTCAGGACAGACAGTGACACAAAGCAGAGTTTGATTTTTACATATATCATGCTTTAAGTTTTAGAAATTGCCTTCTCCTCAGACAAATTCAAGAATTTAAGTTTTTGGGGGGCACCTAGGTGGCTTATTCAGTTAAGCATCTGACTTCACCTCAGGTCATACCCATGCAGTCCGTGAGTTCGAGCCCTGCATTGGGCTCTGTGCTGACAGCTCAGAGCCTGGAGCCTGCTACGGATTCTGTGTCTCCCTCTCTCTCTCACCCTCCCCCACTCACATTCTGTCTCTCTCTCTCTTTCTCTCAAAAATAAATAAACATTAAAAAATTTAAAAACCCAAGAATTTAAGTTTGGGGTGTTTGGGTGGCTCAGTCAGTTAAGTGTCCAACTCTTGATTGTCATGTTGTGTCATGATCTCACAGTAAGACTGAGTCCCACACTCTCTCCCTTTCTCTCTGCCCCTCCCCTACTCATGCTCTCTCTCAAAAAATAAACTATAAAAATATTTTAAGTTTATCTATGATTGATCATGAGCACAAAGTTTAAGGATACAAGTGCCCCCAAAGTGTACCTTTTTCCCCTATTAAATTCAACTTCAGTGAGTTGGCATTGAATGCTTTTGAATGATGGTTCCTAACTATTTCTCCTACCTGATTCTTATTTACTCACTAATAAACCAAATCACTGATAGGTTAACTTGTAGAGATGTCTTGCATAGCTGTATGTCTTTTCTTTTTAATTAATTTTTTAAAATTTACATCCAAGTTAGTTAGCATATAGTGCAACAATGATTTCAAGAGTAGATTCATACCCCTATGTCTTTATTCATATAGTCTTCTGTGCTCAGAGTTCTACTTTTCTCTTTGAGTGGCTAAGTCTTCCTTTTTCTTTAGGATTCAGTTCAAAGATCATCTTCTCCAAGAGGTCTCTCTGGCCCCCTTGGGAAAGCCAAGCCCTCAGTGAACCCATCTCCCTTTCTGCTTTGATCTCTCTTCTGGAATCACTATTTACAGCCATAGGTACCATCCTGACTATAGAAAGCTCAGAAGAAGGTCTGTGCTATATTCACCTCCAAATCCCCTTGCTTTGCACGTGCAAGATGCTCTTAATATTTGTGAGATAGAGCTCCCACTACTCACAACAGACTATTAGCTATCATGACTCATGATTTAGTGAAGAGAATGGTAAACAGTATGATACAGATTGAAAAGTTGCTGGAAGGGGATGGGGGCATGGGACAGAGAGAAGAAAACTGGTCATGAGATAGACCATCAGAAAAGTCACTTTCCTATAAAGAGGTTCTCCTCAAAATATAGGAAAAAATATCCTTGAATGTAGGACCTGGAGGCTCTAAATAGGCTCCTCAATGGAGCATGTCATAACTATCCCTGTATTTATGCTACAATACACATTGCTTCCCTCGTTTTAAAATACCATCAATCTTTCCCAATGCTCATCCAATTTCAAGGCCCGACTTAAGTTATGTCTCCTCCTGGAAATGCTCTCCATTTCTCTGATACCTGGAAATCTAATATTTTGTTTTGTTTTGTTTTCAATGCTTTTTACATAATTTTTACACATTATTTCACATTGAAGTGGTAACCGGTTATAGAGTACAAATCCTCTTTCAGCTATAATATAAATTTAAGAGACGAGATGGCTAATTTTATAGTTTCTTTGTCTTCCCTATGTTGCTAGGCAAAGTGCAGAGTCCATAAAAGAGATTTCATTAAAACCAAAGAAATAAAAAATCTAAGTGAGATGAGGTATGAACAACTTCCTTCAGAGAAGATGCTGAAAAGGACATCTCCTTGCCCTAAGGATTTGTCTGATTCAGATTTCAGCCTGCACTGGCTGAGTAGGTAGGGAAAATTTTATCATCAAAAAGTAAAGCTATAGGCTTATTTTAACACTGCTCATTCCTCCTCGCTTTGCCAAATTAGATCTTGGAGATATAGTCTTTGTGTGGTAGGATTCCTGCTATAGGGACTTTAAGTGCTCATTTTACTTAGACATCTTGTCGTGTTATGAGCACAATAAGAGACATTCTCAACCTTCGCAGACAGGGACCATGTGGCACATCCTGACCAGTGGGCTCTGAGTGGAAGTGGTGTTTGCCACTTCCAATCTGAGTTGGTTCACAGCAATCTTCTCTTTTCCTGCCACAGTGGCCACAGAGTTCCTGTGTCGAGATGACAACATCACAAGTCCTAGAGGCTCTGTTAGCTTGAATCTGTGAGTAATGACTTGGAGACAGTTCCTGCTCATCCATAGCACACACACTGTCTTTGCTGTGTTAAGCTACTGAGATGTGGTGTTTATGTATTACTATAGTATAACCTAGACCATCCTGATAAATACAGCAGAAATCACCTTTAGCATTTCAACATGCATGCAAAATTCTCTCCTTCATTTCCCCAGTTCCCAGAAGTTTCAAAAGGGGTTGAAAATGAACAAAAGTGTTGAAAAGGAAGGAAGTTACATGGGACACCTGGGTGACTCAGTTGGTTAAGTGTCTGACTCTTGATTTTGGCTCAAATTATGATCTCACAGTACATAAGTTTGGCTCGGGTCATGATCTCAGTTTGTGAATTCAAGCCCTGTGTCAGGCTCTGTGCTAACAACGAGGAGCCTGCTTGGGATTCTCTCTCTCCCTCTCTCTCTGCCCCTTCCCTGTTTGCGTTCTCTATCTCTCTCTCCTTCTCCCCACTCAAAATAAACATATAAACTAAAAAAAAAAAAGGAAAAGAAAAGGAAGGAAGGCATAAATAATAGCTTTATCACAGGTTGTCCCCAACTTTGCTTTACAAACATTTCCATTGACCTGTGTTAATTCAATATTCTTACTTAATTTGCTATTCCCCATACCTTACTCTAATAATATATTCCAAAAATCCCACATTAATGGCCAAAAGATTCTAGTATACAGAGACAAACTAGATATGCCCCTCTTAATAATCTGTATCAATTACAAAATACTCAAATTCTCCATCTGGATCTTACCCTCCATCAGGGCCTGACTTAAATCTTAACTCTTCCATGAATCCCTCCTTGACAGAATCCTAGTTAACACTGATCTCTATCCACTGTGAAATATTTTGGCAGCCCTAAAATATACCCACTTGCATCTTCCCATCTTATGATTTGCATCTCTTCAACTAGACTGTCAAATCATGAAGAATCATGATATATGTGTGTATTTTCTTTGTCATAGGGTACCAAAAAATACCTATCGTTTTTAGAACATCTACTTTGTGCCAGGCACTGCATTTGGTCCTTAAATGGATCACTCTTGTAAAGTGTATACAACCCAATGGGGAATGTATGCTTTCTTTTATTATTATTTTTTATGGAGTAGACACCTGATCTGAGAGTTTAAGTGATTTGCTCAAATCTACAAAGACAGTAAGTGGTAGAACTATCTGGTGACAATTGTTTTGTGCTCAGCACAATACATTTCCTTTTCCTCCTGGACACACAGCTAGACTACATTTTCCAGTTGTGCTTGAAGATGACATGGCAATTTCTTCATGTTCTTAAAAACTTATGTGGGTCACCTCCAGGCCTGGCTCATCAAAATCACCCACATGATATTCTGGTTTCTCTTCTCCCTTGTCATTCTACTGGAAAGTGACATCTAGGGTGGCCTTGAACATTCTGTGTTGAAATGCCAGAATCTCCTAAAAGTTGGAGATACTAGATACATTGAGTGACTGAATGGAGGAGACTCTCACCTCATCCATTGCCAAGTGGAATTTTATTGGAGTTTACATGCTCAAGAAATACACTTGTTTTGTGTTGTCACTAAAGTTTTATGGGTTTTGGTTTTATGAGGTTTTGTTTGTTTAGATATAATGTATAGCCTACACAAACTAGGATTACAACTTTGATCTTTATGGCAATAAATGCCTTTCCATTGTTTCTAGATATTTCAAATGTTGCATTAGTAAAAATGCATTGATTTACTGATGAAGTGTCTTAACATCTTAGAAACAAGCTATCTACATATTTAAATATCGGGCTCTGTGCTAACAACGAGGAGCCTGCTTGGGATTCTCCTTCTCCCTCTCTCTCTCTCTGCCCCTTCCCTGTTTGCGTTCTCTCTCTCTCTCCTTCTCCCCTCTCAAAATAAACATATAAACTAAAAAAAAAAGGAAAAGAAAAGGTAGGAAGGCATAAATAATAGCTTTATCACAGGTTGTCCCCAACTTTGCTTTAGCTGATTTCATAGATTCCAAATTTCCAAAGTTTGAAACATTTTTCCCCATCCCCCACAAATAACAACTTCACACGGCAAACATATACCGTAATATGGTTAACTTATCATACGATTAACTACTTTCTAGTTTTACCTTTAAATATCAATTTTTGTAGAAGATATTCCATTGTTTCTCACTTCTTTAAGTGAGAATTCATGCATCACTTAGAAATGATAGGCAGATTTCAAATGATGATAAAAGAGGTAATAACATTCATGCTTGACATCCAGTGTGAATATATCTGGAGTCCATGGCACACAAATGAATCCCGAGTGAGAAATAATACACACATTTTAAAAATGCAATCAGTGAATTAGAGATTTACCAAATGATACATATTTAAATCACTAAGAGTAGACAATTATAGGCACTACTACATTCCACAAACATCTAGGTCTCTTCACATGATGGTGTTTCCCTACCTTCTTGAATTTATGAATAGCCTTGAATTTAGTTAGTAATTCAGTTATGAATTTGGCTGTGGGTCAAATCTGGGTTGATGTGTATGTGCACACACACACCCACACATGCACACACATCCACACATGCACACACGTGCGCACACACACACACACACACACTCTCTGTCTTCTATGCCAAAGAACTTAATGATAATATTATACTGATTTGACCACTGAGGGATTTATAATACTGTTTCCTGAAAATCAAGTAATCAAGTAAAAGAAAATTTGCAGGACATATCCATGAGAAGCAATATTAAAATATTTCCTGGAATCCTTTCATTAATTTAGGTGAAATATAGTAGTATTAAACTATAACTGATCTGAATGACATAAGCTATAACATTTTCTTCAATTTCTTTAATTGATAGCACCACTATGCATCTAGCCCCAACTATAACCCCTGTCAGATTGTATGAGACTAAGTGATTGGGTTTAGGAAGGAAGCAAATGTGGATTGAGTGCTGAATTAATATGCAACTATTCTGGTTTTCCTTAATTAGTGATGCCCTTACTCATTCTTAACATTCACTCTGATACGCCAAGTCTAGTCCAGCCATTAAGTACAGTGCAGTAAAGGAACTAAGGTAAAGACAGCAGCACCGCCCACTGCAATCAGACAAGGTGTGCTCCACTGTCCATTTAGTATCTAAGTCAGAACACTGATATATTGCTGAATGCTATTGTCCGTACATAATTGTAAATTTGTCACAGTCTGTGTTCTTGATTCCATATTGAGTAGGGCCTCTCATTAGACTATATTTCCTGAAGTTGTACATTTCTTCTAAAGTACCACATCTTTTTCTGCTGCTTGGTGCTGCAATAATATCAGAACAAATGGCAAGTTAATCTTAGCAACTGTAGAAGCAGTCATGAAAGCCTAACAAATTGAATGCAATAGCTTATTAGTTGTAATTGCTGTCTCTTTTTTGGTTTAGTTGTACCACTTTAAAAGAAATGTCATATAACAGTGGGAGAATAACTTCCTCTGCCTTTTGCAAACCTGTCACTTAGCCTATTTTTCTTCTAGAATATTAGAAATATCATAGTAAGAATGGTGGCTATTTTGTTCTAAACTAGTGTTTAATTGTTTACAATGTGCTAACACGTGCATATTCATGTTTCTGTCTCAAAAAAGCGAACACAGTAAATTTTAGTATTTTCCCCATTTTACAGATAAGGAAATGAGTCTCATGTCACATTACATGACAAGGCAGTGACCAGGATATAACTATTAAAAAGGAGATCAATGCCTCAAATTCTACTTTTTGTTCTAGAATCTCAGCTTCTTAAACTCTTCTGCCTAAAAACAGATAATAGTGTTTATTAAATTATATTCAAAAAATATTTATTAAATGCCTACTTTGGGCTAATCCCCTTGAGGTACTTAAACAGGGAATACTAACCTCTGGTCCTGAAAAGTAGAGAACACAATTGAGGGGATAGTTTATATTATGATCATGTGGAACAAATCATAAGACTAATAAAGTGCACAAAATATATAAAATGTAACAAAGCAAAAAAGTAACAGTGATCTTAACATGGGCAATACTGTTGAATGGCTACCCCATCTACTCCAAACCCTTCTCCTCTGCTTCCCACTACAAAAGCAGAAGAGCTAATGCTTCATTTTCAAGCTTCCCTTGCAGCTAGAAGTAGTCATGTGTGATTCTAGTTTATGCAATCTAAGTGGAAATCTGAGGAGGAGGATTTCTGGTAAAACCTTTTTCCTTCTCAATACAAAGGGACAGATAACAGATGGTGCAACCCTCAACTGTTTACTGTTCTTTCTGCTCTGACTTTAGAAATAATGGGAAGTCTCCATTGCCACTTTTCAAATTTGGGGGGCAGGCTATTGCTTAAATAATTACAGCATCTTCATTCTTCCAGACTTCTCATTGGGTGAGAAAAAATAACCACTAATGGTTAAGTCATTGCTGTTCCTTGCAGAGGAATGAAGAGTAACTGATACATATAAAAACTATCAGATGTTCAGCTCAAAAATGTTCCCCCAAAAGCTTTCTGACTAGCTTATTATCAGAGACAGGACTGACTGGGTTGGGATAATGAAGTTGCTGAGGGAGGAGACATTTGGTTGGGTTGATGAGATAAAACAAGATTACTGAAATCTTCAAATGCCGAGATGAGGTTCCTAGCTGTTGAACAGCAGAGTTACATCAAGAAAACACATTTTAAGAAAATCATTCTAGTAGTAAGAGGAGTGCTTAGGTAATTAATTAATTAATTAAGGGCTTTTCTACTTATTTTATATGTCATCTATTTTATTTTGTTTTATTATTTTATATTTTACACATTTCCAAGTGCTACTATAAGTCCAACTATTACTGATAATGAAAGATAGGCCTTAATATAAATTTTGGCCAAACTTAAAAATTCAGAAGAAAACACAGTTATAAATTTCTTAATAAATACCTATAAAATGAAAGTAAAAATGAGGACTAGAGCAGTCTTTGTAAATTAAATAAAAGCTTATATTACTTTATGTGAAAAACCCTAGAAAATGCTTAACCTCTACCTTTTTAAGGCTTTGTTCTTTATTAAATTTAAAAAAATCTCATAAATGGGGCACCTATGTGGCTCAGTCGGTTGACTGTCCGACTTCGGCTCAGGTCATGATCTCACAGTTCGTGGGTTCAAGCCCTGCATCAGGCTCTGTGCAGACCACTAGCTCAGAGCCTGGAGCCTGCTTCAGATTCTGTGTCTCTTTCTCTCTCTGCCCCTCCCCTGTTCACACTCTGTCTCTCTCTGTCTCTCAAAAATAAATAAATGTAAAAAAAAAATAATAAAAAAAAATGTCATAAAGTCTGGTATTTGTGGTATTGCTTCCTTCTGTTTTTCTTTTTTCTTTTTTAACTTTAGATATGTTTTGCAGTTTGCTTTTGTGATATATGCTGTGGTTTATCAATTTATGACAAGTTAAAAGAATCTGTAATCTGTGTGCATGTGTGTGTTGACTATCAGTTCAGGGTTTCTCAAAAATTTGCATGGCTGTGAAAAAATAACATGAAAAAACAACTTTTTAAGTAAAACTATCTTTTATTTTCTGTTTTTCTCTATGGCTTTTACGAAATCTGTATTCTATGTATCTAGTTTTCCCATATCCATAGTTTTCCTATCCTTTTTTTCTTTACTAACTTTCAAAATGCCATGTCTACAGAATTTTAGAGCTGAGAGGGATTTAGGGTCATACTCTCACTTCTTGATCCAATGGATAAGAAAGCAGAGGCTCTAAGCTAGATAAATGAGCGGCTCAAGGTCCCAATTCTAGGCCAGAATTTGGACTAGAGCCACTAAATTGTAAAATGTTTTTTTGCTTGTTTTGTTTTTTCCGATTAGACATCTCAAATTTTAGCCTGCAATGGTATACCTACAGTAATCTCACTTAAATATGGACATTCCAGTCTCCATCCCTGGAGATTCTGATTTTGGAGGTCAGGAGTTAGTCCTTGGAAATGATACTCTAAAAGTCCTCTTTAGGTGACTTTAAAGCAGTGATTTGCCGGCTACAAGTTCAAAAGCACTGACTTTGAGTTAACTAAAAGATCCATTTGATAATCTCTTCTCAATGTAAACGTATGACTTTTCATACCTACTGATCAATAAGTATGAAAAACTTGCCTATCCTCTATAATATGGATTATGTCTGGCAGCAGGATTGTCAAATTTAGACAATATTTCAGGTTAATTTTGACAACAAGCCACGCCTCTTAATTATGCAAAGCAATCCTAAAGAAACAGATGCAAGGCTTGTGGAAAGGAGGCACTCCTTTGTGAAGTGCAGACAGTCAAAATAAGCCCCAACTTGATAAATAGTGGATAAATAGTAAGTAACTTGTGTAACATTTTATTTATTAAAGACTTTTTAATTGCAAACAATGTTCATCTCTTTGTATTTGCACTAGAGCGTTAATATGAAAAGGTGACTCATTCTTGAACATACATTATTTTAATGAAGACATGTACTTAAAAAAAGAGTTTAAATTGTATTATACACACAATTTATTTAATTTATGAGTTATTCTTGGCTGATAGAATGTGTATACAGTACCAGGTGACACTGATTCCTTTATGGCAATGACTCAAATTGTAGGCATAATGTTGAAGAGGAAAAATGAGCACTCAAATGAAATATTTTGCAAATTGAATCCTCTATTTCCATTTTGACAAAATTATACTTTTTTGGTATGGGAAAGCAGATACAGACATTTGAGAAAATTAACAGTGGTAAAAAATAAGGTTGAAGACCCTGTGTGATTAACAATATAAGCGGCATAGAAATACACATTTACAAAAATGTCTCATCCTCTGAAAAAATCAGAGTTTTCTATTTTATCCACAATACCTACAAAAGCATCCAGGTACCAAAAAATATTTACAGCAAATGATCATATATTCAGATTAACACACTGTGTCCATCAAAATTAGACCTCCCTTTAGTCATAAGTATAAGAATATTTTCATTCTGGGAACGAAAGATATGTTGGGTAGATTCACATGGGCATAGTTTTGCATCTAGGATATGAAATGCACTCACTTTTAACTTCTTTGTAAAATTGCACTGCTGAACATTGATCCAAACTAAGGGAAATTCAGCAAAGAGCAAGTGCTTAGTGCATGGGAGAAGACATAAAGCCATCACTTTATTATAAGAAAAGCTGGAAAGAGTGTGCAAGTTAAAGAGAAATGTGTTGATTGACTATTTCAAGACTTACTAAGTATTCATCTGACTGTAGGATATAGTGGTTTTAGAGTTAATTTTGCATAAGAGGTAAGCAAACTATGGACCAGAACAAGATATGCAAATTTGTAATAATACTGTAATGCAAAAAGATCTAAGAGCACAAGCATTTATGCCACAAGTTTTAAAATGCCAACTGATAGTATATAAGAGCAGTTTACCTAAATCACATGGCATTTTGGGGAACTCTTAATACTAACTGTAAACCTCGGAAGCTGCCAACCATTTAAAGGAGAAAAGTTCACATATATGTGACATCAAGAGGAAAGAAAAAGATGAAATGACAAACTCCTTCAATTTGGCTTCAGACACTTCAGAAAGAGAAGTCAAGACATGTTGAAGAAAACTGAATAAACTTGGATACTGACAGCCAAAGGGAGCAAGCTAACAGGAGATTAGGTGTTTGCAATGGCAGGTAAGAAAGGTAATCTATAAGCACTTTTCCATAGGACAAAGAAAGCAGTCAACGACAAAGTTAGGTCAAAATACATAAATGTCACAAATTTGAATCTATGATATAATGATAAATTAATGATAAACACAGAGGTATAGTAAGAAATTTATGTAGGTATGCAAAAAAGCATTCAATAATATAGACAGAGTGATAGACTGTTTCTCTAAAAAATCACTGAATTAAGATAGCCAGGTAAGACGTCCTCTGCCCCCGCCATAAAAAACAGCAATTTAATCAAATAACTGCCAACTTATCATGACACTTCTGGGTTCCTTTTTTGAAATTCTACTCAGAAGCAGTTTTATTAACCACACGAAGAACTTCTCTTTCTGAAAGAATCACACCACCTTAATTGCAAACAAAACGAGATCTCTTGTTTCCTAAGCTTGGCACTGTGCAGATTTTGGTTACATCCAAAGATCAAATTTACTCACTGGGGGCAAGAATTTTTAACACATTGAAGTTCAAAGAATATTTATAAGCTAAAATAAAACTAAAAAGCAGGTTACCTAGTTAGAAAAAATAACCATAACCAACAATGTCCAAGATCCTTATGAAGAAAATTATAAAGCTTTATTAAAAGTGATTAAAAAGATCCAAAAAAGGGGTGCCTGGGTGAATCAGTTCGTTAAGCTTCTGACTCTGGATTGTAGGTCATCATGATCTCATGATTCTATGGGTTTGAGTCCTACATAGGGCTCACCCACAAGGCGAAGCCTGCTTGGGATTCTTTCTCTCCCACTCTCTCTACCCTTCCTGGGCTCAAGCTCATGCTCTCTCCCAAAATAAATAAATAAACTTAAAAAAAGGCCCAATAAATAAATAATGCACACTGTGGTCACCTGTGAGAAGACTCAATATTGTAAAGATGTTAGCTGTCTCCAAATTGGATCAATAGGTCCAAATTGACCTATTAATGAAAAAACGATTTTATTAAAATACAATGAGCATTTTAGTGGCAACTTGCTGAGATGATTTTATATTTTTAAAACGTTTTTTAACATTTATTTATTTTTGAGAGAGAGAGAGACACAGAGTGTGAGCGGGGGAGGGTCAGAGAAAGAGGGTGATACAGAATCAGAAGCAGGCTCCAGGCTCTGAGCTGTCAGCACAGAGCCTGACACGGGGCTCGAACCCACGAGGTGTGAGATCATGACCTGTGCTGAAGTCAGCCGCTTAACCGACTGAGCCACCCAGGTGCCCCGATGAGATGATTTTAACATGCCAATAATTAAAAAAAAAAGTTAAATAGGCACACACATAAAAATTTCTTTGAAAAAAATGTCTGGAATATTTACTCTCCCAATTATTAAGATTTATAATAAAGCTATACTAACTTAGCATGGTTTTAGCAAAAGAATATACAAATGATTGATACAAGAGGAAAATCATCCAGAACCAGGCTGCTGTGTTTATCAAATGTGACATAGGACAGAAGTAGGATTCTAGAACAGTGGGGGAAATATGGTCCTTTCAATAAAGCTCCTTATTAATGTAGGGGGAGAAAGGAAAATTTAAGTTTCCTTTTTAAGTTTCACCCTGTATTCAAAACTCTATTCCAGGTTGACTGAAAGTCTAAATGTGAAGAATAAAATTTTGAAGCTTCAAGTTAAAAATAAGCTATAGGAAAATAGTTTAATAACCATAGGAAAGACAAGGATTTCATTTAAAAAGGCAGAATGAAAAGCAAAAATCATAAAAAAGATTGAAAAATATAACTCCATTAAATTATTCCAAAGCTGGGCTTCAGGTAGCATGAAAAGAGAATAGCATGGTTACCAAAGGAAATGGGGAAAAACAGACCCATCATGTAGGGCAGGGAGGGGCAGAGATGCACAGCACAAAGGCTAAATGCAGTTGCTGTTCATTGTCATGTGGCCTGTGAGCTAAGAATGTTTGTATTTTTAAATATTTGAAAAAAATCATGAGAAGGATAATATTTTTCGACATGTGAAAATTTGTGAAATTCAAATTTGGATTATTGGAAGACAGCCACACTTACTTTCATATTGTCTATGGCTGCTTTCACGCTACAACAGCAGAGCTGAGTAGTTGTGATAGAGACCATACGGCCCACAAAACTAGAAATATTTACTGTCTGGCTCTATAGAGAAAAAGGTTGCTCACCCATGGTTCATAAAGGATTACAATACGTACTACTCACAACATTCCTGTAGTTACTACATTTCTAACATACTGGCTCTGGTCTCTTCTAAAACACCAACCACTGTGCTACCCAACTGTTCAATCCAAACACAAATTTCATAGTCAAATATGAATGTGAACTTGAGTATGAAACTCCATATTTAAATTGCTACCTGGGCTACATGTTACAGGACAATAGAGTCTTAGCTTTCCTGCATCCACCAGAGGCTAGGAGCTGGCTGCCAAGGCTTATCTTGGGCCCCTACTCATTGCCCACTATCCATTCTACTCTCCTAGAATTAGCTGTCTACAGTTCTGTGTTCACATCTTGGGCTGAGCTTCCATACATCCCTGGGTCTTCACACAATTCTTGGACTCTGTCTTCTGCTGGGAATGGCTTCCCTAACACATTTATTTACCTGACTCATTCTCAAAACTCAACTCCCACCTCATTTCCATGAGGAAGCCATAATGGGGTGTTTGAGTGGAAGTATGTGGTTCTTTTCTCTGCTTCCTTAGCCCTCTTTCATTCTCTTATTTATACTTAACCTAAGCAGTTAGCACAATACATAGTAATAACAAAAATAAAGTAAATCGAACTAGATGTTATTACTCCTGTGGTTTTTTACCCCAAATTTAGAGATATAAATAGGCTCAGAGAAGTTTGATATCTCACTCAAAACCACATAATCTAATGAAAGTGACTAAATCAGCATGTAAACCCAGTTTTCACTGGATGCAACACTTTCACCAATTCCAAAATGTGTGCATTTACCAGTGTCATGCTGCTTAAAATGTAGCTAACAAGGCAGATGTCAAAAGCCAGGATTAATAAAAAATAAGAATAATGAGAAGGAGTTAAACGGATGAAGGAAGGACATCCAAGTAGTTCAGTGCTCTTAGAAACAATTGTAGGAACTCTGGAATACCTACATCATTCCCCAGACCTTCAATTAAGCCCGCTACCATGAAATGAGGAAGAGAATATTGGGAAGACTCTAGAGCATTTTGCTCAATGTTCCACTTCAAAATCACTAATGATAACATGCCTTGATTCCTGCAAACTGTTTTCAAAGGATCGATTATTCCATTTGCCACCAGTGTGCAGAGTGGAAAAGGGTGCGCGGGTTCCCTGGGTTCCTGACTTTGATCTTTGCCCTCCTAAAGATTTTCGTATTTCACTAAGCTAATCTTCTTAGCACCCTAAGCCAAGATTTGGTCTCTAATAACTCCTTTTCTTCCCTTTCAATTCTAGACCAGTTTTGGCAGCTAAAAGGAAGGTTGGACAGAAAAGAATAATGCTTAAACCACCTAATTGGTGTGATCGCATATTTTCTACTTTGTGAAGAGTAGTAGAAGCAATATTGACCCATCACTGCCGGTTGACAGTAAAATGTCAAGACAGGGCTGCAACAATATTCTCTGTAATGAACTAACTCTGAATACCAAGTCAAGCAGGCTAGTGGAAATCAAGTGAGAATGAAAAAGTATAAACACTTCTGATTAACAGCCAATAGCACCAGCTGGAGCAGACAATATAACACAAAAGGGTCAGCTCTAGTGTTGACAGGTTTGGCAAGGCAACCTCGTTAACAGCAAAATGAAACTTCATTTGCTCACAATTTCATAGGCTGTTTCAAAGACACCTTCTGCAAATTGACTTTAGGAGATGGAATTGCATTTAGCTTGACTTTTCTGGCAAAAATAGAAAGGATTTCGCCAAGGTTTTCTTGGTGCTTGTGCAAGTTTAGATTCAAAAGGAGAGCATGTGGTGAAACAAAACAGGAAAAAACAAACCACAAAGCTCCTATGCAAAGGAAGACCTGGAGTTTTTTCATAAGTGGCTGAATTTACATAGTTAGATGCTCAACTAAATATCCATGCAAGGAAAGTGAAGCTCAGGGAGAAAACAAACATGGAGCCTCACGGCACTCAGATTTAAGTAGGAAGAGCATGGTTGTGGACTTAAAAAGTGGCCATGAAGGAGGAATTTGGCACTAGCTGGTAAGAATTAAAGGATTTCACCCCTGCATAGGTACAGAGAGCAAGTTCACTGGCAATACAGAACAACTGAAAGAGTATTAGAGTTTGTTCTCAGTCTGTTATTATCACTAGGTAGTTCTATGTCTTTCAAAAGGCCATTTTATTACTCTGGGCTTTGGTTTCAACTGTAAAAAGTTGAAAACTGTAAAAAGAGTAAGTTACATAACTGGTTACAAGTGTGTAGCTGACTCATGTGGAGGACTAATTAAAGCACACACTGCCTGGGTGCCACCCCCAAAGTCCCTGATATAGTAGTTTTGGGGCCAGACCCCAAAATTTGCATTTCTAGCAAGCTCCTAGTGAAACCCAGACATCACACTGAGAATTACTGGGCTAAATGATTTCTAAGGTCTGTTCAGATTCGATGTGCTCCAAGAACACTATTGAACTCATTAGTGAGGGGATATAATTTAGATCAACATTTGAAATAGCAAAACACACAGACTGGTTTATTTGAACACATTATATTTGAAACACGTTTCCTGGGTAAATGTGTCTGTAATTCAGTAGCAGAATGTAAGTTCCATTACTTGGAAATTCTTATGGGTAGAAGGCTGCCCTGAAAAGGTCACTATTAGGTGAACACTATAAATAAATGAAGTGAACAAGAGACTGTTACCTTGTAGATCTATTCCAAAAAGAAGGTAAGTGCTGAGTAATCCAAAATGAAGCCAATAGTTATAAAACATACACCGTTCCATAAAAGCTCTAATCTGTACAGGTTATAACCTTTCTAAAGTGCCTGAATATGGATCAGAATGCTGGTATTAAATCTGGTGTCTTTAAGAGAAGCATCCAAAAGAAGAATTAAAAGGGAAAACATTTCCTGGCTGAGATTTCTTATGCCTGAACTTTGGAACTCAAAAGCTCTGGTCCTACATCTACCATTTGGGTCTATATCTTCCCTTGTCCTTGCTAAGAGGTTTGCAAGTATGTAGAATTCAGTGTTTTCAAAGATCTACCCCAGAAACTCATGTTTTTCCAAGTGTGTGGATTGGGAAATGATCTCATATCAATTGGGATAGAATCAATAAAATATTATTGTAGGTAGTTCTAATGTAAACACACACACCATGCTAGGTGATGATAAGGGGATAAGATGAGGACTTTACTTTGGGGTAGGCTGAATCCTTAAGAGAAGGGTGACTCTGAAGTATTAAATGGAGAGAATGGGCATGTTTAGAAAACAGGATGTGTGATTTTGAACAAAGGAGAAGCACATTTCTTACAGCAACAGGGATAATAAATGTCTCAGGAATGAGCAAGTTCACTTAAGAAAAGGAAAGCTGATGTCTGAAACAGAGAAAATAATTTGGTTTGGCAATTATAACATGGATTCTAGGAAAGTTGCTCTAATGAGGATCAGGGTGTTAGTCACCTAAAGCCAAGACAAAGTTTGTAGCACCACCTGACTAAATGTTCATCTCCAGGAACTACCAGAAAGTTCAAGAAATACTTCACCAAAGAACTAGGGACATTGCCAAAGGGATTCAATTAAGGGAGGCCTTCCTATTGGCCTTTCCTTAGGGATGGAATAAACAAGTCCTGAGAAGAGAAGATTAATGTTGAAGTGAAGACTTGTTAGTCAAAAACAGATGTTGGTGAGGATGTGGAGAAAGGGGAACCCTCTTACACTGTTGGTGGGAATACAAGCCACTGCAACCACTCTGGAAAACAGTATGGAGGTTCCTCAAAAGGTTAAAAATAGAACTACCCTACAACCCATCAATTGCATTATTAGGCATTTACCCCAAAGGATACAAAAATACTGATTTGAAGGGGCACATGCACCCCGATGTTTACAGCAGCATTATCAACAATGAACAAATTTATGAAAAGAGCCCAAATGTCCACTGACTAAAGAATGGATAAAGAAGAGGTGGTATATATATACAATGGACTATTACCCAGCCATCAAAAAAAATGAAATCTTGCCATGTGCAACAACGTGGATGGAACCAGAGTGTATTATGCTGAGCAAAGTCAGTCAGTCAAAGACAAATACCATATGATTTCACTTATATGTGAAATTTAAGAAACAAAACAGAGGAACATAGGGGAAGTTAAAAATAAATGAGAGAGAGGGAAGCAAACCATAAGAGACTCTTAACTATAGAGAACAAACTGAGGGTTGATGGAGGAGGTGGGTAGGGGATGGGCTAGATGGGTGATAGGCCTTAGGGAGGGCACTTGCTGTGATGAGCACTGGATGTTATATATAGGTGATGAGTCACTAAATTCTACACCTGAAACCAATTTTTACCATATGTGTTAACTGGAATTTAAATAAAAACTTGAAAGTAAAAGAAAAAAATATGTGACCTGTGTGCCTTTAAGTTTCTATACTCCAATTAGCTCATCCCTGCAGGAGATGCACTGTGTCTTATCGTAATGCAAGAGGCAATGGCAGAATTATCTTGCACCAGAGTTGGAAGAGGGAAGTGGTGCATCCTATAGCCACAGTCCTTAGAATAGAAAATCCTCTCTTCCTTGATCCTTCAGGTGGCCCCAACAAAAAGAAGCACTAGAACAGAATACCTAGAATCCTGCCTAGTGCAGCAGAGGGTGAGGAAGAATAAATTCAAGGTAAGATCACGGCAGTAACAGGGAAAAAGCAATAGGCCTCAGCAATGGCTCTTGACAGCACTGAGTTGATACCTGGAGATCACTAAGATATACCTAGATGTGAGGGGGAGTGTCAATAGTCCAAATCAAGAGGAAGACTTGGGCTCCTGGGCTTGGAAACATAGGCAACGGAACATGAGACAAGAAGGAGTAAATAGCAGCTTGCAGTAGTAATCTGAATATTTCTGCTGATGGGATCATTGTCATTCTGGGCCATTGTTAAAGAACCAGCTACATGTGGGTCAGTTCTGGATCTAAAGCCATCTAGAAGCCACAGCTTTCACCTGATATCCATCCAGGGTGCCTTCTTTCTTCAAGTTTTCCTGGGGCTATGATTTAATGTAACATCACTTTCCTCTGAAGAGGGCAAGTCCTCGGTGAAATAATAAATTAAGGAATGACCATTTGGAGTCCCCTCCCAGCCAAGTGCCTACTCTGTTTTGTCCAGGAACATATTTTGATGTGCAGTCTGACTTGTCTGCTCACACTGAAATATATGACCTTGCAGATCTTCTCTGACTTTCCAAGATCTTTCACACTCACTGGCATATATATTACATAGGGGCAGGAACTTCTGCGTATTTATATCTCTCAGGCACTCATTCCAGACTGGAGGAGTGAATTGGTGCCTTACTCCCTGTAGGTCAATGGTTTCAACCAGAGAGAGGTGATTTTTGCTCCTCAGGGGACATTTGACAATGTCTGGACACACACTCATCTGCAAAAATGGGTCGGGGGGTTGCTAACTGTCATCTAGTGGGTAGAGGCCAGCACTACTACTAAATATCCTACAATCACAGGAAGCCATCTACCACAACCCTGCCTTAGCCCTACACATAACAAAGCATTAACCAACCTCGAATGTCAGCAGTGCTGAGGCTAACTCTGCCATACGTGACTAAAAAGTTTGTGTTATAATTAATGCATTCATCTCAGGTTATATGTGCACATACACATTTTTAAATAATGGAAGTAATATTCAATCATGATTTTAAAAAATAATGTAAAGCAAAAAGAACCCAAATATAAGTGTTATTAGTTAACAGATAAAACTGCCATCTCCATTTTAAGAGGGAATTTCTTGATAAAACATTCACCCAAGTCTTGGTTGTAATGATATGTGTTCTGAGAAACAGTGGGAATTGCTGCTGAGTGGGTTTTGGGTAGGGAAGGGTGCAACAAATAATCCATTAGTTTACTTCACAAAGTTCTGACTTGGACCTTTTCAAAAAGTGACAGGACATCAGCTTCTGAAAAACTCAATAAATTGGAAAGTAGACTTCAAAGAAAAGGTTTAGACCAACCTCTCAGGTTTCAGAATGTTTTGGATATGACACTGGAGGGAGTGAAAGAAAGGTGTGTTTTGTTTTTGTTTTTGTTTTCCCCTAAGAAGATTTAAATACATAAAACATAATCATAGACCCAGTTACACATCTGTGATTGAGTAAGTCTCTGTCAGTAACAAGTCCCTGAGGATTTTGGTGAAGGAGTAAACCTAGACAGGACAAAACTTTCCTTCACCCTGAATAAATAAAGCCTTGGCAGTAGAGGTAAAATTTCCCTTTATATATGGCATTGCATTAAGCAATTCGAATAATGGTCAAACATGCAAGGTCATCTCCTTGTTGCCATTTCTCTGCTCTCATTTATTTATTTTTAAATTTCTACCGAGGAACCCAAAGATAAAGTTTTAATTCTACATGCCATCTAGTTCCTTTGCCTATTCTACTCAAGCCACTGACAAAGTTAGTGTTTCTGCAATGTGGCTGGGAGGAAGGGATAATGAGTGAGATTTGCAGGGTGGACTCCACTAGGAACCTAACTGGTAGCATCTGACTTCTGTCACACAGCCCCTGAACAGCTCACCAGGTTAAATACATTTCTGTCCTTTCTGAGCTTATTTTGGCTAAGGGCCTTGAAGTAAAGAAAAGGAAACAGCCAATTAATTACATCAAATCAAACCTTAAGAGTTCTGAAAGAGGCTTCCTATCTTCCTTTGGAAAGAGTTCCTACAGCAGTGCCCTAGACAACTATTGATCTGGTTATTTTTAGTGATTATTGTTTCAATTCCAGATGTGAACTGAAAAGAGTAGTAGAAAAAAAACTGAGAACCCAATTCTTGCATTAAACATTTCCTTTTGTCACTGCAGATTAAAATAATGGAAAAAGTGAAAAAAGGAAGAAAAAAAAAGACAAGAGCATGCTTATTTTAAAATTTTGTTATTTTCCCTTGAGTAACATAGGACTGTGCCTAACAGTTCCAGTGACTATAGAGCTGCCTAAGAGATGCTTAAGAATTTGAAAGGAGTGATGACTGACAATGTACAGAGAAGACGTTAAGGATGTGCACACACTTTGTTGCATTTTCATGAATTTATTTTAAGAAATAAATAGTCATGCAGGAAGAAATACCTGAATAATGAGATCATGTATTTAAAAGTGAAAATTTTGGAAAGAGAGGTTGTAATTGAATTTCACGCAGCCAATAAGAATTATGTTTTGGGAACAATGCTAATAATATCATGAAAAAGGAGTTTGCCAAATGACATTATTTTTAAATTTTATCTTATTTAAATTTATATTCATACTTTTAAAAATTTAATGTTTATTTATTTTTTGAGAGACAGAAATAGAGCATGAGCAGGGGAGGGGCAGAGAGAGAGGGAGACACAGAATCTGAACTGTCAGCAAAAGCTGGACGCAGGGCTCGAACTCATGGGCCATGAGATCATGATCTGAGCTGAAGTCTGATGCTTAACCAACTGAGCCACCCAGGAACCCCTTTAAATCTATATTCAAAAGCATGCTATGCTACACATACAAATGTTAGTAGTACTTATATATGCATGTTAAACAATTTTATTCTTTTTAAGTTAAATGCATTTAATTTTTCCTATAATGAGCACACATTTTTAAATTGTGAAAATCTCAAAACCAATAGAATTTTTATGACCTACTTAGGTCATAGAAGCTTAGTACTAATTGCATTCAGTTTCTGATAGAATCAATATATTTTAATACACCCAACTTGAAGCAATGGTAGAAATTTTCCATAAACTATTTTGTAGTTTGGCTAAAACTTCCATGTTTTAATAATATAATGTAACCACAGAATATTTTTAATTCCAGCTGAATTGTGTTCACTATTGATTTTTAAAGGAACAGCCTATTTGAACACATTTATCTACTTGTAATCGACAGTGTATAATCCATTACTTTAATAGCTTAATGGTGTTTTAACTAGGGGAAAAAGGCAACTCAGATTATAAACTCCTCTTTGGTCACCCAGAGATGGTAAAAAGACTTATCTGTGTATCTTGCTTTATAGAGCTTAATTAACCACAAGTATTTATCAAGTACTTACTCTGTGCTTATTAGCACAGAAATCAGGGCTACTGCTGGGAATCAGGGCATTGGTAAGGCCACATGGACTGCTGATGGCCATGTCAATTCTGGTGGCCAGTGGCCCTGCTGCACCACTGCTTAAATAGTTCAAGAATTGGGGCACCTGAGTGGCTCAGTTTGTTAGGCATCCATCTTTGGCTCAGGTTCGTGAGTTCGAGCCCTACATTGGGCTCTGAGCTGAGAGCTCAGATCCTGGAGCTTGCTTTGGATTCTGTGTTTCCATCTCTTTCTGCCCCTCCCCTGCTCACGCTCTGTCTCTGTCTCTCTCAAAAATAAACAAAAAACATTAAAAAAATAGTTCAAGAATCACTACTTCAAAACTTGAACTCTACACTCTTAGCATTTTCACATCCTGCTTATAGAGACAAAGCTAGGATTCAGGAAACAAGCAGAAATGTGCCATCACCAGTGAGGCTCCAGAATTACAAAATTATAATCAACTTGTTAAAGAGGTATTACTCCCTCACATAAACTACTAGCTTGTTGAGAACAGGAAAATTCTGTATATACTTTCTTCATCCCCTACAGTGTCTAGCTTTTGGTTGAGCATATATTCATTACCCAAAAACATTTGGTAAGTTGCTGATTATAAAAGGAGTTATGGACATACACATTGTATTGCTGTGGCATGGTTAGCCAATTAATGCTTTTGAGGTGCTAAGATCTCCTCCCATGGATGATGTTAATATATAACTTACACTTTTAAAACTGGAACCATACTTACTTTTATACAAAGTAAAAATAACATATTTTATATATATATGTGTGTGTGTATATATATATATATATAGAGAGAGAGATATATATAATATTTTAGCCAAGGAAGATTGGCAGATAATTTTTTATAAAGAATAAATAGACCCTGGAACAGAATTTCACATTTCATTTTTCCTTAATAAAGCATGTTTTTCAAACTGTCCTCAGAGCACTATTTAATAATATAAAATATCTATGCTGTTTAATTATATAAAATACCTATTTTTAAAAACCTTGGACTTTTTCCAAAAGCACACCTGCAAGCCAGGGGATCAAATCAATAGATCATCTACAAGAATTAGGCAAGAAATCTCTTTTCCCCTTATAAACTATAACTCAAATAATTTTTAGAATCATTAGCAATATCTGTATCAGTTCCACCAACAGTTGAATTACATGAAGACAACTTGCTTTAATTCCACATATAAGTCCCTAATAAGTTCTCTGTTTTCCCTAAGATAGCTATTAATTAGTCAATAATTGCTTGAAGGCTCCAATTGATTGACACTATAAATAGAGGAAGGCTTATAGGGTCCTTTTATTTCTGAGCTGCATTTAAGATTAAGTAAAATGTTAGCAGCATGTTATTAGGCAGAATAGAGAAGAGGATTGGGCAAAACCCACTGAAGAGGCATGACTAAACACTGGGTTGGCTCGTCCTTCTCTGTTTTGCAGACTGATAAGGAATAAATTAGGACTGTGGACACGGAGGTTTAGAACAGATCCAAATACTTACTGCACAGGGATTGTCTTGCCAGAAAGGATCCAAAGGCTTCAGGGAAATTCAACACATAACCCCAAAAGCTTAGAGGGTTTTCATTCTTGGGAAGATTTATGTTATTTGTGTCATAGAACACCCCATTCATTGTGTAATGGTAGAAATAAGTTTCTGTGATTATTGGCATTTCTTTTATTACTCATCAATGTCTAATGAGAAGGGTCTATAGCCCCTATTTTCTCTGAAGTGTCATTCTACATATATTTGTAAGATTTTTTTTTAGTCTTGTTGCTTATCGACCCCTAAGTCCCAATAACCCTTATGCAAGTTGCTAAAAAGTGTATGCTATTTAAAACAGATAGTTCATCAGTTACAAATACTGGGATCATCCAGAGCCAAGACCCATAATTTTTTTCAAAATAATTTAAAGCTAGATCCCTTTAACTAAAAGTATAGGAGATATGTGATATTACTTCCATGGATATCCACTTCCCACAATCAACTCACTGTCTAGTTGCTGTTCTATTGATTTAGATTAACATAAGGGTGAGCCGAGAAGTATAGTGCCTGGCATTGCCTAATAAATAACCCAGGAACTTGAGTCTCAGATTAGTAAAAGAAGTACAGAAGAATTCTGTCTTAGTATCTTTAATATGAAGCCCTTTAATGGCTTCTCACTGCTTTGAAATTAAAGACTAAGTTTTTGAAAAGGATAGAATGACACAGTCAACATGGCAGACCAAGAATTTTCTATAATCTTCGCCACAAAGAACACCACTTTTGACAATCACTCATGGATGAGAGTGCCTTTATAGAAGTCATTGAGTTTAGTGGAGAATTTCCAGCACACCAGTGTAGAAAACAAACAAACATACAAACTAAAAGAAAACAAACAAAAAGTGAAAGTAGATGCCTATGCCTTTGCATTCCGGTCTTTCTTCACCTGTACCTGCTCCCCCTGGGTCCTTATACATGCATATTCTTCCTGCTTGGACCTTCTGTATGGACATCTTTCCCCTTCCCCAAAACTATCCTTGAGGTTTAGGCACACTCTTGAATGTACTTTTCCTTTCACAAATAGTATTGTTTGTGCACTCACTAGTGGTAGTGATTTGTTTATACCTGTCTTCCCCGCTAGACAATTAAAAATGAGCTTTTTGTTCATTAGTGTAAGCTCAGTACCTAGCATAGTTACCACTTTGTAGTAACTCAATAACATTTATTGAATCATTGAATAAATGTAACTCTCATTTGTCTTTTACAGGCATCCTTACCTGGAGAGGTCAGGTTGAGAGGGAACAAAACCTGTAGACTTCCTTAAGCCATAGACCTTCAATAAACCTACCAAAAGACCACTTCCACAAAGCTGGAGGAATTTACTTAAAGGTACCAGGTATGCTGTGAAGTTATAAAAGTAGTTTTGTTTTTCTTTTTCACTAGAGAGTATAGAAAATTGATAGGACACAGCAAGTGAACATTCACTGACTTTTTATCCAAGCCACAAGAGAAATATAGACTAGAAACTCTTCAGCATTGTGTAAGCACAATGTAGCAATATGAATTTTCTAGCTAATGACTTCATTTTAAGATGACATTTGTCAAGAAGTAGAGAATACATGATGGTGACCAGATACTATGGAACAGTTACAAATGGCAGAGCCTGAACCAAAGTGGACTGCCACCCATGTAACTTGCTTTAAGCACAACAGGAAAAGGTCCTCTTCACCAAGTGTTCCATCTGTCTTTCACATTTTAATACTTCATGAAAAACTTAGAAGAGCAGGTCTTTAGGAATTTCCTTTAAAAAAAACGCCAGAATCTTGTAGGCAAAATGGTGTCACAAAAGCCCCTTGTGTGAGTTGTAAGGGAAAGCAGAAAGAATATAAAGTCCCCAATAGAAGCAATCATTCATTAGTTTTGCACATGACTACTATATTGATAGTCTGTAACTGAGATGTCATAAGGGCCAGAGTGGGAAAATGGAGTGGCCTTTCCATGCCTTGAATTAAATGTTTTCTTAACACATTCATTAGAGTTGAATCCCTCCTATAAACTAAGAAAGGCAAAAATTCTATATGTGAAAATAGGTTTACTGCCATTGCCTACTAAGAATAAAAGTATAAATCACAATAAAACCGGGGTTTTTATTTCAAATAGAAGTAGGACATTACAATTGACAATATAAATGAAAATAAGAATAAGTAAATCTGTTCATCTTTCTTCAGTACTGCTGATACTGGATTATTCAGATTCAATCAATAAGAATTTATCAATTTACCATGCATCTGGCTCTATTAGGTATGACTATGTTGTTTTTCTAATTTGGCTACCCTAAAGCTAGTGCATGCTGTGGAAGAGTAGAATACTTACAAAATAATTTGAATCAGTCTTGCTCTCACTTCTAGTATAAACTTTAATTGTTGGGTGAGGGAGGATGGAGTAACCACCTTCAACTTAGACATAAATGCCTATTAAAGTGTTCATATTCATGTTTAGTATTTTATATCAAGAGCCCATTTCTAGTTAGTGTTTCCTGTAATGATATCTAACTAAATATTTTCCTCATTTGTATAATTGTTCATTATTTTCACTATTATGGACAGCAGCCTCCTTTGGTTATTTCAACTCTGTCCTAAACCCATCTTAACTATGTGAGTTCTCTTTACCTAAATGGAATGTTACAGGTGCCAATTTATATCTGAAAGTGAGAGGAGAGACTTATTCTTAGCCTTTCTATCTGGCCATGTAAAAATGCTGTGCTTTAGGGCATGGCTACACATACAACAGAGCACTTTAATGCTTTCAGAGTCTCGATTCCCAATGCGACTGTCTGCCCATAACAAAGACTCTTCACCTGGCAGGTTTGTGTACTGTGCTGGTTTCCAAGAAGTCCATGGCTAAGGCATGTTTTCAGTGCTAAGTTTTAGCACATTTTTTAAGCATTAGAAATGAAGTGAGCACCTTTCCAGTGAGCATGCACTTTGTAAAAGAATTCACCTTAGTGACAATTTAGCTATTCAAGACATTCTCTGGAAAAGAGACCTACCTATTCTCTAATGTAATTCTGAATGTTTATTAATTATTGTGTGCTCACGCTAAGTGCAGATGAAAACATTTATAGAGGAATGTGACATATAGGAATATGCCCAGGGTTCATGCCATAGTACCTTATACATAGCAGCAAGTGGTGAAGTGAGATCTGTCTGGCAGAGTGGTTTATGTGGGCACTTTTAAATAAAGCTAACCTCAGTATGGATTTCTGCTCTGCAAGTATTAGCTATGTAACATTGCTTGAGCATTTGTCCTCTGTATCTCAATATGTACATGTGCAAACAAGAGTATATGATAATGCCCATTTGAAGGGATTAAGTAAGATAATGTTTGCAAAGTATTTAGCAAAAAGCTTATTGCAAAACAAAGATTCTCTAAAATTACCAACTGATATTAAAATATATATTCCACATAATAGGCTCCAGGGAACAAAAATTGCTCACCTTCTTTACATTATAAAGGACACCTCCTATTCATACAGAATATTAGGTGACCTTACCACCATCTGTGAACTTGTTCTTCTTTTGCTCTAATACGTTTGATACCTGTTATTAATGGGAAAAAATAGTGTCGTGGCACAGCCATTTACAGAGAGCTATATCCTAGAACTAAACATCAAGGGGTCACTTACCTCCTCCCACTTTATAGGATCTATGGAATTTATGGAATTAAATTTCCCCTTTATTATACCTTGACAATTTAGTTTCTGTCTTATGTTTTCTACATATACACATGTGGGTCGAAATACTAAAAATAATATTGAATATAGGTAAAAACTCCAACTATTCCAAAATGAGTATCATTTTTAGTTATCTGCTAAAAATATTTTTAATTTCACTGCTATATATACAAGATTATCCTGTCTTAATCAATAAATTATCACATCTTTAATAGTTTAAGAAGTTCTCAGAAACTTTTATTCTGTTGTAACAATATTCTGTTATCTTTCCTTAAATAGTAGCATCATAACTAATATTGCTCAACTGATTTTTATTTTTTTAAGTTTTTATTTAGATTCCAATTAGTTAATTTACTATGTAGTATTAGTTTCAGGTGTACAGTATAATGATTCATCACTTCCATGCAACACCTGGCACCTATCTCGGCAAGTTCATCCCTTAATCCCCATCATCTATTTTACCCATTGCCCCATCTTCTCTCCTCTGGGAACCATCAGTGTGTTCTCTGTAGTTAAGAGTCTGTTTCTTGGTTAGCCTCTCTCCCTCTTTTTTCCCCCCTCTTTGTTCATTTGTTATGTTTTTTTTTTTTACATTCCACATATGAGTGAAATAATATGGTGTTGTCTTTTCTGACTTATTTCACTTAGCATAATACTTTCTAGCTCCATCCATGTCATTACAAATGACAAGATTTCATTCTTTTTTTTTTTTATAACTGAGTAATATTTCATTGTATACATATACTGCCTCTCCTTTATCTATTCATGAGCTGATGCAGATGGGGTATTTCCATAATTTGGCTATGATAGATAAGACTGCTATGAATGTTGGGATGCAGGTACTCCTTTCAATCAGTATTTTTATAATCTTTGGGTAAATACCTAGTAGTGCAATTGTTGGATCATAGGGTAGTTCTATTTTTAACTTTTTGGGAAACCTCCATACTGTTTTCCAGAATGGCTGCACTAGTTTGCATTCCTACCAACAGTACAAGAGGGTTCTCCTTTCTTCACATCTTCACCAACACCTGTTGTTTCTTGTATTGTTGATTTTAGCCATTCTGACAGGTGTGAGGTGATATTTCATTGTAGTTTTGATTTGTATTTCCCTGATGATGAGTGATGTTGAGCATCTTTTTATATGTCTGTTGACCATATGTATGTATTCTTTGGAAAAACATCTCTTCATGTCTGCACACAAACAGTAAGGTACCTAGGAATAAATCTAACCAAAGATGTGAGGGTGCCTGGTAGCTCAGTCGGTAAAGTGTCTGACTCTTGATTTCAGCTCAGGTCATGATCTCAGGGTCATGGGATTGAGCTCTGCATTGGGTTCCAAAATGGGTCTGGAGCCTGCTTAAGATTCTCTCTCTCTCTCTCTCTCTCTCTCTCTCTCTGCCCCTCCCCTGTTCATTCTCTCTCTCTCTCCTAAAAAATAAAAACATAAGTACATAAATAAAACTGACCTTAAAACAAAAGAAGTGAAATACTGTACCTCTGAAAACTATAAAACACTTATGAAAACAATTGAAGACACACAAAAACAGAAAAACATTCCATGGTCATAGATTGGAAGAAGAAATATTGTTAAAATGTCTATACTACCCAAAGAAATTTACACAGTTAATGCGATCCCTATCAAAACACCAACAGCATTTTTCACAGAGCTAAAACAAACAGTCCTAAAATTTGCATGGGATCAGGAATGTCATAAACACTATACTGTTCAAAGAATAAACCAATTATGCAAAACTTATGATCAAACTATTAGTAGGTTTACGATCATTGTTGAAAATAAGACAATGGGTCAAAAATGGAGTCACTTATACTAAGCCCCGCATCACCAAGCAAGACTTAATTACAGTTTCAGCTCTCCCGGAAATGAAATCTTAAACCAGTAAATCAGGATTTGCCTGATCAGCACTAGTTAGATTATCTGCCTGACAGACCCATGCCCTCTCCTAAAGGAAAGTAACGTTGCAACAACCAACCTATAACTTCCTTGTTTCTGTTCCCTTCTGCCTATAAAAGTCTTTGATTTTGCACAGCTCCTTGGAGCTCCTTTCTATCTTTAGATTGGATGCTGTCTGTGTTGAATTGACTTTTGCTCAAACTCAAAATTTGTAATATGCCTCAGTCACATTACAGTCCCATTTTTAGAAGTGGAAAAACTGAGGGCCAGAACTTGCCCAGTATTATGTCACTAGTAAAGAGAAGTAAAATTTGAGTCAAGTTTGTCGGCTCCAGTATCTATACTCTAATTTAAACCAGTGCACTATAACACCTGTTGCAAAAAAGTCCCTAAGAGTCCCTGTAATCTGCTATTTCTCTTTGCTTTTGCTTTAGCCAGCTCAGCCCTCCCTCCCTCTATCTCCCTCTCTGCCTCTTTCTCTCCCTCTCTGTCTCTGTCTCGATCAAATTAATATCTTCATACATAATGCTGGATCTAATACCTTACTTGTAGCAAAATGTCTCTTGAATGAGCAGTTTCCCAAGAGGGACTGGTATGCTGACAAAACTCTGTTCTCTTGGATAAAAACAAGACTAAAATGCTGGACTGGAAGCCATGTTCCTCACTCCTTTCTGGTATTCAACTGACTTTTTACATCTCGCATATTGTGAATTCATCACAGGAAGAAAATGAGCCCTCAGCTGATATTTTGGCTGGGCAAATGAAGCTAGATCTCTTTGTCTAGCTTACTGCAACCTTCAGATACCTCAGATTTCTCAAGTTATTACAATTCAGCTACAGGAAAAGGCTGCTTCAAGAAACACACATTTTGAGACATTCACTATAGGCTTCTAGGCAGTAACAATAGAATGTAGGCAGTCTTGATGAAAAATACACTTTAAAAGAATAATACAGAGATGAGAGAGAGTGAAAAAAAGGAAGAAAGAGAAAGCAATTAAGGTTATGGAAATGGGGCATTTCTATGCAAGGTAAGTTATATTTAGAGGAACCTTGTCAAGTTAAACATATTTTTTTTCAAAACCCTTCTTCACATAAGTCATGTATTATATTGTTAAACCTGAGAAGATCTGTAACAACCATAATTAATGTTAACTCTTATTCAGTTTACTTTCCACTTTTCATTCAATTCTGTAACTTATAACTATGATCCTAAATTATCACTCAAAGTATAAGGTGTAACATTCATATTAAACCAAACTGATAATAATGACACACTTTGCCAAGGAAAGCTCATCATTCAGACAACATTTAGAAGCAGGTCATAATGCAGTTTCTCCTTTGAATATACGTACACAGGCACACACAGACACACACACATACACGCACACTTCCAAATTTGTATAAATCTTTACCTTTTATAAATAAAAATTTAAAATTAAAAAAACTGTCTTTTGGTAAAATGTCCTTTAGCTTATCTCTGGCATTTTTTTGACAGGTCCTCAAACACTGCTTGATAGGAAGGAGGCAGATTTATTTCTGGGAATTCTGCTTCAAGTGCTTTTGAGAAGGAAGGAGGTGAAGTGTGCTTCTTTTCTCCTTGTTGTTATTGCAAACTGATCAACATATATTTTTAAAGTGACTATTTAACTATTATAGACACTAGAGTAACAAGGGAAAAGAGATTAAAAAAATTCCATGTTCTCATGAAACACCCCCAAATATTAGATCTCATTATAACTGTGCATTTATAAAGGAGGTTGCTTCAGGACTACTTTTTGGATATAAGAAAGAGCCAATGGCAAAAGGTGCCCTTCTAAATCCTCCACTTCAGATACTTGATAATTGTCGCCATGATGTTGATTATATTCTCAAAGCTAGTTGTTTGGAAACATACACACTGGACTTGACAATGATTCTTCCAGTGCTTTCTGGAACCGTACCACATATATCTTGTGTCTCACCATTAAAGAATTTGTAATATACTCCAAAAGACATCAGGAAGAAGAGCTGTCATTCTTTTCATTCCCTCCTTTCCCAGGGCCACTCCTAAAATTCCCTCCTTCTAGCTGACTTTCTTACCAGCCTCAATTTCACAGCTGGTGGTTAGCTGTAAAAGAGAGTGTCCTCATTTGGGGAACTCTACATGAAAGCCTGCCTTGTTTTGATATATTGAAGCCGTCAAGGGAAGTAATGGCCCTGTCCTGAGTCATCTTTTATCTAGCTCCCGCAAAGTGATAGAGAATTAGATAGTAAAAATGCAAGAAAGCCGGCACTATTCCAAGCACGAGCCCTTTTCTCTGATTTGAAGCTCTAGAGCTGATGTCCAACACTTCCATGGTGTGGTCACTTCAAACATAGGCACATTAGCTTATGGGTTATGCAGCTATAAATCAAGTCACTGCCTATTTCAACAAGAACTCCCCTGGCTAAATAACCAGTAGAACTGTGAGTAGGGAGATTAACGCTTCTAAATGCCATTAAGCTTCACAATCCGTCTACTTTTTGCATCAGTATGAGAGAACCATGAGTGCCAAACTGAAAACTACCTCCCATTTAAAGGAGGAAACCCCAGAGGAGACATTTTCTAATAACACGTGGATGGTAATATTGGGCTGATATTAAAAACATCCTTCATTAACAGGCTACCTTTGAAAAACTCCGCAGATTTGGATGGGGGGAGATTGGGCTGCAGAGTTCCAATTAAGCTTATAATATTTAGAGTTCAGAAATGATAATTATACTCTGTGCCCCATCGCATGTGTATATTTATGAGGAATCAATAGAGCTTTCAGATGTTGCCTTGTATAGCAGATTATTTATACTGCATTATCCTGATGAACTATAAAAGGAATCATAAAAATCTGCATGTGGAATAAGATAATGGGATGAGGTACCTTGATTTGTATATTGTTCTCCGGTGTATATTAAGTGCACTAATGGCCACCAGTAGTTAATTGACAAACCTAAGTCTAGTGAGAAGTTTCTGGCCCCAGGAATACATTCTCTGAGCAAGGGCACCTACCTTATAGTCAGAAAGTTTTTGGGGCAGATTCCAAAGATAGTCTGTCTGTGCATCTTGCCATTGGTAAGAAATAATTTGCAAACTCTAAGTCCTATCACCAACCTGTTAATCTAGAAAATCACTAACATGTCTCTGGCATCTGTAAGGAGTTTGCTAAAACGTGTAGGTGAAAATAATAGGGATATTAAACAGAATGGGAAAGATGAAAAGTAACAAGAAAGAAAGTAAAAGAAAGTTAATGTGCATGTAGAAGGCGGATGCCATCAAAGCCAACAATAAATATTTATCTCACTCCTTACTTATTTGGGGGTCACTCACTCCTCAATGACTTCAGTTTCACAAATATTTATTGAACTCCAACTATATCCAGAGCTTTAGTGCTGTGGTGGTTAAAAAGTACAATAATCTCTTATATTATAGAAAACTTTGGCGGTTATAAAGCTCTGCCTCAAATTATCTAATCTTTACAGCAATACTGTGACCTTAGTATTATCTTCACCATATACATTTTTTAAATGTTTATGTATTTGAGAGAGACAGAAAGAGTGTGAGTGGGGGAGGGGCACAGTGAGAGAGAGATTCTTAAGCAGGTTCCATGCTCACTGGGGAGCACAACATAGGACTTGATCTCATGACCTGAGCAGAAATCAAGAGTAGGATGCCTAACTAAATGAGCCACACAGGTGCCCCTACTTTTGCCATATTTCTGAAGACAGAGATTAAAAGGATCACCCAAGGTCATACAGCAAGATTTCATACAGCAGTGACAAAAATCTATGTCTCTTGGTTCCAAGACTCACTCTTAAAATATAAAAATACAAATACATATATATGTATAAGTATACACACATACATATATACCCATATATGCATTTAATGATATACAAATACGAACATATATAAAGTACATTTATATATGTATATATATATATATAAAATACACACACACACACATATATATATATATATATATAGTTATATAACTATATATATTATATACAACTATAACATTAATTGTAACTATATATATATATATAGTTACAATTAATGGCCAAAGTGCTAAATGAGCTTATAGGACAAAGATCCTTTTTAGCTGGATAGGGGAAGAAAAAACAGATCCATAGCATTTAATACAAGCTTTGGAATTGAAAAAATGGAACAAACACTTCAAGGAGGAATATGAAGTATTCAAAAAGCTTTGAATTCAACTCAATAGATTTATTACTGATTGTTATTCTTTGAAATCTTGTTCTCGTTTGTATAACATAGTAGTTAAGATTCAGGGTTAGTCTAATCTGGAAAAGGGACATAGTAATTGTACCTGCTTCAGAGTTGCTGAGAGAATTAAAAAAGTTATTCCAAATGTCATTTAGAAGGTTACAGAATCATGACCATGATAGTAGTGACAATGACAGTGATGCTACTAATGCTTTATCTGGTCTGAGTCTCCCAAATGGAGGTTGATCAGTATTTTCTAGGCATCCATATTCTTATCAAGCTATGTAATATGATAACTTTCATTTTCAAGTAATAAAAAAAAAAAAACCTCTGTCTTAAGAAGAAAAGATAATTTATCAATCTACATAATTTTAAAGTACTCTGGTAGAAGTGGCTTCAGCTCTGGCTTAATCCAGGGGCTAAAACCAAGTCCCTGAGGTGAGGTTTCTTTCATCATGTTTCTTCCTCTAAGACAGCTACATTCCCAGACTGGCCCTTGCCTCAGGACACAAGATGTTGGAAGGTTCTCCTCTCACTATCAGGTTCTCCTTGTGGCCTTGATTCTGACTTCATCACATAACCATCCTTGAATCATTCATAAGTGCTTGGAGAAAAGATGCTGTAATAGGCTCTTGCTCTTCAAGTAGTCCACCCAAGTGGAAATGGAGTCTAACCTGGGGCATGGCAGCTGAGAGTGGGGAGGTCTGTTTGCCCAAGAGAAAAGCACAGCAATAGCCCTCAAAAAGTGAACATTGGCTGTAAGACAGAAACACAGCCAGTACATTGTCATGTGTGTGGTTCTCAATCCATTGTTCTTTCCTAAGATATACTAATATTTTTCCTTATTCTTCATGTCCTTTCTTGATCCGGTACAGTTTTCCAGAAGTATGCTATGTACTAACTTAGTGATTTTGATATAATTTCTACTCAGAAAAAAACTGTCTGTAGCATTTTTTCTAGTCAGTTGCACCTCTTAATTTAATCAGTTCCAGGTTTTTAACTTACATTTTTGATGTTTAACAAATCCTAGGTAGATTTATCCTCAAACTCCTTAAAAACAGATTAATATGTAAAGGCAGTGTGGAACTGCATGTGGATTAAACATCTGAGTTCAAACCATGCTCTTAATCTCAAGCCCTTGTTTCTTTTTTTATAAAATATGCCTATTATCTGTTCATCTTCATTCAACAGTGTTTTGAGAATGATAAATACACAGAGACATATACACACACAAACACATATAAACTACAAAATAAAAGGTAAATCACTATTATTAGTATTCTAGAAGAAAAAAGAAAGAAAAAGACTGTTCTAGCCTTTGTTCTGGTGCTTATGATGTTATCAAGTATGGCACTCTATGACTTTCTAGTTCCATATTCCAAAAAGCATTCTTGAGAATGCTGTATTTTTATCCTAGTAATCTCCCAAGCAAAAATAATTATGAAAATAACAGGAAATCAATCTCATGTCCCTCAGCCTGGACCCTGAGTTGGGTACCTGGGAGCTACACTGAGACAGGCATGTCCTCTGGAAGGTACAGTCTGGGGATAGCTGGGGAGGACACAGGCAAGCAAATGGGGGCTTGGAGATGAGGGGGTCAGTTCGGATCCTTCTTTTCACAGAGATCTAAACTTAAAACTAGATAAGATAAAATTCATAAAATATACACTTTCAAAAGGTGCTCATAGGAGCTGAAAAACTCATGGGAATAAATGGGAACTCTTCATTTTGACTAATAAAATAATGATTACAACCACTTGACCAAAAAAAAGTCCAATTTATTCTTTTAAAAATGCAAGAATCTGAATTTGTTTTGTTATCATTACAATATAATCTGCACGGTTATGTACAGTCAGCTAAATTACCTAAAGTTCAGTTGCTTCATCACCTGATTTCTCTTAATTTTGTCTTGCAATACAATTTTATAGAAATTTTGTTTTACAGTATAGTTTAAGAGGATAATTCTAGAAGGCAAGTGCCATAGACATCTTCACAATAGCAACATAATTGAATGGAAGGAAGAAGGAGAACGAAGGACACTAAAACTAAAATAAAATAGAACAAAGCAAAGCATAGTATTATGATCCTGAATAGTAAGAGTTTCAAAGGATGCAAATTTCATGCATTTACAGAAAACAACAAAAACTAAAAAATGAAAAAAAAACTAAAACAAACACAAAAACTAAAGAAATATCTGCAAGAGAATAAAGGAACCTACATCCATGAAATTTACCATCCATTGTTGGCTCCTTGTGTGAACTTATACAAGATATGTTTGACTCACCCTGCTCGATGCTACAAGTAGGGCTGAGGCTGAACTTCAGGCCTGAAGTCTAGTGAACTTAAGTAATACAGTCCTTGTCCTACTTCTGCCATAATGGTGCTCAATAATCATAAAACATTAAAATTGTTGTTTTCTTCAGAGGTGTATAACTGTCTAAGGTTAAATTTGCATGGTCTGGAGGGCAAAAGCATATCACATTTTGTCCCACCTAAATACTGCCATCTATGTGTAAATAATCAGGTTGAAAGGAATAGCAAAATTGCTTCAGAAGATGGAAATAAAGCCTGAGGGATACGTGTGAAGCATCATCCTTGTTGCCTTGGTGATCCCTGGTGATAGTCAGGGGTGTAATGAGTTGATGGCATATAAATCATTCTCAAGACATTTTTAGCACTGGTAGGTGAAATCACCTCCTTTCCCCTTACCTGTCATTATGTTCACACTTGTTCAATCACTGCCCAACTACTTGTTTTTAAAATTAAGTCTGGCATCTTAAAGTTTTCCTTTCCTAAACTCCAGATAGACAGTCTCAGAAAAAAGTCAAACCCTGGTATTCTCTGCCAAGAGATTGATAATCTCTGCCTATTTCCAATGAAATAAGGGAGATACCCTAAAGCTTGAGGCCAGGGACAATCTTCCTGCCTTTCTCCTTTCCTTAGAGACTGCTCTAAGCTATAAATTACTAGCCTTACATTGTTTCATTGGAGGGGGTTGGGGAGGAGGAATGAATAAGAAGATAAGAAAAAGAACTGTCAAGACTTTATCTGAAAAAGAAAAAGAAATTTGAAGGGAATAAAGGTTTTCAAATATGTGACAGTTAAAAATAACTATTGAACCATCAACTGAAGAATTCAACTTTGGGATTCTGCTTGAACTCCCAATTGGAACTGTTAGAACAGAGAGTCTCAAATAATTGTTTTTTTTTTTAAATAATGCTGTTCATCCAATGGAAAAATAGCAATAATATTTGAAAGATAGCATAAAAGGCAGAGATCCTAGTCATTAATAAGCATATGAAAAGGTGTTCAGCTCATTAGTGATTAGTAAAATGCAAATTAAAAATCACCTTGAGATCGCATTACCAATCCACTAGATTGGCAAAAATTAAAATGTCTGACAATGCAAGTGATTGCAAAGATGTGCGGCAATTGGACCTGTCATTCACTGCTAGTAGAAACATAAATAGGAAAAGTTGAAGAAGTACGTCCTCTATATGCCAGCAATGAGTCTAACTATACAGTTTGAAGAGGCCCCAGACCTCGTGCATGTTGGTACATATTAGAAAATGTTCAGAGCTTCACTGCATGTGCTATTCCTAAATTAGGAAAACCTTAATCTTAAATGTGTTGATAAACTGTAGTATATATTCAATAACAGAATAGTATACAGCAAGAGAAATGTAATACGACCACATACACAAGATGGATGGAACTCACAAACCTAATGCTGAGTGACAGAAGTACAAGGAGAGATCCATAAAGCATGGTTGTAAAAATAGACAAAGCTATACTATTTTCTCTAGGAATGAACCAGAGGTAGTAAATATAAGGTGGGAGGGAGTCCATGCTGGGTTCTGGAGAGTTGGCAGCATTCCATGTCCTGACCCAGATGGTATTTGCACAGGTGCCCTCTTTATAATTATTCTGCATATGTGCTTCAGCTGACAATGGAAAAAGTCATCCAGTTCCATTTATACTTCAGTACCCTTCTCAATGACAGAGGGCTAGGGAAACTTCCAGACCAGAAGACCTTGTCTAGTGTCATTCCTGATTTCACACTTTATTATTGGATTGTGGAGATTTGCCATTTCTTCTCTTTAGTGGCCATTTATTCTTTTCAGGAACACTCAATAATGATTTCTAGTGAGTCAAAACTGATTTTTTCCATTTTTCCTCACACGGAATTTGTCTACCAAAAAGATGACTGACTTCTTTTTCATTTTTTTAAGAGAGAGAGTGCACAAGGAGGGGAGAGAGGCAAAGGGAGGGAAACAGAAGACACCATGCTCAGCTCAGAGTCCCATGTTAGGGCTCGATCCCATGACCCTGGGATCATGACCCGAGCCAAAATCAAGCATAGGACGCTCGAATGACTGAGCCACCCAGGTACCCTTGACAGATGTTTTTGAACTTCAGGCCACAAAAATCTTGGAGAACCACAATAGACCAGGTTGTTAAAGTTGTAAACAGCAAACACTGTAACAATCCCTCCTTCATGATAAGGAAGTTAAGGGGGAAATCTTACTTAGCTTACTCTTTTGAATGAAAAGCAAAAATGTCTACTCAAATTATTTACTTTCAAACTTATGCTTATTTCTAGAAACATTCTCTTTGTCATTGTTACTGCTACCTTACCACATTTCTTCAGTGACATGAATTACTTACCAAGGGCAAATAGTATATTGACCTAGGAAAACAGGACATACATAACTTTGTTTTTGTTTCCTAAAAATACTGAAAACAATAAACCACAATCACAATTCTATTTTACAGAGTAGTTGTGAGGATTACATGAGATGGTACATGTAAATTACCATGGAAACTGTAAATTACTATTTTTAAGGCACTTACTATTATTATCATCCTCCTCCTAAAAAAAATTGTACTACTGTGTGATTTTTCTACAAGGGTAGGAAAAAAAGCAACAAGGAAGCTAAGTCAAATGGTCAAAGAATAGTAAGAAATCATGTTTAGTGATTTCTAAGATCTGTAATTGATCTTAGGAAAGAGTAAGAAAACTATGCAGCTAATACACAAACACATTAGGAACGAGGCACAAAATAGAACATGTTACTTCAGAACCTTCGTGACCACATGGACACAAGTGAGTTGTATGCATCCTGGCACTCTCTGCCCTTTTTGGATATAATTCAATGCAGATCTAGCCATTAGTACCTTCTCTCTGAGTCTCTTGGATTTCCATCTTTAATATATGCATAAATTGATTGGGTGCGCTTTAGTAATTTAGTAATTCAAAGTCCCCAAAGTTATTTAGTAAGTTCGTTTCTCTACACAATGGATACAGATAGAAGCTGGTTCTGGTAAAATGGAATAAAATAGAATTGGTCCAGAAAGATATAACTCAGTAAAGCCTTAAGCCACCTACCCTTACAACATTAGGAACAACAAAAAGTAGCAATGGCTCACATGAATAGGCTGCTAAATTCCAGGTTATGTTAACCGTATGTATGATAATCCCCTTACCGCCACTGCAGATTCCAGAAATCTGAGCCTCAGAGTTTAAATGACTTGTTCAAGCTCACACATATAGTTAAGTGTAGTGTACCTGGATTTGGAGGGTCTAGTTTGGAGATTCTAAATACTCATAAAAATGTGTTTTATTTTTATCGAAATCTACTTAAATGTGAAAAGCAATTGAATGTTGCCCTTACATTGAGCTTATTCTCTTCATTAGTAGCTGATGCACTAGACAACAAAAACACTAAGATACTATATTGACATAAGAGGACAAAGTGAGTGACTTAAAAACAGTGAACCAGGACCAAACAAACAAAAAATGCACCAACAATGTTTAGGGGAATTTGTTTCTTACTTTCATGGCTTAAAACTATAAAAGCTTTATAGTTTCAAACTACATTAAATCTATGATTGCATTGACTCATGGGTTCAATTTATTTGAGTGCAATTTCTTCTAACACTTAAATCAGCCAGTTTTCTAATTCACTTCCCACATTCTAGAGACTTCTACATTTGGTTCTAAAGAACTATTCCACAGCTCTAACAGCTTTATGAAGAAGACTATAATATTATGAGCCAGTGGCCTTAAGGAAAAAGTGTGTTGCTGGGAAGAAATATTGCTAATATTGATGGTGCATTAGGAATCTCATACCATGTAGGTTTTTTGTCACCAGTGCCAAAGAATTCATTTTTATTTTATACACACCCATATTCACAAATGCAGGCTTCCACATTCACCCCTATATAAAACTATACATTATATATAATTACATATTATATGTATTATACATGTAATTTGATGAAGTGATTAACAACATGGTAGACATTCAAATATCTGCTGAATGAACGAATGGATAAATGATTGATGAGATACAAGGAATGCAAAAGAATATAAGGTAGAGTTCATTTTAGAGGTGCATACTGAGTATAAGAATACACTTTCTGGCTTTGTAAGTTGTCAAATACTAAGACAGAAAACAGAGGTAGAGTAGCATCTGGGTAGCTGAGTAGGTTAAGCGTCTGACTTTGGCTCAGATCATGATCTCATGGTTCTTGGGTTGAGCCCCGTGTTGTGCTCTGTACTGACAGCTCAGAGTCTGGAGCCTGCTTTGGATTCTGTGTGTGTGTGTGTGTGTGTGTGTGTGTGTGTCTCTGCTCCTTCCCCACTCACGCTCTGTCTCTATCTGTCTCTCAAAAATGAATAAACATTAAAAAATTTAAAAAAAAAATAGAAAAGAAAAAAGAGGTAGAAAGGAGGATGAAGAGAGGATGGAAACCTGGGAGAAGCTGGTGGCCAGGCTAAACAATCACCCCTCCTGTTTTACCAGGGAGTAAGAGATCTCTTCGAGCCTGGGACTGCAGTGCTAAAACTGGAAAAAGCTCTGGCAAATTGGTATGAGACAGTCATCCTATGAGGGAAAGATCTGGGATCAGGGATCTGGAAACACAGAATCTAAAAATCCACAGAATCTGACACTAGCCGATCTGGTATCCATCACTTAACTGAATTATTTAATTTCTCTGTCCCTTTAAAAGGAGGGGGGCAGTGGGAAAGATAATCTTAAAAGCCTTTCCAAATTTAGAAAACTCTGATCTGAGATGTACAGAATTGCTGGGCCAGGCCAACAAATTAAATAGAAATACACAGCAGATGATCCCACCAGAGGTTAATTCTGGCTTTGGCAAAGGGGAGGGAGAAAGCAAAAAGGAAGACAAAGCATATGAAATTCTAAGAAAATTAAGATCTAGGGGCACCTGGACGGCTCAGTCAGTTAAGCTCATGATCTCATAGTTTGTGGGTTTGAGCCCCGCATTGGGCTCTGTGCTGACAGCTCGGAGCCTGGAGCCTGCTTCGGATTCTGTGTCTCCCTCTCTCTCTCTGCCCCTCCCCTACTCATGCTCTGTTTCTCTCTGTCTCAATAATAAATAAACATAAAAAAGAAACAAATACAGGGTACACATAATAAAGAATTCTTAAAAAAAAAGAAAATTAAGATCTAAGTTCCTTTTTAAAATCTGTTTTATTTATTTTGAGAAAGAGCAGAGAAGGAGACAGAGAGAGAGAGACAGAGAGAGAGAGACAGAGAGAGGGAGAATCCCAAGCAGGCTCTATTCCATCAGCATAGAGCCTGATGTGGGGCTTGAACTCACAAACCCTGAGATCATGACTGAGCTGAAACCAAGAGTTGGACGCTTAACCAACTGAGCCACCTAGGTGCCCGTAAGATCTAAGGTTCTTATTTTAAAGTATTCTCACACAATTTAGTGAGTGAAGTGGTTCTTGACTTTGGTTGTGAAAATACAATTATGATGCATCTATTAAGTGAATGCTACTTATCTTTAAATCCATGAAACCTGTTTGCATAGTTAGTTTTACTTTGGAAGAAACAACTTTGAGGATGATTTAATTCAGGCAACTTAGATGCTGATGACAAAGATACAAGTTCTCTTCCCTACCCCCTAATTGATTAGACCCATGGAATAGAGAAGTAGCATCATGCATTATTATTTTAAAATCTATATTTAAATATAAATTTAAATATTTATATGTATTAATGCATTATGCATTAATAATAAATATTATATTTTATTATCTTATAAATATTATATTTATTTTATTACCTTATTACTAACAGGATAAGACATTATTTGGAATTTTCCCCGATATAGACATAGGGGTATATGTGAGCTCCCCAAGACAATAGCAGAAAGTTGTTTCCATTGCATCACACACAGTTTCTCTTCAATTTTGCATTTCCTAAAGCATAATGCTTAATAGGTTTCCGGCAGCAGACACTAAACACTTTTAAGAGGCATTTAATGTGAAGCATTTGTTTACCTGTGAATTCATTATTAATGAAAAGTCAAGCAATGTGCAGTTCAAATCAGGCAGACATTAAGTGGATCAGTCACCTCCATTATTAAAATGTACCCAGGGGAATAGGGATTATTCTCTACATTCAATTATTACTAATGTAAGGACCCCCCCACCATACTTATATTTCTCCCAAGAAGAAAGCTTGCTCTTCCCCCTGACCTTTCTAAATGTACACAAGAGTCGTGGTCTGCCTGTGTTCCAGTCCCCAGGTGAGTGTTGGAGGGGCGCACAGACAGCAACTGTTGAGCAAGCGCCAAATCCTCCTCCCCTTTAGCACGACTTTGAAGCAAAGCCCCATGGGTAATAACACAGCTCAAACCCTTGGCTGAAGGTCTCTTGACTACAGGAGGTCTAGAAGCTCTGACACAGTACGTCCCTGGAGTCTGTGTCTATGTTGCCAGGAGGCAGAATTCTGTCAGGGAACACACTTTGACTGTCATCAGCTCAGACCTCAGAAATCAGGTAAAGACAGGCCCAAGCTTCCTTGAAATGTCGATTAGGCAGAGTCAGAAAGCAGAGTGGTGAAAAATGAGACAGGGCAACGAAAAACTTAAGACTAGCAATTCTTCCGTCCCCTCTTCTCTGATTCCATAACTCACAGTTCCCACGGCGGATCTTTCCATGTGGGTGCTATTTATAACTGGCTGCCCACTTGCGCTTCAGTTTAATGTCACTGTTTACTGCCAGTCGGCCCTGGATGTCTATTTAGATTTGTAAAAGCCTAGAGAGCCCAAATTATTTCTATGAAGTCTTCTCCACAGGAGATACATAATCTGATGTTCAAAAATGTGTATTTTTCATACTGCTAAAAATAAATGGTAAGTCCTTTCAAAATATTTTTGTTATTATCTTTAATAATAGTGTATTCTCTGTAACATATGTTTTAACCAGGTTTTTATCTTGCCAATGGATTGACAACTTAACCAAAAATTAAAAAAGAAAAAAGAGTGAATACATGTCACTAAATCATTTAGATGCCTCAGTCCTATGGAATCTGCATATACTGCCATATATGTTGCAACTGTGGACCAATTGATTGAGTCATTAATGCTTCCAATAACAGAAAGCTCAGAACTGGCCCAGCCCCCAAAGGATCCGGCATTGAATGTTTTCTCAGGCTTGACATGGAACCCGTGGTATGAATCTACCCCGGTATCTATACCTCACTACCCTCCACTACTTCAACACGCTTGACCCATTTTGTACCTATGGCCTATTTTTGTACCTGATGGGTACAGGACGTCTAATGAGAGGCTCAGAGAGTTGGGCATACTCACTGGGTAATAGTTCAAAGCCCACTGAAGACTGAAAGGTTGTAATGGAATTCCAATATGCAGTTAAAAGTCATTTTCAAGACTAAGACCAAATGAGGGGCTCAGAGGCTCGCAACGGATTTTCTTAAGTGGGTCTGGAAAAGAATACTGCAAAATGAGAAAGAGAACAGGGACACTGGTTTTGCTGTGTGAGCAAACAATCATTAACAATGTGACCAGTGAACCATGCATGCCCTTTTCTGGGAAATTATCTGTAATATATAAGGAGATTCCTTCAACCTATAAGCTGCTCTCTGGCACTTCCTCTCAGGACTCCTTCTCTCTCTTTATCAAATTCTTTTTCCTGACCATTTTGAATTATCAACTGAGACTCCACACAATGGAGTTGGGGGAGCTGAGTCACGTTCCATGCAGAGCTCTGGCTTATGTTCTTCAGATATTCTAGTGTCCTTTGAATAAAGTCTATTTTTACTTAAGATACACTTTTCTTTCTGTACTATGCAACTAATCATGACACAAAAGGAAAGTCAGAAGTCAAGAGAATTACAAAGAACCTGAGTTACAAAATTATATTTATATAGAGTTCCTTACCCTATATATAGATCAAATTATAACCCCTAAACTGCTCAGCATAACACAGCCCATTGGAAATGTTTAAATACTTTCATTCCCTAATACAGTTTAATAAAACAAGGGCACCAAAACACATCAACACCCACTTTACAGAACAACACAGCAAAAAACAAAATGGAGGGGAAAGGCATTCAAGCAAATAATAATTGTAAAAGCATACAAACATACAAACCCATGTCTACAGAATCTATAAGAATCATCCCATTTACATTGCATACTAAATCACACTGCAGGAACCTATCTCAGTGAATTTAGTATTGTGAGACTAAATGACCTCCGGGGCTCAAATTTCTAACCCCCTTCTCAACATCACAATAGGAGATCAAAATATTTTCCAGAAATGTGAAAATCATGCTAACGGGCTTGTTTAACTTCTGGTACTCCTTAAAACTTGCTATTACAGTATGATTACTAATGAACCCAGGAACCATTTTACTAAAAGGAATCAGTACATTTAAAGTATTTTTACCCCTGAAATATCAAGAGATGGTCTATTTAGAGCTTGTTTAACATTAAAGTTTTATGCAGAGCCAACAAGCCACAGAATCGTTTCAAATCAAGTTGGTATTCTAAACTATACATCTTCTTTACTTTCAGTATCTAAGTATTTCTCTACTAACGGGAGAAATACCTGCTTCCACCTAAGCAGACCCATGGGAATTTTGATTTAAGCATCACTTAATGTTTGTTTTTAAGCCATCAAGCAAGCCACAACAGACAATCCAACAGACAGAGTGTGTATAATTATGGCTGCCTCAAAATACTGCCAGACCATTAGAGGTTTGCTAGTTCTGCAGAGCCTGCGGTTTGAATTAGTTAAATAAAATATGCTTAATAAATAATATTATACTTGTAATGGCCAATGTATACCGCTTAGTTAAATTAGTAAAAAGTTATTAGAATATTCTCAATTGATACAGAGATAAATGTGTGTAAAGCCACACACACACACACACACACATTTATCTCTTTATTTATCTATAAATATCTTTATCTATTTTTAAATACAAAAGTGAGGAAATTAGATACTGCAGAGATTATCCAGTTCACTGGTATTGGATCCTAGTATTTTGACTTCTAATCCAGGGCACTCCCTCCATTTTATTTTTCTTCTCCTTTGTATTCAGTTACAACTGTAAGATTACAGACATTAAAACTGTGTTCTACAACTTAAGCTCTAGAAATTGCATTGAATCCCTGTGTTGTTGGGAAATACAAACAGCACTGATAGACATTACATGTTGCCCCTAGTCTTTTCAGAGGCAGCATTTCCTTCTTGCACTAGGCAGCTATAACATAAATAGTTCTTGTCAATCGGACTGATCTCTGTTCCACCGACTCCACCTCACCCTACTCCTATCTTCTTTTCCTGATGACATTTGCTCCTATTGTCTTCCTTTAAGCAAAGTGCCAGGATTTCAGTAGCCACTAAATAAACTTCCATTTCCTCCCACAGTGTGTCAATCAGGAACCTACATGTACTTGATGACCCAGAGGAAGCTCCGCATTGCTAGTGAGGCTTAATGCAAGTATGTTTGAATATATTTGCTACTCCCCTTGAATAATTTCTATAAAGAGGTATAGATCATGTACCAATCAGTACAATAACATCTTGTATTTCTTTCTCATTAAATCTCTAAGTCATATTTCTCCAAATAATTATAAAATACATAATAATAATGTCAGCTAACACTTGAGGACCGCTTATGTGTGCTTGGTCCTGTGATAAGAATTTTACCTTACTGAAACTTACGAGGTTGATGTGTACTGTGCTCATCTTATAGGTGAAGAAACAGACTGGATAAATGGAATAATTTGTGTAAATCCATAGACTTGGCATGTTACCGAGTTAGGATTTGAACCCAGGTGACTCTTACTTCAGAGCCTGGACTCAAAAGGCCTCCAATTCCTCTTTTATACAGCTCAGCACTTCACACACCGTACAGATTGATGAATAAGTACTGGCTGTCTGTGTAGGTGGCAATAAAAGTCCAGTAAATCCTGTTATGATATAGCTTGTTATTACACAGACTTATAAATGATTCAAAGCATGTTCCTCAAAATATAACAACTCTATCATAAAAGCCTGACTTAGCACAGTCAGCACATATGGTAAATGTTAGTACTGTATCTCAACGTCAGGGATATATATATATATATATATATATATAGCCATAGTATTTATAAATGCAAAGACAATCACACAAGTGTAATTGCTTTCAACTCATTAAATTTGAATTTTAAATATTTATTTTAAAAATTTAAACTTGGGCATTTAAAAAATACCTTTCTAGAATTGAAGCTCCGTAGATTGAGATCATACTTTGCATTTCACTATGGAGTTCTAGCATTTCACCCATGCTTTGTATATATGTGGATCCTTCAATGGGAAGTATGGATGTATGTGCATAAGCTTATATACACAGTGACTTATAGTAAACATATAACACACATAATTATAACTACTAATTGTTCAAGTTAGGAGAAAAATATGACATATATTAAAGTTCCAGAATATACATTTTTTGGAATAAATAATAATAGTGGGCATTTAAAAACTACTCAATATAAATGAGTTCCTTTTTACTTATAAATCAGTTCCTTCTTATTGCTGGTGAATATTACACTGTATGGATATACCACAGTATGTTTATCCATTCACTTGTTGAAGGACATCTGGGTTGTTTCCAGTTTGAAGTTATTATGGTTAAAATAGCTATGAACATCCATATATAGTTTTTTAGTGTGTGAGCACAGGTTTTCATTTCCCCAGATAAAACACCTAAGTGTGGGATTGGTGGTTCATACAATAAGCATATATTTTATTTATTTTTTTATTTTAAAATACAGATTCGCAACAGGTTTCAAAAATAGCACAGAGATGTCTTAGGTACCCATCATCCAATATATTCTCCTGTCCTGTGCAAAAAGCTTAACAGAATTATCATTATCAAAGCAAAACATTATCAAAACCAAGAGACTGACATTTGATTAAACTATAGGACTTACATTGTGTGTGTGTGTGTGTGTGTGTGTGTGTGTGTGTGTGTGTGTGTTTTGGGTTATGTGTGTGCATATAGTTCTGTGACATTTTATCACAAGTATAGATTTATACAACCACCACCACAACGGAACCATCCATTCTAGCAACAGGACTCTCTCACCTTCATGTTAAACATGAGCAAACTGAGGCACAGAGAAGTGGAAAAGGGCCCAAGCCCAAGTTCACACAGCTGGCAGGTGAGTAGCCAGCATCTGAGTCTCAGCAGTAGTGGGGCCCATCCTCCTCTCACCATGCTATGCTGCTCTCCCAGTCTGACCATTTCACAGACCATTTCACTGAAGGCAGGACTTACAACAGCATCTAAATATTGTTACGTGGCAGAATTGTTTTATTAATCAATAAAATGATATTTATTCATGTAATAGATATTTGACTCTATTAAATTCGTTTTAAAAATATTTGTCATAGATACTTCTAAATTTTGAAAAGGTGATTAAAGTTCTCTCTGCTATTTTAAGTAATACTAGGTTGAACCTTATGAAATTATTACTTTCAGTTAAAATGCAGTTGAGGGGCGCCTGGGTGGCTCAATCGGTTGAGCGTACGACTTCAGTTCAGGTAATGGTCTCAACTGTTCATCAGCTCCAGCCCCACATTGGGCTCTGGGCTGACAGCTCAGAGCCTGGAGTCTGCTTCAGATTCTGTGTCTCCCTCTCATTTCCCCTCCCCTGCTTGCACTCTGTCTCTGCCTCTCTCTCTCTCAAAACAAAAATAAATATAAAAAAACAATTAATTAAAATCCAGTTGAATACCACCATTTCATAGGGGTCCATTCCAATTATAATAATAATCAGTACTTACCTCTTACTCCCTACGTGTTTTATAAAGTTAATATTCTTACGCTGGCACTGTTATAAAAGACAACGCCTGGATTCAGATGCATGAAAAGCCCATGCCCTTCTTGTTATGCTTTTACATGAATTTAGGCATGCTAACAGTTGTATTGTTCTGTGCATTTATAACTGCATTCCCTTTTATGGTATATGGTTGACAAATATGCACCAGCTACACTGCATGCTCATTTCCCTCTGCCCTGCACCCGGAGTTCATAGCTGCAATTTCCCAGGACTCTGGCCTTGGCCAGCCTCATGAATGTTGCACGTCCCATCCTCGGCTTCACAGTAAGCTGTTTCAGCTGCAACACATTTTTGACCATCTCCAAATGGAACGGAGACTATATTACAACTGGATTTTTCCACCTTGAGAAAATGTATATATAAACTTAACAGACATTTAAAGTGCATAGACTATAGCTAGGCCCAGGGTAGATGACGACATTTCCACTGCAGCCCCTCCATCTGGCTGATAAGTTGTTCAGCTAATCCAGCTTCTTCCTCGGCAAAAACTCCTTCTTGCCCCCTATGAACTTTGCATTGTCTTTTAATTCTAATATGCTTCCCTCTGCAAGCACCGCTTAACTTCTACTGAAGCTGATATCACACTGCAATCATATCCTCTAACTACCCATGCTGATATATGGTCCCCTAAGCAATCTGTGCTCTTCTGCAGGGAGATGTTCGTACTCTCTCAACTATGAAGGGCTTTTCCACCTGAGTTCCAGGGTCCCGAATTGACTGAATGTTTCCATGAAGTCTCTGAAAGTTCACAAAGTTGCACGCACCTAATTTTTTCTTGAGCTTGTGTATCTCTTACAAACTTCTTCACCTCAAAAATACTATAATAAAAATACCTCATACTCTAGGCCCAGGGATCAATGAAAGAAGATTCATCTCAACTTGGGAGAGATTTCCTCCCTGCTACTGAAGTTACTTATTCTGAAAGTTTCTGTTTTAAGAAGACTCACATATAATTTGTCAAAATGTGTTTCAAAAGTTGAGGGACAAAATAATGAGATTAGGTATAAATTAATTCTTACTTCCACCGTTAAAAACACAAGGAAAATGAAGATGATGAATAATGAATACTTAGGGATTTTGAATCTCAAGAAGAACAGCATATCTTCAATGAACTTAAAAAAGTATGAGGAATTCTCAGCCCAGTAATTTATTTCAATCATTTCAACTCCATAGGAAGTGTTTACAACAGTGACTATGAAGTAAACAATATCATGGAAATGGATAAAGTGAAGGACTCATTCTCCTATAAACATCTTCTCTATTTCTTATGATTGTTTCTTGAAGAACTCTCCAAACGTGAATTCTTTGGGGGGAAAACAAAAAATCCAATAAGAAACTTGTAAATGGTATGGAATCTATACTATTGTCAAGCAGCTTTGACTTCACTCAGGTCACAAAACGCAGACAGCTGTGCAACAATCTGAAATGGATACTAACTAGCATGAAATACAATAATCAGAACCGTGACTCTGCATTTTTAAATTATTGTTATTAAGAATAAGTTGCATAAGACCATTGGTCTGTTCTCCTACATGAGTTCCCAAAGCTTTGCTGATGCAAGTCCATTGCTCTCTGGTATTTTGGCACGGAACCTTGCTGAGTGGTATGCTAGGCTTTGGCCACATGATAGGCAGCAGATCCCAATTAGATGTGCTAAATGGAACCTACTAAAAGAAACACCAGGAAACAGGAAGTGCTAATGCAATTTTTGGAGGGAACTATTTTTTTAAGTTTTTCTTTTTTTTTTTTAATCTCTACACCCAACATGGGGCTCAAATTCATGACCCCCAAGATCAAGAGTCACACAGTCCTCTGACTGAGCCAGACGGGTGTCCCTGGAGGGGACTATTTTAAAGATTCAGTTGAATATAGGTATAGAGAAAAATCCAACTCAGTAATTTTTAAAGCAACCTAGAAAGGCCGTCCATGCCCTATTTAATGACAAGTGGCCATTTTACTTAGATCTACATGCAGAGAGGTATAGTTACCATATCTGAGGCATATTCATCAGAGAATAACTGATGCTAAACTCAGTGTTCCCAAAGATTTCAAAACTTTATGTCACAAGGTCAGCTTTCCCATCCTTACTTACTTATGCATGCCTAAGAAAGAATGTTTTAAACATACTATTGCTGATATAAGATACCACGGGGATTATATTCCTATTTAAATACATCCCTCCTTCAGATTTGAATGAAATGCTTGAGCAGGAGCTTGGCAAAGTGTCTCCAGTGTCAATTAATTTTTAAAGACAGGGCACATGTTTTCCTACTTATGAATTCTGACAACATGAAGAGTTGAAGACTTGATTTCTCCTCATCTACATTCATATAAGGAGGAACAATTGAATAAGGTGACAGTACTAATGGCTGTAATTAAAGTGAAATTAATATTTATTGTAAATCAGGAGTTGACATTAAAAACCTATATTTATATGTAGTTTTGATTATCCAAATAGACTCAGTTTTGGATAACTAATACTTGACTTCATTTGCACTTTGCCTTCTTTCCTTTTCCCCTCATGCACAGATGCTTTTCAATTGCTGAAGATGTGATGAACATTGCTACATCTTAAACAAGAGACATGGAGTTTCTTTTTTACAAATTGATGGTTGAGCTGGTCAACAAATATCATAATTCTGTCCTGAAGTTTAATGTGAATCTCTAATGGATTCATACGGCAGATGCTGACTTAAGAATGCCATTTACTTATTTTCTTCCAAGAAAATGAGCAAACCTCTCACAGTTCTTTTGTTCTTTAACATATTTAGATAGAGATATATTTCACATCATCTTTGCTTATACTTGACAATATGTATCTCTTCACTCTCTCTTAATCATGCCAATATATAACTCATGCCATGGGACCAGCCCTCAGTGTTACCAGAGGCAAAATTAAAAATTGTTGACAGGAAGGTAACAAACAAACCAAAAATTAACAAAAAGATTGCCTGGCCATCTTTAATTACTTTAAAACTTGACAGGGTCATTTTTATTTGCTGTTTTCAATTCATTTAAATAAAAGGTTATGTGGCTAACCAAAGTACAATAACCATTTCAATATGTGATCTAATCCCTCTAATATATAAAGTAAGAAACCTGGGGCCGGGGAAATGATTTTTCTACAGTTAGTTGTCAGCAAAGCTGCTTAGACTCTGATAACAATGCATGTATATCTCCATATAAAATTCATGTCTGAAGCCTCAACAAGAGAACATTTCAGGAGAATGTGCCAAATAGTTAATTATTATTATTTTTTTCTATTCAGATGACACTTTCCCAAACCCCTTCCTTCCTTTAGGTCCAGGGTGAAATTATAACTTGCCTGTGAATCTGATTTTGCCACATGCAGTATATAAGTATATAAGGGCATAACACTTATTATCTGACTTAGAAATAGCTTCTGAAACAAGATGGAGATAAATAAATTGAGTGGCTCAAGGGAAGTTAAAGAGATAACCTGCTAATGTTTGCACAGCACTTTTTAACTTAAAAAGCACTAGTCACACACATTTTCTCTTTAATGTAAAACCTACCACATGGTAAATATCACCCTAAAATTCCAACATAGTTCTAAGGATGGGGTTCCTTTTTTGAACAGGATTCCCTGGATTAACTGCTGGAGTAGATAACTGTGTTGCAATACTCAGCAGCTATTGGCTCAAAAACTAAAGTTCCTTGAGGTGTTCATTCCTACAAATAGGCCTAAATAGATTTATAGGTATTTATAAGTTTATAAATCATCATTTTTATGGATACTTAAGGAATTCATAAAAACTTTCAATAAATGGCTCAGTGTATTCTTTTCACATATATATGTTTGCATAACACCAAATATCTGGATTATAAAGTGAAATGTTCAACCTTCCATATATTTCCAAATATCTAGATGTTTAGAATCATGCAGAGATGAAATCATACAGAAAAAGTGGTACAGGTATCTATTAAATAAAATACAATTCTGAATCATTCTTCTTGTTAAGAGATTTGAATTTAAAAAAGTGCTATATTAGTATATTTTTAAAAAGAAGAAAATATTTTATTTTAGCTTATTTTTTTTTAAATTTTTAACGTTTATTCATTTTTGAGAGACAGAGTATGAGCGGGGGAGGGGTAGAGAGAGAGGGAGACACAGAATCCTAAGCAGTCTCCAGGCTCTGAGCTGTCAGCACAGACCCTGAAGCAAGGCTCAAATTCATGGACAGGGGATCATGACCTGAGCTGAAGTTGGATCCTTAACCAACTGAGCCATCCAGGCACCCTTATTGTTTTATTTGTAGAGAGAGAGCACATATGAGCAGGGGAAGTGGAGAAGGAGGGAGGGGGAGAGAGAGAGGGAGAGAGAGAGAGAGAGAGAGAAAGAGAGAGAGAGAGAGAGAGAGAGAGAAAGAATCTTAAGTAGGCTCCACACTGAGCACAGAGTTAGACTGCTGGGCTCTATCCCACAACCCTGGGATCATGACCTGAGCTGAAATCAAGAGTTGGATGCTCAACCAACTGAGCCACCCAGGCACACGAAGAAGCAAATATTTTAGGTCACAATGAATTATCATCATATTGGTTACACTGTACTGTAATTTTAATATTCAAACAAAATAACATACACAAACATCTCCAGGGAAGAAAATGAAATTTTAACAAAAGTGGAAACAAAATAAGAGTTTATCTTTAAAAAAATGACACCTTAAAAAAATCACGCATAGGTTTATGGGTCCATAAGTGGAACTATAACTATTCAAGAAAGATCAAAGTCAGAGTATTTAGAGGTGTACAGGTTCTTGCTTGTTTGCTTTCTTCCTTTCCCTCCCCTTTTCGCTCTCCCTTCCTCTCCCCCTCCCTCTCCCTCCCTCCTTCTTTTCTTTTCTGTTCCACAGAAGGATGCAATGTGAGACAGTTTGTGAAAGGGTCGCTAGTTCATAAACAGGCTCACTTGTCTATTAAAGAGATTGTAGTGGTGGCTAACAAAATCCATGTAATGAGGATAATGTTTTACCAGAGGTCAGCAAACTCTAGCCCCAGGGCAAGTCTGACTGGCTGTCTCCTTTCATATCAGTGAGTTCAGAATGTTATTTTTTAAATGTATTTAAATCATTAAAAAAGTAAAAAAAAACAAAATTTGATGACACATAAAATTTTATGAAATTCAAATGTCAGTGTCCATAAATAAAATTTTATTGTTGTATATTCAGACTCATTCAGTGAGTTATTTCAGTGGCTGCTTTCTTGGGATAGAGGCAGAGTCAAGTAGTTGCAACATTGACCACATGTCACCCCCAAACCAGAAATATATACTATGTAACTAGCTGGCCCTTTTTGGAAAATGTTTGCTGATCTTGGTTTAATCCAATAAATAACTACCACCTTGGAATTTCAATTTTTAAGTGTCCCTGCTAATAAAAAAAAAAAAAAAGAGAGGGAAGTACACTGCAATAATGAACTATAAATTTAAAATACAGAAAATCCTCTGAGATCTTGCCATTTGCCACAACATGGGTGGATCTATAGGGCTTGATGCCAAGTGAAATAAGTCAGACTGAGAAAGACAAATACCATATGATTTCACTCATATGTAAAATCCAAAAACAAAAACCCAAAAACAGACCTCCCCAAAAAATGAGAAACAAAACAAGTGAATAAATAAATAAAAAGCAGAATCAGATGATAAATACAGATAACAAAGTGATGGTTTGTGGGGGGTGGGAGAGAAGGAATGGGCAAAATAGGTGAGGGGGAGTGGGAGAGAAAGGCTTCCAGTTATGGAATGAATAAATCATGAGAATAAAAGGTACAGCATAGGAAATATAGTCAATGATACTGTAATAGCATTATACAGTGACAGATGGTAGCTACGCTTGTGGTGAGCACAGCATAACATCTAGAGAAGTTCAAGCATTATGTAGCACACGTGAAACTAATGTAACATGGTGTGTCGACTATACACAAAAAGATACTTTTAAATAAATAAAGTCCTCAAGCTATTTCTTCATAAGTCTTCAAAGTTATTGTTTATAATTTGCTTTTCTGTGAAATATTAACTCCTAGAAAATAATAAATGAAAAAGTTAAAAGCTAACTCCTCCTACACCCATCTGATCACCTTCATAAATAGTAAGCTCTTTTCTCTCTTTCTCTCTCTCTCTCCTCTACAATATGGGAAGATATTTGAGATTTATGTAGAAAGCTTTGGCAGTCTTCTGAAATTTACTTGGATGGGGAAATAAATCAAATGTGGGGCTCTCCCTTTTTCTAAGAATAAGTTATTTGTAGCCTAAATAAGAGTGAGTTAGAGGATCAGACAGAAATAGGTATTTGTATTATACTTCTGTTTGCTTTGGATGATTTACATTATTTTTACTGCGACATTTTGGTTTTCATTTTTGATCATTTAATTTGATTTTGATTCTTTTGTGTATTTTGTCAGTACTGTGTGACAGGCTTTATGGCTGTCTAAATCTTTTATGGCATGAAAAAGAGAGAGAGAATACCCGTTTTATATGAATCCTGTCTCCAATAAATTGATAGAGATAGAATGATTTTTTTTAAACAATCTTTCTTAGTAAGGAAGTAAATTAACATATCGGTTCATATGTTAATGAAAAGCAACACCTTATTTGGGGCAGCAGGAAGGCCAGCAGTCAGGAAGCTATTCCTGTTTTTGCATTTATTCATAACCTGATGTTGAGCAAATCACATTACCTCTTTCATCCTCAGTTTCTTCTTCTATCAAATAAGAGATTGGATTAGCTTGAGTTCCTTCCAGTTCTAAGATCCTGTGTTTCTTTTTTCTTTTTTTAGTTTTTTTTAATGTTTGTTTATTTTTAAGAGAGACAGAGAGAGAGAAAGAGAGACAGAGTATGAGTGGGGAAGGGTCAGAGAGTGAGGGAGACACAGAATCTGAAGCAGGCTCCAGGCACTGAGCTGTCAGCACAGAGCCCGACAGGTGGCTCGAACTCACTATCTGTGAGATCATGATCTGAGCTAAAGTCAGACACTTAACCAACTGAGCCACCCAGGCGCCCCTAAGATCCTGTATTTCTAACTATTGTGTACATCAATTAATTAATGAGAACATAATAAGCCTATTCATCACTAGAAAATTCTTTTCCATCTCAGAAGTTAACCAGAAATTACAGATATACTATTTTTCATTTTTCATTTAAAATTCTGATATATACAACTAAACCAGGAGTTAGGAGACCTGGATTCTCTTCCTCACTTTCACTGACTGGACACCTTCCTTGGATAATAGAAGACGCTCTGCCAAACAGGCGTGAGGAGACCACTTCTACAAATTTCACCAAGTTCCTAGGAGTTTTATATCAAATCACAATAAAAAATGGGCAAAACAGAGAAAAATAATATTCTGCAAATATGAACTATAGAGTGGAAAATGTTCATCTCACAATTATAGAAACACTACTTAATCTTTCACCCATAACTCAGAAAAAAGTGTGTATAAAGTACATTATATATGTATATATATATATGTATGTATATATGATAAAACACACACATACACAAATGGTGATAATTTCATGGAATATTCACATACCACAATAATGTAGGGACACATTTCAAAGCAGCTAAGCAATATGTGCAAAGTAATGGTCAAAGTGCTCAACACCCTTTGTTTGGCCCAACATTTCTGCTTCTGGAAAGCTATCCTATACATAATATTATTTGTACTAGCAAAAATCCATTTTTTCCAAATAATAATTTTTTCAATAATTTTCCAAATAATATTTTTCCAGTAACATTAAATTTCCAATAATATTTAAACAAAATGTTATGTGTAATCATTCAAATGATCATCATAAAAGTGTTTATAATAGGGGCATCTGGGTGGCTCAGTTGGTTAAGCACCGGACTCTTGGACTCTTGATTTCTTCCCATTAGGTCATGATCTCAGGGTTTGCATTTCAAGCCCTCATCAGGCTCTGCCCCTCCACAACTTGAGCACAATCCTTCTCTCTCTCGAAATAAATAAACGTAAAAAAAAAAAAAGTTTATAATAACATGGTATAACAAGCTCATTAGTTTTTTAATTAGAACATAAAATTATATATAATATACTCACATTTTTATTTTTTAAGTTTATTTATTTTGAGAGAGAAGGAAAGAGGGAGAGGATGAGGAGGAGAGGTAGAGAAAGGGAGAGACAGAATCCCAAGGAGGCTCCATGCCTAGCACAGGCTTAACCAGCTGAGCCACCCAGGTGCCCCTCACATTTTTATTTAAAAAGCAAAAACTGGAGCGCCTGGGTGGCTCAGTGGGTTAAGCGTCGGGCTTCGGCTCAGGTCATGATCTCGCAGTTTGTGGGTTTGAGACCTGCATCGGGCTCTGTGCTGACAGCTCAGAGCCTAGAGCCTGCCTTTGGATTCTGTGTCTCCCTCTCTCTCTGACCCTCCCCTGCTCACGCTGTCTCTTCCTCTCTCAAAAATAAATAAAACATTTAAAAAAATTAAAAAAATAAATAAAAATAAGCAAAAAAAAATTAAAAAAATAAAAATAAAAAGCAAAAATAAAAAATGCTTAAGAATATTTGAGGTTGAATTTACCAGAAAGTAAAATAATAATAATGATGATGATAACGATAATGATAATAATAATAGTAATAATAATAATGACTGTCTTTAAGTGGAGGGATGAGGGGTATTTTTCAAAAATTTTAAATGGTTTGTTATTCTTTCTGTTGTCTTCTGCTTAAAATAAGTAATAAATAATCATTATTTTTATGGACACATCAACACTTAGTGCAGGATTTAAAAGAGTAATGTCACCTAATGATAACCACTACAAACTAATATTTATATTCTACTATAGCTTTAAAAATTTTAATTGTTGTTTTAATATTGCCAGATAATGTGCACTTCACATCATGTTTTGCACTTCATAAATGTACATTGTAGTTTTTAATGAATTAATGTATTCTTTTTATTTGAAAAGTATTTCGGGGCGCCTGGGTGGCTCAGTCAGTTAAGGGTCCAACTTCGGTTCATGTCATGATCTCACAGTCCGTGTGTTCGAGCCCCCCCCCGGCGAGCTCTGTGCTGACAGCTCAGAGCCTGGAGCCTGCTTCACATTCTGTGTCTCCCTCTCTCTCTGCCCCTCCCCCGCTCACTCTGTCTCTGTCTCTCAAAATAAAATAATAAAGACATAAAAAAATTTAAAAAAAGTATTGCTGGAATTTCTATGTAACTGGTGAAACTAAGCTTTATAATTTCTATTTCTAAAATACTGTATCAATATTGTTACAATTGTTTCAAAATAACTAGTTATAAATATTCTTTTGGAAGCAGATATAGTATTGTGTAACAGCTTCAAGAATCAGAATTTCCTGCTTTTCACACTCCCAGCTTCCCTGCCAGACTTGTGTCAATCACTCACTGAATAACTCATTTCACCAAAGTTCACAAATAAGGTAATAGAAGGATATATTACTTTATACAATAAATTTATTCTTGATGGTTTAGATAATCTAAATGCTATTTTAAATTCATAATGGGGGCTCAGATTTAAAGAAACTCTAAGCTCCATGCTTCTGTAACTAAAGAAACTTTTGTGATGTGAATAATCATACACTAATGTACCTATTTTATAAATTTCCTTTGTACATTGGACTTGCTTAAATTAAGTTAATATCTGGTATATTCTAAGACATGGGGACAATTATAAATATTCAGAAAGTGCTTAATTCAGTATTAGATTGACTTAACCTCTAGAGAAAAGACATTCAAGCAAAAACAAACAAACATAAACACCAACCAACCAACCAACAAAAAACAATGAATTTTAAAGTCTGAACTGATTTCTAATTAAAAACAAATATTATCCTAACCATGCTATACATTTTACTCAATGATGAAGTGCCAATCTTCCTAATTTAACAAGTAAGTTGTGGCTGTTTAAAAATCCAGAATGTCATTATCCAGAAGAAATTATATTCTTTTAGGTTTCTAGGTCTTCTCATTAAAGGTTATTGAGCCTATCCATAATGGTGCTCATTTAGTACAAACTGACACTAAGTGGATAAAATAGTTATGACAATGATTCTATGGAATGTTGCTTACTGGTACAATTTTGAACCCAGGAGGATATTAACAAATCTCTGGGTCCCTAGCCCAGAAATGAGGGTGGAATTCTTCAGCCAAGGTCAAGATTTCTATGACAGATGTTTAGGAGTTGGTGTCTATGGATTATATCTGTATTCTTCTCCATGGACTTAGAAGCGGCTTTTAAAGTTCCTGGAATATATTTCAATGAAATTTGATTCAGAATAAATTAGATATTCTTCACTAAAAGGATACACACCAATGGATGTAATGACTCAATGAGCTATAGATACCTCAATATCATAGCAAACATTCACAAAATGATGCATAATGACTGTGGGTAATGGAATGACTCCAGAGACATCAAGAAGAATTATTAATGAATAATTACAGCACATCAATTTGAAGAGGAATAAATGATTTCTAAAAATACTAGAAATAACACAGGCTATAAAACACTCTTTAAGTAATGACTTGTTCTTTCCCATTAAGGTTAAATGAATCAAAACGAGATGCTACCCTTTAGTTTGATATAATTAAATGATAACATTTTTTTAATTGAAGTCTCCTTAGAGCCAAATTATCAAACCAAAATTTCTACTGAAAAGCAACCCTGAGTACTTCTACTTCCTATATACATCACTAATAGTTGGTATCAAAATATCATGCTCCCAGGCTTCACTGTATCATTTTTGTTACCATAGAAATATAGGCTGTGCAAATGAGAAGTAAATAAATCATCTAGATCATTCTTTCAGGATATAGGGCTCCACTGACATCCCCAAGGAAAAATAAATGTTCATCATTTTCTGCCTATAATTCTGTATTCACTAAACAAGGAAACATCTACTGACTTCAGTATACATGCTGTGTATTCTTCCAGGTCATTACTAAATGGTAAATTGAATTTAGACCTCAAACTTTGCCTGGAATTTCCTGCAGCATAACACCTTAGAAGATTTTTACTCTAGATGTGCTTAGTCTTCCTTCAGGTTTATGCAGTATTAGTCCAAATACTAATTTCTTGGACTCTCAGTACCCATCAAAAATGGTTACCCTTCTCTAATGACTTGCCACTTTCCTTTATAAAATCTTATTAATTATCACAGAGTCTGAGATTTTCAGACTTCAAAGAAACTTTAAAGGCCATCTAGCCCAACTCCCTCCTGACAATAGTTTCTTCTGTAAAGTCATCACTGGGTACAATGAGACGATGCTTGGAAGACTTCATTGTTAGGGACTACATCATTTCCCACCTTCTATCTTTTTTTTTTTTAATGTTTATTTATTTCTGAGAAACAGAGAATGATCAGGGAAGGGGCAGAGAGAGAGGGAGACACAGAATCCGAAGCAGGCTCCAGGCTCTGAGCTGTCAGCACAGAGCCCAACGCAGGGCTCAAACTCACAAAGTGTGAGATCATGACCTGAGCTGAAGTCAGACGCTTAACCAACTGAGCCACTCAGGCACCACCACCACCCTTTCTATCTTTTAAACTCATTTGACTTAATTATGCCAGTCCTAATCTGTATTTTATCACTCATCATTCATTCATTCATTCTCAGTCTATCCTCAGATTCTACCCAAATTCATTTAATTCCTTTTCTTTAAGACCAGTCTTCATATGTCTAAGGGTAGAAATTATGTCACTCTAGTGAGGCTTTATCTACATTGCATTAATTTATCTACATTTATCTACATTGCATTAATGAAAGGACTAAGTTCCTCTACTATTCTGATAGTAATCCTGTGAATTTGGTTAACTTGTCTCTAATTTCTCTTACAGTTTGGCATTGGAGATGTGCTCTGGCCAAAACAGGAGAATGGAATCATTGCCTCTATCATTCTAGGTATATTTCACCTTCATTTATGAAATCAAAACCACATTAGCTCTCTTACTGTTGGCCAAAATTAACTTTGACATCTACTAAAATCCTAATCATTTATTTTCCACATATGATTCTGATAATATAGACCTTACCCCATTCTGTCACTGATCCTTCATAAACACAAGGTTAGAACTTGATATTATTCATGTCAAATTTTAAATTTCATCTTCTCAGGTTGAAACAATTGTTTCTATGAGTTAATCAATATCAATTTGGAAGCTGGAAAACATCATCCAAAGTGATCACAGCCTCTCTAGCTTCATGTCATCTACAAATGTCATGAGCATTCACCCACATTGATTAAAATGTTAATAAGGATAGGTAGAAAACCTGTAGCAGGTCACTAAAACTTGTCCTGTCAAAATGGGCAATGCCTCATTAATCCTTTCTTCTTGTTTATATCTGTCATCTTTCCTTTCATATGAGGCCATTTCTACTTTGCAATCTAACAATATCTAATTAATCCTGATATTAACACCTTAAATATAACATTTATTGAGCTTGTATATCACTTAGTACAATTCTCTGACCTAGCCTTTCATATTACCCCATTTTAAAAGAAACCTGAGATTCAGAAAATAACTTTATCAAATGAAGAGCCAGTAAGTGTGAATAGGAAATTGAATCTAGAATTCTTTTCTCTAACTCTTACGTTCTTTATTGCTCTGATAGATGGTACCACATGATGTAAGGTGGCACTGCATAACATATATTGTTATGTCTTTGCTATACATTGTTGTTATATGGCTTCTGCATATATTTTTTTCTTTGAATGGTCCATATGGAAACCTCCTATTCATCTTTAGCCAGTGCAAACAGCATCCTTTCTGTTAATCTTTCATTGCCCTTCTCTAGACCTCCTCTGAGCTTGTATAATTGCCCTCCTTACACTGTCATTATTGTTTACCATTTCTGGCTTTCTTCCCAGAGTGTGCACTCACTCGGTGAAGGCGGAGTTCCTCACTCATTCATCTTTGTATTCTCAGAAATTAGCACAGTGCCTGACTCTTGGAGGTGCATAATAAATGTTTACTGAACAGTAATTCATGTTTGACTGTTGTTCATTGATCTCATGGGCCATTCTCTTTGTGTCACCTGGCCAAGCTGACTTGAACTCATTCAGGGCAACTTCAAAACTTACACTCTCTTTGTCTCCATGTCACAGCAGTCCCTACTCTGTGTATGTGTTTCATACATTCATTCTATAACAGTCAAGTCAAAGACCTTTTGGTCCAGGCAGAAGAGACAGAAGTAGGACAGGCATGGAGATGCTTTTCCTTCTCTCTGCCATCTTTCAATATTATACCGTCAGTTGTAGGCAGGTCCTTGATTCTGTTCTTGCTCTAACTAGGAGTAACATGAGAACTCTTCAAAATCTCCACCCAAATTTGGCTCATTTAGCTCCACACTATCTATTTTTTCCCACCCTTTTGGAATGAACTAAGTATGCCAGAGTCTTCCTTAATGTTGATTTCAAAAGTATATTTTCTCTTGAAGCTTTAAAACTAATAATGTTTTAGTAGAACTACATATAATCTTCCACTAAACTCTTAAATGCAAATAAACATTGTGTTTTAATTTTTTGTTGGTGTATACACAATCTTTCTTATAGAAATTATACCACTGGTGAAAAGTTTGAGAAGCATAAATATACTTTTGCTTAGGTTTTTTGTTCGTTTATGATTTTTGTTTATTTTGGATTTTGTTTTGTATGTGTGTGTGGTTTTGGGGTTTTTTGTTTGTTTGTTTTTGTCCAGCTCATTTCATATTTCTTTACATATAGTCTACATCTACACATGTAGATTTAAAATATTTCTCTGGTCTGTTAGGTCAAAGAATTATTTTAGTTACTGAATTAATGAGGATGATCATTTTGGCCTTAAGTTGGTAAATTAACTACTTTGATTATTCTTTGTGTAAATAATATTTAGAAAAATGCAGGCGGGGGGAAAAACACCTATATAGTTTGCTAAATATTAATATATCTGAGATATAAAAAAAATGAACAGTGACTTGTGATTTGATAAGCAGACACTTCTCCATTATTTCCTTATAAACAGCTTAACTATGATTTTTAAAAATACTGCTTTTATTAATGCATTTTTCTCATATTAAAATCATTCTGTATTGTTTCCCATCTACCCGACCTCTATCTTCACCTCAGGCTCTGGGATACCTATATCTCAAAAGTGATTTTAAATGGAAGCAAGAATCATATAAGAAATGTCAGGTTATATTTAGTCCTTGTCTTAGATCCAGGCCCTTTGAGTGACTTTGGATGATTCTTTGGCCATTTTGCTTTGCGCTCCTAAATCCTGTGGGTCTCCAGTCTCCTAATGTTGAAGGTAGAGTCTATTTGTGCTTGGTCTTCAGCGCATATACCTACCTAATTTCATTCACCTACCTATCAATCCACTACCCTTTTATAACCTCTACATCTATATGCGCCCTAGTACTGGATGAGCTGGTTTCTTACTTGATCTTCTTTGTTTCAATGAATTATTTTTTTGAAGCCTCCAGGATTTGATATCTAAAAGCCCAGGAATTGTTATTCCCATCTTCTGTTTCTCTGGCATGTATCAATACGGCTCATACCAAAACCAAAGTTCCCCAAACCCAAGATACATATCCTAGTGCAGTAACAGGGAGATGTGAATTTTATCTGCAGTCTAAGCATTTGGAATAGAATATGCCACCCACTGGAGTAATGGACAGGCCACCAAAACACGCTGTTATACCTCTTTCAATAGCTCTTCTATTAGGAATATTAATTCATGCTGCAAAGTGTGTGGTGGGGGTGAGGAGGGAGTGAGTATTGGTAATGGGGAGGAAAACTGTATGACCTTTCAGAAATTATTCTAACTTAGCCCTTCATGAATATGAGTAGCTCATTCATTATTCAAAGACCGCCTGTAAAAATTAGTAGCTTTACTACTAAAAATTTAGTTTGAACATCTTTCCCCTTCTCGAACTGGATCATTGTCTTATCAAAGGAAGAATTTTTGATCTGTTAAATCTTACGCTTTCAGTAGCACAACTTTATGACCTAAAATTTAAGTATTCTTCAAAGAGAACCACATCAATATTACAGTGTATGATAGAGCTTCACTGAGATTTTCTTTCTTCTGCACTTTCTGTATCTTCTCCTAAAGGCATTACTATCCATATCATTGACAAGTTGAAGTTCATTGCCACTATTAATATTTCAGAAGTATGATGCCACCTTGCCACCTTTTTTTTCTGTTCTGAGCTCTCCTACATAGATTGTACCCAACAGAGCTGACATTTCAATTAAGAGAACACTCCTGCCAAGTCCCCGTTATGCCCGCTCTGTCGTGACCTCCATCATTGGCACGCAGTTCTATACTTTTGCCACTGACCACATTCTCTCCTTGTTGGATAATTTCATAACATTCTTTTCTTTGACCTTGCTTTATGCTGTGCACAGCAGGATTGTTTCTGATTTCTCAAAGCAGGAAAATTTTATTCACAAACACATAAATATTTGCTCCTACCTTCTACCTATTCACTGCCCACCCTATGTTATCTTTATCACCCATTTCTTTACAAAAATAAACATTGATTTTAATTTTAGAATTGGTTTAGATTTATAAAACCTTGGTCAGGTAAGTATGGAGTCTTCCCCATATACCCCACAACCAGTCTCCCCACTATTAACATCTTGTATTAGTATGGTACATTTGTCACAACTGAGGGGCCAATACTGAAACATTATTATTAAATGCAGTCCGTACTTGATTCAGATTTCCTTAGTTTTTATTTAATACCCATTTTCTGTTTCAGGATCCATTCAGGAAACCACATAATATTTGATCATCATATCTCTTTAGGCTCCTTGTGGCTATGAGAGGATCCTTCCTTTTTTTTTTTTTTTTTTTTTTTTTTACAACCTTGACAGTTTTTTTAAATTTATTTTATGTTTATTTATATTTGAGAGAGATGGGGAGACAGAGCATGAATGGGGGAGGGGCAGAGAGAGAGAGGGAGACACAGAATCTGAAGCAGGCTCCAGGCTCTGAGCTGTCAACATAGAGCCTGATGTGGGGCTTGAACTCAGGAACCACAAGATCATGACCTGAGCAAAAGTCGGATGCTCAGCCAACTGAGCCACCCAGGTGCCCCCAACCTTGACAGTTTTGAGGAGTACTGGCCAGGTATTTTGTAGAATACTCCTTAACTGGGGTTTGTCTGACATTTTTCTCACAATTAGAGGGGAGGTATGGGTTTGGGGGAGGAAGACTACTTACATAAAGTGCCATTCTCATCATATCACATGAAGGGTATACCCTGTTAATATGACTTATCACTGTTACCTTGATCACTTGGCTGAGATAGTATTTATCACTCCTTTCTACTGTAAAATTATCTTTCCCTCCTCTTTCCGACTTTACTCTTTGGAAGTAACCTACTATGTGTGGTCCTTACTTAAGGAGTAAAGAGTTATGTTCTACCTCATTGAGAGAGTGGAGTATTTTATGTAAACTATTTACAATTCCTCAGAAAGGAATATTTGTAACTTTTTCTCCACTTATATTCAGTCATCACTTTATATCAATATGGACTCATGGATTACCATTCACTTTTAAAAACTCACAAGTTTTTAAACAGGTAGCTCTTTTCCTTGTAGTAAGCTCAGGATGACACATTTTGTTCAGTGCTCGTATTTTAATCTCTTCTGCAGAAGGAAAGATGAGAAGTGAGGTTCATGACAATTACTCTAGAGCTCTGAGGAATCTGAATGGTCAAGGCCCTGAGTAATTTCATTTAAAATGGGAGACTACAGAGGTGCCTGGATGGCTCAGTCAGTTAAGTGTCCGTCTTCAGCTCAGGTCATGATGTCATGGTTTGTGGGTTCAAGCCCTGTATCCGGCTCTGTGTTGACAGCTCAGAGCATGGAAGCCTACTCTGGATTCTGTGTGTGACTCTCTCTCTGCCCCTTCCCTGCTCATACACAGACACACACACACTCTCTCTCAAAATTAAATGAACATTAAAAAAACAAAGCAAAAAAAACTAAAAAAGTCAAATGGGAGACTACAGAGGTCCCTGGTTAACTCAGTTAAGCCTCTGACTCTTGATTTTGGCTCTGGTCATGATCTCATGGTCATGAGATCGAGCTCTGTCCCGGGCTCTGTGCTGACAGCAAGGAGCCTGCTTGGGATTCTCTCTCTCTCCATGTCTCTCTGCCCCTTCCCAGCTTGTGCTTGGTCTCTGTCTTTCTCAAAAATCTAAATAAATAAATAAATAAATAAATAAATAAATAAATAAATAAAATGGGAGACTCCATAGCATAGAGAGTTAGAAGCAGGGAACAACTTGTCTGAGTTCAAATTCTGGCTCTGCCTTTTCATGGTATATGACCTTGATGGTATATTTCAGCTTCCTGTATCTCAGTTTTTCATCTGTAAAATGGGAATTGTAATAGTACATAATATGTGAGTTGTTATGAAGACTACATGACATTATCTATGTAAAGAGATAAATTTAAGTCCTGGAACAAACAGAAGTATAAAGTAATTGTCAACCATGAAAGCCACAGTTTATATTTAATATACCATATAATATCATGTATGGTAAGTGACCAACTCTTAGTTAGCCATACGTTTGATAAAATGGAAGACGCTATTACACAAAGGTGAAATTAGCATTAAAATGGGTGTCCCAGATCACAGTCCTTTACCTTACTACTCAAGTATTCTATAACTCATTTCAGTAGGAATGGAAGGAATGGGGCAATGGGGAGAAGCAGAAAAAAACATAGATTCCCTGAGTAAACAACAAGTTAGAAGAACCTTTTTCACTAGGTCCTTAGGCAAGCGGTTCAAGTACAAGGATGCAGGAGGAATAAAGTTACCATGAGCAACACTGTCCTGTGCTTAAGAGATAAGTACCCATACAGGGAGCCAAAAAGTGGTGTACAAGATAGAAACTTCTGCTCTTGACAGAAAAAGCTGGCTGAAAATGGGGAGAAAAGATTATTTAAATGAAATGCATCAAAGCCAGAATTCCCTCTATCTCCAGTGCGCACAAGGATGACTCCACCTGTCATGCCAGGGATGAGATACTAAGTGCTGGAGTTTATAGTATATAACATGGCTTGCATTCATATATATGTATGTGTATACACACACGTGTTCACAGTCATACACTCTCCATAATCCAATCAGGAGCATCAAATACTAGGGCAGTTTCCATCACTTAAAACTGAAATGGCAAGGGCCAGAAAAACAGCATTCAGAGTCTCATATCAGAATCTGTGGATTATGGTTAATATCTTCCCCTAATCACGTGTTTTAGCACCCCAAGAGGGATTTCCTCTAAAAGAAAAGGGAACTATGACTAGGAAGAATTCAATATAGAGATTTCTAGATAAAAATAAACTTAAATCAATGAGAAATGTTTCCTAAAATTTTCTAGAAGCTTAATACTAAAACATGTACTTCTTGCATCATCCGATAGAAATAAGTAACCATATAGAATGAGAGACTTTTTGGATACATATTGGTGAAATTATTTATGTCTTATCAATAAATGTGCAATTTCTACATAATTTAAATGCCCATATATTCCACTTAAGTGTAAAAATCTTTGCTGAAATGCTACACAAGGCTAACCCTCAGTGTCTTCCAAGGCTTGCAGGACCAGGGATTCTAAGAGATGTCACCGACACATGCATTCGGCACGCACTGCATCCCATTATTCTGGGACCAAAACCGTTTTACACAGCTCACCCGCTCTTTCTTTGCAGAAGTTACTTCTGTGAAACAATTGCTAAATTACCCATTCTCCTTCTCTAAGGACATATAATCAGTCTACAACTGATGTGGGCACTTTCTTCCCACTTGAGATGCTAATGTTTACTAATTAGGGTGACCAAGAAACCCCCCTGGTTTGTCCAGCAGTGTCCTGGTTTTAGCACCAAAATCCCTGTGTTCCAGAAAACACCTCATTTTTTGGCAAAGCAGGACTGTTGGTTACCCCGCCACTAATATATTTGGAGGAAGCACATACTAATTAAAGCCCCTGGGTCAAGTTACCTCTCAAATGTTACCTGGCATAATGTCCTATATTAAGGATGGGTTAAAAAGGATTGACTGCATAATCTTGGGAACAGCAATTCTTACATTTAAAAGGGGCAACAAGTTAAAACTTTGAGTAAAACAATCTACAAAGGAAAGAAAAGGCAATATTAACAACAGGATGTTGGATTTAGGGTAGGTAGTAGAATGCTTTAGATTTTCTGACCCAGGTTCCCTTTCCAGCCACTCTTTCTGTTCCCTCTCTGAAGCTTCCAACCAGGAGTACGTATTCCTTCACTGGTCTTCCAAAAGACTAAAGAAGTCAGCATATACAATTATTTATGAAACTAGATTTGTTCACTTTGAGTATAAATACATTGAGGACAGAATTTATCTTTGTATTTGTATTATTTGTATCTCCCAAAGTGCCTAATATACGTATGTATGTATGTGTGTGTGAGTGTATGTATATATATATATATATATATATATATATATAATATGTATGTGTGTGTATATGTATATATATGTATATATGTGTATGTGTCACTAAGTAGTTGTTAAATGCAGGCGTGCACAAATAAGGCAATGTAGTAACATGGCTAAAAATCAATATGTATCTCGTAGCAATCTCTGAGCATCTTCTTTTTCTGCTCTTCCCAATTTGCAATAATTCTGTAGACAAGGCAGGGCAGTGACATCTTCACTGACGAAATCAAGAATAAAAAAGCCCCAATAAAATATATCGCTACATGGTTAAGCACCAGTACCAGTACTAGTGCAGCTCACTGGTCTGGTCAAGAGAGGACTGAAAAAAACAGTTTGTGACAACAGTTGGATGATAAGAACTCAAATTAATAACCACTTCTGCATAAATACAATGGTGTTTTAGAATTGTTATTTCACAAGGATTCTATGTTTATCTAATTATTTTATTGGTAAGAAACTTTAGAGCAATCAAATGGTTCATACAAGGCAACCTAGTTAGTATCTCAAACCAGATCACCTGAACCCAGACATAGTGCTCTTTTCACTTCACTGACCTGGAAGGTCCAACCGAGCTATGAGTGCATCTCTATTAGCTGCCCATATTCTGGCAGACTTCTAAATTGGATCTGTTGTGAGAAATTTGGTAGAAGCAATTTTTCTTTGGCTTCCTTTCTCTAAGCTACATGCAGTTTCCATCTGCTTTATAGGTTCACAGAGCATAAGAATTGGCCAACCAATAGCCCAAGTCTCAACTGAAAAACAGAATAATAACAATGTAGAAAGAACTCCACGTGAAGTCTCAAGATACATGGATTCTGATCCCAACTTTGTTGGTTTCTTGTTTGTTTGTTTTGTTGGTGTTCATTAACAAGAATAAGTCACTTATCTTCTCTGGGCCTCAATTTCTCTATTTGCAAAATGAGAGACAAGGCCCAGATGACTTCTATACTCTGTCTAGTGCTAACATTTTACCATCCTGTTCCCACACGGAGTAGTGGGCACCATTCTGATCTGATAGCTTTCCACAACCAAGTACTATCACAGGAATGCAGGTGTTGTCTAAGAACACAGGAAGGTCTACTTCACCTGCTGTGGCCAATCCAATCTTTGCTGCTCCCCATAAACACAGCATTTATCTTATTTTATACTTACTTACTATATACTTACTTACTTTATACTCTACTTACTTTATATGTACTTCTTTATACTATCATGGCTTGGATATTTCTTCTCTGTCAATCTAGGGTTCTCTTCTATAAATTCCATATCTATAGAACCCCACAGATGTTGACCAACTCCCTGCCCATCTTCTGCTTTTAACTATGGATCGCTATATCCCTTTTGACATGATCTTATTTGTATTCACTTAGAGTTTTGTAGATTCCTAGTGGCATTTCCTGTGTATGCATTCAGGAAGACCCCCACCCCCACTGAAACTCCAATATAAGCCCCGTGAAGATAGGAATCATTTCTTTTTGCTTTCTTAGTAACCCTTCATACGACCTAATATAGGATTTTACATACAGACATTCTAAATAAGCAATGTTTATTTGACCCTTAAATGACAGTCATGAGGTGAATTTACTTAATTTCTTTATTCCTGACGGCATCTAACACAATATAAAATTGGAAAAGTTTTGTTATAAGTGGCCACTGAAATTAGAAGCTACCCAAATAAGCAAAGAAGTTTAAGTAAAACAAACTGTTACTGTATTCTATTTGTGCATTCAACACTCATTTGTAGAAGGCACATGGCAGTTCACTGATAAGATACAACCATGACCCATGGTTCCAAGATGTTAATAATCTTCTTATGGAACTATATATAGGGTATAAATCAGAAAAATTTCCTTCTCCAAATATTATCCTTATTGTAATAACCTGTAGTAATCTCCTAAACCCCCTGTGTATATGTAATTTGGTACCATTATGCAGGTACAGGGGAACTATTTTCTTCAATACTCACTAAACATTTTCCAATGGACTAATCTTCTAATGATGATAATGAGCCTTTAACCTGGTTTATCCCATAACAAAAGTACTAGGAGATTGCCTGTGAAGAAACTAAAATGAGTTGAGGTTGTACCATCTTAAAAAGCCACACTAAAATAGGACCACCATATAATCCCGCATTTCCACTCCTATACATTGATTCAAAGGAAATGAAAACACTAACTTGAGAAGTTATCTACACTCCCATATCCATTGCAACAGTGTTTACAATAGCCACGATGTAAAAGAACCTAAGTGGCCATGGATGAATAAAGAAAATGTGAGGTGTGCGGAGAAAAGGGGGAGAGGGAAAAGGCAAAGAGAGAAGGAGGGATTAAAGGAGGGAGGGAGAGAGAGAAGAAGGGAGGTGAGCGAGGGAGGGAATATTATTCAGCTAAAAAAAGAAGGAAATGCTGCTGTTTGCAACAACATGGATAAATCTTGAGGTTATTATACTACGTGAAATAAGTGACATAGACAAATACCACATGATCTCACATATACACAGAGTGTGAAACAAATGGACAAAATGAGCCCATAGGTGCAGAGAACAGACTGATGGTTGCCAGAGGTGAGGGGTAGGCTGGGGACAAAAAGGGTGATGTGGTCCAAAGGTACAAACTTCCAGTTACAAAATAAGTGAGCCATGGGGACATAATGCATAGCATGGCTACTGTAGTTAATAATACTACGTTATTTATTTGAAAGCTGCTAAGAGTAGGTTTTAAAAGTTCTTATCACGAGAAAAAGAAATTTGTAACTATGAATGGTGATAGATGTCAACTCAAGTCTTATTGCAGTGATCATTTCACAACGAATCATTAGGTTGTACATCTAAAACTAATATGTTGTATGTCAAGAGTATCTCAACAAAAAAGTCACGCTATTATTGCCTCATACGTGTGGAAGTGACAAAGCAAATGGACTGATTTTCCAGCCTCCGGGTAGCACTACAGGCTAACAGCAGGGCAGTAAAAAGCCCCATCCCGTGTCCCTTTCAGTACCTCCTCTTAACATCTACTGACTCTGGAAGGCATCCCTAATCTTTCAAGGGCAATTTCAGGAATTGCCCTTCAGGTCTCTGATTCCCTGCAATCCTGAGGAAGCAGCTTCCAAATCGGACTCAATTTCTCACAGACTCTGATAAACTAAGTCCCAAAAAGCTACTCCTCCACAAGCTATAAAAAATGACTGAATGAAAGAGGCCCTTGCTTCCAAAATCTAATTGAGCCTCTTATCTTCCCTGTAGATGGGATGTTCTGTCAATTTCTTAGAATGTTTTTTTTCTCGTTTCTTTTTCACTTATCACACACCTCTGAACTGCTAAGTGTTCTTAAAACAGTTCTTAATTGTTCTGTCTCAAACCAGAGCTACAGTGGCAATTGAAAAGGTATAATAGAGCATAGTATCACTCTCTATAACCTAACCTTCATTAGGTTTAATGGGTGATTATAATGGTTATAACTTAGGAAAAAAAGAAACCTGTTACCTGTTGCCAAGCTCTTAAGTTTTCCAGAAAATGTTCAGTCAATCCATGAGAAGAGGTTCTTTTTTAAAAGAGTGAAAATATACATATATATATATATATATATATATATATATATATATATATGCCAGATAAACTGCAAACGCATTGCACTGGGGACTAAACCCCACAAGTTTTCTTTCTGTTGACTGTTTATGAAAACTTGATGTGCATAGAGGAGCAGAGGAGAGCAAGACCTGGGGAGGGAACCAAAGACCCAGCATGCTGAGTCAATTGTTCTTGATATAAGATGTGACCTGTGTGATCATAAGCATTTATCACAACAGGGAGCAGGCAGCAAGGGAAGAGCGTCTTGAGGTGCCACAAGAAAAAGCTAGAAGGAAATGCCAATGGGGATGACATTAAAAATAGACCAAATGACCTGCTTCTTCCTTGGCTGGTGTCAAAACATTCAGTACTTCAATTTAGTTATCACCAGGTGCTGTTCTCCCAGCATGACAAGGTGAGAACTTCAGGGAGAGCAAGTGACAGCAGGAGAATCCTCAAACAGTTGAGAGAGATAAATAATGACTTGGCAAAATAAACAAGGGAAACAGGTAACTTTCAGTTCACATCCATGAGGCCTCCTTTAGGAAGGAAAGATATGAGCATGTCCGTCCATCTCCTGCTTCCCCGTGTCCCCAACCCCTGAAACAAGAGGGTCTTCCTAAGAAATATGGGCAACTGTAATTGTGGTCAGGTTTGTCCATCACAGGTTCACAGATACTAAGTGTTTATGGTCTTGAAGAGTAGTCATGGACTGTTGCCACTCTCTAAATCTTTGACAATTTTTCCTTGACAAAAGGTTCCTGGTGTCCATCAAATTTGGAGAAGGACATGTGACCTATAAAAGTTTTAAACTCACTGCTGAAGACTGAACTTTGCAGTCATTGCATAAACTAGCTCTCAGGTAGGAAACAGGTGCCCCACTGCCAGAAAGAACATCAGGAACTCAGCTTTCCCAGGGAGCCACACTTCTGACCTGACCAGTAAACTATTACTTCTTATGTTGAGGTGAAATCTGTCCCTTTTCAATTTCTTAAACCCTAGGTTGACATTCATGGAGCTAAAGGATAAGTTGAGGCCAACACTCTCTGGCCCAACTCCAAATATTCAGTGGTATTTATCATGTCTCCTCATTACTTCTCTAGGATAAACATTCACAACACCTTCAACTCCTTCTCCTAGTCTATCATAAATCCTCTTCCAGGATGCTCCTCATTTTCTTTGGTCTTTTATACTGGGGTTCTAAGATATAACCTCTAGCCCCCTCGATCCATTAGAACATTCAGTAGTATTTTTTAAACAGAAATTCTGCCACATCTGTGGTATCAAAGCATACGTGGTTCTCCATATTCATAGTCAGACACTGGTTCTGTGGTTTAATTTAAATTATTTCTGCTGGCATTTAATTCAATTTTCAAATGTATTCAAAGCTTAAAATAAGCATTTATCATGTACTCTAAACATTGTTAAACACTTAAACTTATTTATTCTTTCAATACTTTTGAATGAATGCTATTAACAAAGATTTTAAAGGTTTTTTAAATTCAGAGACAGCATCTATGATGAGACTTAAATTATTCTCCAGTAAAAACTATACATTTCATTACCTTTTTTAGGAACTACTTGACTATAACAATATAGGTCCCAGTATATCCTTATTTAAAGTAGTAGGGTCATATTATAATACTGTAAAAGTACAGCTCTACAATGATTTAAAAAATATCTTTTATAGAAGCTAGTCTCCTCACACCTAGATGCTATATTCAGAGATTCCCAGAGGATCTCAGTTCATAGCTTTAGCCATAGCTTTACTTAATAAAAAAAGTGGAGAATGTCCAGGTTACATGAATATGAGAGACAATGGGAGCATTTGCCAAGAATATCAAGGATGAAGGGCCTTGTTCTGGCTACTCAGAAAGGCTTAAGACCAAGGAAAGTCTTCCATGCTGCCCCACAAATAGCAAAACTCAGGTCCAAACCTTATTAAATACTGAGGTTTATAAGGATCCTTGTGCTCATCTATTCATGCCCTATTATTCTCCTGTTCTAAGAATAAGCACTCAAAAATCAAAATGACTTTCCAAAGGTAACAGAGGTAGAACACAGAGGGTGTGAGAGTAGAATTCTATTTTTTTTTCCTTTCAGGATTATAAAGCTATCTCTATCCATTGTAGAAAGTGGAGGTTAAAGATTTTAATTTATCCAAGGATCATTGTTGTTATTGTTGGCACTAAAGAGAATCATCAACAGTGTTGAGGGCAATGAGAAGATATAATTAAAATTGCTTTCACAGTTCTGAGCTCATTTGCTCTTGCCTGATAAAGCAGAAGGAGAAGACCATATGGTTACTGAAAAAGGAGAAATTATGAGTGAGGTGGCCAAGAGTGGCAAGAAGAACATTGTACTAGAAATATTAAGATCTGCCTCCCCTTTGGCTCCCTTATGCACCATGTTATCTGGGTACCTCTCATAAAGACAATGAGCCACGATATTCTCATCCATAAAGTAGAGATGATGTCATTTGCTCTACTTGGCTCACTAGGTGACTCTGTGGCCCAAATGAGACAAAGCCTTTGGAATGGGGTTAGGGACAATAAAACAGAGACAGGGTTAGGGACAACCTGCTCAAGAGTGCGTTGATGCTTATTACTTTCTGCTACCCAGTTCCTTTCTAGGAAAAAACACTAACTCCAAATTTTTTTGCTGATTTTCAAGGGCATCTGCTCAATATATTCACCATTGGCTTTGTCACTTGATAAACACCTATTCCTAGGAAAGCAAACTTCAACTGTCCTTGCAGGCCTTAGCCATAAGATAGGCCAGCCAGCAGCTTACAAAACACAAGCCTGAAAAGGAAAGATTTTTCAGGGAACATGAAAACTTGGTGCCAAACTTATGATAGATTATCAGTGTAATATATATACATACACACACACACACACACACACACACCAAAATTCCCTTCATAACAAAACAAAAATCTGACTAAAATCTCCACAAAGTTACCCTGATTGATGACAGAATTATGATATTAGTTTAGTTTTCAATAAGTGATAATGCAACTTTAATAAGAATCTAATCAAATGGTGAATAATAAATTACAGAGCAGACCTTGTATGTGAGTGAATAAATTACCATGGTCAGAAGATGTTTTTAGATATACACAACATTAGGGTTTAAGCTGTCTCTTGCTTATACCTTTATACAAATATTTTTCTTCATTTTGTGCCTATCAGCAATTCTCGTATTCTCTCTCTCTTTCAATCTCTCTTTCTCAACCTCTCAACCTCTGAGAAAGGGAAAAGAGGTGATAGGCTAAAAATGTAATAGAATAAAGAGTATCTTTTTGCAAAATGATAGATGACATACAGAGGATTGCTGAAAAGAAGTTTAAGAAGCCTTAAGGCTCTGAAGTCAACAGCACAAAACAAAAAAAACACATAAACTTTCCCATCTCCCACAAATCACTCTAGAGTTCTATTTTAAGAACACTGGGGCCACAGGTTTTGGAAGCCCTGAAACTCAACTTTGAGTGTGTGTACCCATATCTTATTCTTTGGTGTGAGAAAGTAGGTGCCTCTTTTCCCATCAACAGTCATCTTTTGAACAATTGTGTTCTTACTAAAAGCACGGGAGACATCAGCACAGCAACCAATTCAGTTTAAGCAGACTTTTCTGAATCCCATGGTAATTTCATTGTGGAAATGAGACTAACACATCTAGAACAAGGGATGAAATCAGAATAGCCTGTTTAATCTAATAAAGCAATTCAATTTTTAGAATTTATAGGGTTGGCAGGCTCCTCAGAGGATTAGTTCAAAAGGCACAGGGAAAGTGAGAGTGGAAGGATGTGTGGCACTGATTCATACCAATGAGAAGGTATTGATCCCTTGCCCTATGGTGTCCCCCCTCCACATCCCACCTTGCCTTTGCTCCCCATGGTCTGCGCTTAACAACACTGAGAGCCAAACCCCCCCCTCTATAAGGTAAACTCATCTCTAAGATCTTTGAGTAGTTGAGAAGTTATCCAAACTTCAGGACTATTCTTCCTGATTTTTCCCATCTTTATTTTTCTCTTTCTGTTTACTTCACTCCCCAAGTCAAAATCACTGGGATTTGGAGGAGGACTTCCTCCTCCCCAAAATCCTCATAAGCTCTCTAGTTTTCTAGTCAAATGTCTGCTTAGCCTGCTACTCTACATTATGCAGAGGTGTACACACACACACACACACACACACACACACTTCAATCCTGACTACTTCCTCACTTACAGTGTTATCGTATTGTCAATGGAGGAAAATGACTCTGCTATGTCCCAGATAATTTCCAAAGGATAACATAAATGAGAAATTCACCTCTAATCACACATGTGTAAAGATTTGAGGCCTAGAAAGATGAATCATTGCTCATATCAGATCAAGTCTGTCCACTGTAAGCATTCAAGTCCCCCACTTATAGGTACATATAGTTTCTAGAGAATCTTACCATTTACTGTCTCTTGACCTGAAACTATAATCCCAATTAAGATGGCCTTCTCTCTGATCTTCCCATATAGCCCCTATACATTCACCCACAGCTTTCTCCTTTCTGGAATGATTTTCCTCTTCCACTCTGCTAATTTATATTCTATACTTCCTTCAAATTTTGAAGCAAGCTCTGCTTTAGCCATAAAGATCTCCATGACTACGATAGTCCACAATTTCCCCAAGGATTTAATTGTGCTCTGCTTGATACTGATCCATGATTGCTAACTGCACATCTACCTTCTTACCCTGGTAAAATAGCAGGAAATCACCAGACTTCCTTTTCCTTTACCCTGTGCCCAAATTCTTATTATGTGCATTTATTTTGTGGGTTGTTATTTTACTTTCTAGAATTGATTCTGATACCATTAGAAATTCAGTTCCATTGAACAAGGCTCTATCCTAGGTCCTGAAAGAAGACAGCTATTAAACATGAAAACATCCCTGCCATGAGAAGGGTAACATTACAGTAAGGAAGTTAACCTTCCATAAATAATGAACTTCTAAACTTCCTTCTTAAGATAAAGGATTTCCTTTCAATATTCTATAAATCTTTCATTACCAACTCACTGCAATGTAATTGTATGTTTCAGGTCCCAGGTTACCTATTTCCCTTTACTAACAGAACAAAGTTAATTAGACCCAATTGTTGTGAGTAACTCCTTTCTTCGGAACAAGAACAGAAATCATACTGAAGACCAAATACCTTGTTGCCACTCAAATTGAAGAATCTTTAAGAAAAAAGTAATAATGCCAAGTAAAAGGGAATTATATAGCTTTAAACTATGGAGATAGTAACTTCCTAATGTGTACATTTAAAAACCAACCAACCAAACAAACAAACAAAACTGTGACACAGGAATCATTCCATTTATATTAAGATAATGCCGCTGAACATCACATCATATAACCAGAAAAAAATGTGAATACAGCTTCTAGAATTCTAATTAGACTAGAATTACCAAGATTCCCCACTGGCCTTTACCTAAATATTACTGAACTTTGAAATCAAGGTTTTTGGATTGTTTTAAATGGGTTTACCCTTGTAATTCTCTTGGGCCTTTGGAGAGACTATTTCATCCATAACTCAGAACTTTCCCCAGGGATTCATTAATTCTTAAAATATCTCTCAATGGTTCCAAGTTTATTACAGTATACATGAAGCCTCACAAAAATCTTGCATTAAAGAAGGAACGCAAAACTTATATTGAGTCAGAGACAAGAGTTGGAGAAATCCAACACCAGTACACATTCTAACATCCAAACCCAAATTGCTGATTCACGTATAATTGCTAGACTCAGACTCCTTTCCATCTGGAAAGAACAATAAGCTAATTTTAATTATTTTTCTACACATATGTCTGTTAACCCCAGGTCAGCCAACCTTAGCACTGAGGCCATGCCACCCACTCTACATCATTCATTCATTCGTTCATTCATTTGACACACTTTATTAAAACCCTACTCTGCTCTGAGGGAAAATACAAAAGAAGAACTGATAGCCACTGCTATGAAGGAGTTTACAAACTAGGTTAAGAGAAAAGACCTGTTTGCAAGAAACTACCAGAGAGGGAATTATATTAAGACAAATAGGATACTACCATAAGGCAAGAAGCTGTCTGGGGAGTTATGAGTCTAGCAAAGCCCTATGAGCTGGCCTTTTGAAAGGGTTACTAGAAATGCAAAGATGAGAAGAGTCAGTAAGTATCCTGAAGCTGTTTCTGGTCTGAAGTATGGAGGGATGGAAGGAGACAAAACTAAGCAAAATATAAAGCAAGATTTATTATGTAATAAAAAAAATGGAGACAAATATAGCCAGAATAGAAAAGGAAGAAATTCAGTTTGAACAGGTTACATCAGGAAAGATTTGATAGGTGTTGGTAAAGTTGTATACATTTGTATACAAATGTATACAAATACACATATTACTTTTTAAGTATAAAAGTAATATGTGATGAGTTTCAAAAACGTAAAAGAGAAGAAAAGCAGTGTTAGGGGGGAGAAGACGCTATCACAACAGATAGCCCTTTGAAAAGTGTAACGAATGAAAAGAAAGAGTTCGGGTTGACTCCACAGTGTGAATAAGGCAGAAAGGCAGCAGAAAGTTTAGAAGTTACCACATGTCAGGGCCCTACATAGCATGATGGCAGGTAGAGGGGAGGAGGGGAGGAGGGTATGCTTGACACGTGGGCTGGTATACAGTTGTGCAGGTCTGATGACACATTCGGGACAGAGGAAGCACTGCTAAATCGAACAGGTATTTGAAGGCTGGAATGAAGTGTTTAGTTCTGTTTTAGGAAGAGCCTACTGGTGATGATTCATGGACAGAGTGATTCCAGGGTAGTAAGCTCAGTCAGGTGGCCATAGCAAGCACCTGAAGAAGAGTATAAGATTTGGATTTTTAGAGAGCAAAAAAAAGTGGGGTAATTCTCAGGGATGGGCAAAATCAGGAAATTCTAGTGCTCATGGATAAGAATTGCACTTCATCAGAGATGCAAAACCAGATTGTAAGATGAGCAGTGAAAGGTACAAACATGAGGAGATCACTGACCAGTTTTGGACAGCTAGCGTGAGATGTAATTACAGTTTCTCAAGGGTAAAATCAACATTTTACATTAGCAGACAGTGAAAAGCCACATGCTATTCTCTAATAATCTGCATTTTTTTCCTCTTTATGTTCTCTTTTTTTTTTCCCAGACCTGTAATCTTGGGGAGACGAGATGGCTACACGGGGTCCAAAAATGTATATGCGCAGTATACTGGAGTTGCTTTCTCTAGACTGTAATTTTAAGTCTCCAAGTTAGAAACCCTAGGAGATATTTATATCCAGGAAGAAGATTTCAGCTAACTGTGTATTGCCTCCAGGCAGCAGCCTCAACAGTAGCTGTGTTTACTTTCCAACACTGAATGGGAAACATCATTTTGAAAAAGCTAATTTCCAAAAACCCACCCCATAACAGCCTAATTTTAGAACCTATGAAAGCTAATAATTTCAAAATTCTAACCTGACAGTTTCTTGTTTATATTTTGCAACCCAAGTCTAAAAATATCATAAAGAAGATTTTAAATATTACTTTGTCTATTTATTTACTGATAACTGTGTTTATTTATATATTCCCTGAAGCAAAGGCACAGCAAGTTATTGTTTCCAGTTGGTGTTTGTTCTCTGGACTGGAGATTGTTTTCCCATGATAAGAGAAGGACCTGGGGAGAAACTTAGATGAAGAAAAATCAGAGTTCCTGATTAAACTCTCCAGTATAAAAAGAATAAAATCCAATAACCGCACGCTAGAATAGCATAGGGTTCTTGCACCCTATTATTGACAGCATCCATCTCCTTAAGGATGATTGAAATCAGGAAGGCACTGCACTGAGGCTAAACCTTACATGAAGAAAATAATAATCCAAACTGGTTCTCTGAGAGGGTCTGATTGTCAGCAATGCAGCACTTTAAAGGAGAGATCATTTTAAAGGCTCCATACTTCTTTGTAAAAATGTCTAGGAGTTTTCTTGGAATTAAGTCTCTTTTACAAAACGTTGGAATAACCCTTCAAATAGAAGCAAAATCAGTAATAAAAGAAAAAAGCCATTCTTACTCGGAAGAATAGGACATGTCCTAGGGGAATAGATTAAATTCAGGTTATTTCCAAACTCACTTTTAAGGAAGAGTTAGACAGAGTGGTTAAATCACACACAGTCACTTTTGACTGGTCTTTAAGATAAGGAGGCCTGTCCCAGATGCAGAACGGAGGCCACCTCTTGCCAAGGAACATTCAACTTTTAATATGATTGATACGTGAGCCTTACTAAAAATCCTTACATTGATAAAACTGTCCTGCTGCCAGTGTTTAAAATGCCCCTTAAATCTGTAAGAGAAGACTCTGTGGGGAAGCCCACATCTCTAGGATGTCCTTTTTGGAGGAAGTTAAAAAGTTACACTGAGTAAAACACCTAAGGGAGAAACAGTCTACTACTTAGCCCATCTGACTCCAGCTTCCTATTTCTGTCTTTTCTCCATTCTTATGGTCGAAGAGTTTCTTGAAATTTCATGTTGGTCCATTTACTTTCCCCATTGACAATCCAGCTGCAACAAACTCGTATCAAATCCAGTAACTGTATGCTAGAACAGGATGGGCTTCTTACACCTATGATTGATGGCATCTATCTTCTCTCCATTTCCTATTACCATGTACCATTCTTCTTCACAGCAAAATCCTCTTCCCCTCCCTTTACTTCTCAACCATACAGACCTTTCAAGACCTGTCTTGAAAAGGCCTTGCTCTTTTGTTCTCCTGTCCTACCTTAGTGCCTGCATGAGCTTGTGTTTGAAATGATTTTTCCCCACTTTTTTCTCTTCCTTTTCCAATTGAAAAGCCCCCTTTCCTTGAGGACTTCACATTCCCCCAGGCCCTTATATATATCCACCTCTGTGACTTGAAGCATGTCGCACAAACTCTTACAGCCCCAACCACTCTGCACTATATCATCAGGCACCTACTTTTCCACCCTATGCCCTATAGTTTGGTCCTGAAGGACACAGATCTATGTTACCCTTGTGCATCGGAGAGGCTCAGCAAATGTTTGTTGAATGACTGAGTTTGGAAAATCACCACATACCAATTTCCCCAGAATATATTCCTTTCATTTCAAATAGAAACGCATTTGCATTTTTTATATTGTTTCCACTTAAAGAATTATTTTAGTGTTTTTAAAACGCATTCACTGCCCAATAAACCTCCCAGACAATCTTCTCAAATTAATTCTGGTTTTATAGAGACCATGCCTCTTATTGGACAGCATATTTTAATGGACATGGTTTTAACATCTAGTTATAAAATTTCTGCCACTAAGTTTCACAAATGCGTCAGCTTAATAAGAGATTGGATTGCAATGATACACCCCATACGGCCTCAGCTGTACAGAAAATAGGGTAAGTGAGCAATAATGACTCAGACAAGACCCGGAACTGCTGTGTTCTTCTCCCTCATTCAATTCTGCTCCACTGTTTCTTCCCTCTCCAAAGGGAGAGAGCCCAAGTAGAGGTGTTCTACATTCCAGCATTGCTCTGTTGGGAGCAGGTTCAGGATAACGGCAAAGTACCCAATAGATCCAGAAATTGGATCTTGCAATATTAAGCTCTGAATGAAGCTTCCACAGAAGGTGATGTATGATTACTGTCACTAGTTCTTTGATTGATTATTGATTGTAATCATCTGCTCTCTCCCATGACGGAGGTGGCTCTAACTCGTCCATGCAGTGACTGATAATGGCGTGCCCCTTCTTTTCAAAGGCAACTCATGCATATTGCTGCTTGAGATAAATTACTCATGGACGGTGGGGGATGGAGAAAAGTGGTAAAGGAGCAACTCAAGTTTATTAGTAGACTTAATGATATATTGTATTCAATATCTGCATTCGGCTATCCATAATGAGGCTGGACAAAACTTACAATGTGGAGGCAGCATATCAGGGAGCTTGGCTATTGGATTCTTTGGCCAACAAAGTAAAAGAATACGATGCACTTGACAAGTTGAGTAGAAGCTATGTTTTCAAAATAATACATAATAATTCACTTAGGTAAGAAACATTAAAGATCACAAATGAAGTACCTTAAGTTTAAGATATTTCCCTGGATTGCCTTAATTAGGATTCAGAGAAAATAAGCATTAAAGATGAAATTTTACTCTCAATATGCAATGTAGTACTTAATCATTCCTTTTACAAAATTTGTGACCTCTTCTAAGTTAATTAGCCTTTCTGAATCACAGCATCTATTACAGGTCCAATACATATTAGGCTCTCAACAAATATTTGTGCAGTGTGTGAATGAACCTTAATCTCTTTATCTGTAAGATGACTTAGAAAGTAAGTCAGCTTCTGGCAAACGCAAATTCCATATGAGGCCAAGCAGGCCAAGTATGTAAATTAATCTAATGGGAGATATTAAAATTTTTTTTTTAAAAATTGATTTAGCCAAGTCAAATAAGTCTTCCTGATAGATTTATTTTCTTTTTCCATAAGCTTGATTTAATATGTGAGTTTCCAGTTTGTCCATAATGACGATGGTTGTTATGAAAGTTATGTGAGTGAAAAGGTAGGAAGCATCCAACACAGTGCCTGGTGCTTTTAAAAACTGAAGCTATACTTAAATAGCATTTTAATCTGAAACCTTCTTTAAGAAATAATTTTTCTTACTATTAAACATCTTCCATTAGTTCATGAATTGATAAACAAAAAAGTGGTATAGCCATACAATAGAACTTAATTTGGCAATAAAAAATAAATTACTGATGCATGCTACAATACAGATGAACCATGAAATGTGCTAAATGAATTAAGTGAGTCACGAAAGCCACATCTTCACTACATACCTATTAAAGTGGCTAAAACAAAACAAAACAAAATAATGATAGCACCAAATGCTGGTGAGGGTGCAGAGAAATTGTATTGCTCATGCATGGCCAATGAGAATTTAACAGGATATACAGCCACTCTGGAAAAGAGTTTGGCAATTTCTAATAAACTTACATTCAATTTCCATATTGTACTCAGAAACTGTACTCTTAGGCATTTATCCCAGAGAAATGAAAATTTATGCAAAAGCCTATACAACAATGTTCATAGCAGCTTTTCTTATAATGGCTAAAAACTTGAAACAGCCCAGCTGTCCTTCAGCAGGTAAATGGTTAACATGTAATGGAATATAACTCAGCAATAAAAAGGAATGGGCTATGGATATATGCCACCACTGGGATGGTCTCCAGGGAGTCATGCTAAGTCAAAAAGTTCAATCCCAAAAGCTTAAATATTGTTTGACTCTATTTATATAACATTTTTGAAATGACAAAAACTTTAGAAATGGACAACAGATCAGTGGTCACAATGCTGACGAGACATTCAAAGGGCAACATAAGAATACAAGGATTCCTATGGGGATGGAATTCTTCCGCAGCTGGACTTCAGTGGTTCATACACCTTCACATGGACAAAACTGTTTGGAATTAAATACAGGGACATGAGCTCTCACACACACATGAGATTGTAAGTAAAACTGGGGAAATCTGAATACTATTCGTGGTTGGCATCAACGTTAGTATCCTGGTCATGATAGGGTGCTACACTCACATAAGATTTTAGAGTTGGAAGAAATTGCATTAAGGATGTACAGGACCTCTGTGTATTATTTTTTTACGATGTCATGTGAATCCACAATTATCTCAATAAAAATACCTATTAAAAATTTTAAAGGTCACATATTATATGATCGTACTTATATGAAACGTCCAGAAAAGGCATATCTGTAGAAATATAAAGTATATTAGTGGAATAGGGGCCAGAGAGAGGGTGGGAAAGGGAGTATGGCATTTCTATTTAGGGTGATGAAAATGGTCTGCAATTAGATAGCTGTTGATAGTTGCCCAGTTTTGTGACTATACTAAAAACTCACACTTGTAAAGTGTATGTCTTATGTTATGTGAATTACAGCTCATCACCCTTGACAATTTGTCTCTAGGTTAAGAAAGGTGGCTTTCAGGAAAAGGTAAAAGGATAGGAAATAATTTACAGACAGCTCTCCTCTCTCCCCCACCACCTACTGGGCAAGAAACTTCCTCCTTTAACCTTCATTGAATTACTCATTTGAAAGAAGGGCTTCCCACACACAAACCCTTCAATCAGTGGTGATGCACATTTCTCAGCTGTTGTCTCTCCATTGAGCAGCACCTGAACAGGAAATCCAGCTCCCAGAATATGCCATTTAAAAAAATGTATTTTGCCTTGTGCAGAAACATTCAAGTCCAATTTAATGGTAATATTATTTTGCACTTTGAACACTCACTCTACACAACACATTACAATAATGGATCAGGTTCTAGAACCTATCTCGGTGAAATCTTTGTGAACTGTTCAGCTTCCACAATTCCAAAAAACAAAAACCTTAAGGAATTCTCAAGACAATTAATAGATACAGATTTGGTGTGAAATCCTCTTACTAATCACCATGCATAAGACATATGCCCATTATGAATTTTTGATCTTTCTTCCCCTAAGTGTCAGCATAAATCTTTACCTCCTACAGTAGAAGAAACCAGAGGATGGGGATCGCTTTTGAATTTAGACCAAGTTTTGCACACAATTCCTCTGATGGCGCATAAGCACTGAGACCACTAGGGTATCCACAGTCTTGATGCTGCCTGTGAGTAATGATGTCACTGTCAGAAAGACTGCAGCAAAATCTCTACCTTTCACCCGGTGCAAGGTGAAAGAGTGGGGGTGGTTATGGAAATGAGATTGGCTCACAGAAAGTAATAATTGCATAAGATGGTGGGTTGGTTTGGGGGATTTAATTTCTTTCTTTCTTTAAGATCAAGAATAAAACATGGATCATGCTGGATTATTCCAGGAAACCTTAGGAGGTATTAGTACAGACACTAAGCCTCAGAGAAAGTGATGACAATAGGTAACAATGAAGCAGAAGAAACTATAAAAGGGAGGTAGGGATGTGGGTGTCAAGGGAGGTGGATGAAATATTCTAATATAGCAGCATTACCGAGTAATTTTCACAAGCCAAGAAGAGTTCAAAAAAAAAAAAAAGAAAAAAAAGGAAACTCATTAAGCTACTGGGGCCATACAGAGAGAGAGAGAGAGAGAGAGAGAATAAAAGCATATTTCAATTGTCTACTTTCATTCAGGAAGTATAGTATGAAATATCAAACACTTCTCTAGGGAAATAAGTTTGATATTTTAAAATGCTACATCTAAACCATATTGTAATGAATATATGGCTTTGCTTTTAAATATTTATTAAACTGGTGTATCTTTTGACTGTCATATTTTATTTAAAGCTGGTGTTGAGGGGTGCCTGGGTGGTTCAGTCAGTTAAACTCCAGCTCTTGATTTCCGCTCAGGTCATGATCTCACGGTTCATGAGTTCTATCTTCCCATCAGGCTCTGCACTCACAGCGCGGAGCCTGCTTGGGATTCTCTCTCTCTCTCTCTCTCTCTCTCTCCCCCTCTCCCTCTGCTCCTCCCCCCTGTCTTTCTTTCAGAATAAATAAACTTAAAAAAATAAAGCTGGTGTTGAATGATTTTGGAGGGCAAATGTTGTAGTACAGAACTAGTAGTTTTCAACTGCTTTTCAGAGGTTTCTAGTAGCTTCTGAGTCTTTTGGAGACAAGCAGAAGTGGCGTCCTTGTAGAGAGAAGACCTGTAATTTTTATTGTTTATATGTGTCACACATTTCAGAGCAGTTTGTAGGATTGATAAAACACTAGATAACTGCTTGACTCATCAGTTCAAAGGCAGCCCTGGAGAGAAGGGATTCCTCACAAAATAGCCCAGAGAACAGTACGTGGTTTATCAGCAGTGACAGCTTTGGAGTAGATGTCTGAACATACAGAAGGACACCCCAAAGACAGTGATGTTAACAGAAATTGTGCAGTAAATAGCAGCTATTTAGAGGATGAGTTGCCTTATTTCTTTATAATCTCTCTTTGTGAAATGTTCAGTGTTTCTCACTTCTGGCACCACCTTTGTAGGTCTTTTATTGGTAGCCTTTGCCTTCCTGTTTCGGGGTCACTAAAGCCAACGAAAATAAATTAGACTGACATTACCGGAAGCTGTACCTGCCTGTGCTCCCCTCAGTTTTCCACATCTGCTGGGAAAGTAAAGGAAGAGATCTCTGCCGGTCTTGGGGATTCTCCTCCAGTTCCTACTAGTGCGTATCTCAGAATGTTTCCCAACACTTAGTAAATGTTCTGGGACAAAGACAGTCAAGACATATGTTTTTCCTAGGTTTTGGTAATTTCATTCCTTTTCTCTGCAAAATGATATTTTTAATTCTTAAAGTACGGTGGAGTAGGAAGAACACTGAACATAAAGCCCAAAATCCTAGCTCCACCTATTGAACACGTCCTGGGTGCCATCTGTTGATTATGTTTTATGAGCATTATCTCCTTGTTTTTATAACTCTGTGGCAATCCCCATTTTGCATCTGACAAAACCAAGGCTTACTTAGAAATGTTTAGTAACTACCCAAAAGTCACGTGACTCGAAAGTGGTATAATTAAAACTTAAACCTAGAGACAGATCCTCTCAAATGCTTAGAGTCCTTCACCTCACCTTCCTGCTTTTCTTCCTAATGAACTTGGACGAAGGACTTACCTATTCTCAGCCTTGGGCAGCTCCATATCCAAAAAGTATCACAAATGTGTAGGTGTGTGTGTGTAAAATACGTGTCACCCCTCAAAGGCAGATAATATCCTTGACCTTTCTACTGAATGAAACACAGCAATGCATATGAAACTATTTGTAAACAGCAAATTCCTTAAAATACAGTATTTTTAATCTTTTCAATATGCCATATGCACTATACTATATGTAGCATACTCTTATTTCACTGAACTATATTAGTAGGTTTTAGTTGTGTTCAACGTTTTAACTACAGCTTTCTACTATGGGTTTTTGTTCGTTTTAGAAATTTGTTGAAAATTTCCATTTGATTGGAGAGGAGGATTAATCATGATACTTTTCCAGAAAGGTAAATAGGCTAAGGGTAGATGTGTTCCTTTCTCCAATTCACAGGACAAGAAGTCTGCCTGAGCAGATACTATCATTATTGCATCCACAAGGTGAATTTGGTAGATAAGAAGGAAGCTAGACTCAGATGCCTCTTCTTATAAGCAGAATGTATATGATAAGGAATAATTCTTATATGTGCAAGTCATTGGCATGAGTGACTATACAAGATCAGAGTCTGAGACTCTAAGGAACAGGTGATACCAATGGTTTTTAAAGAAACCTGGAAAGACTTGAGGAAACAGCAATGTGTTTCTGCTGTAGAGAAACACATCTATTTATTTTATTTATTAAGTTTATTTATTTATTTTGAGAGAGAAGAGCATGTGTGCATGCATGTGCAAGTAGGGAAGGGACAGAGAGAGAAAATCCCAAGCAGGTTCCACACTGCCAGTGCAGAGCCTGGTGCGGGGCTCGAACCCACAAACCATGAGATCATGACCTGAGCTGAAGTCAGAAACTTAACGTACTAAGCCACCCAGGTGCCCCGTAGACAGTTATTTTAAACCCTAGCAGTAATAGGAATGTGATGGCTCTTCCTCCTACCTGAAGGATCAGTCCCAATCCTGAATAGTAAATATTTTTATGAATATTTAATAATACAAATTAGGAAAACTTGTATTTTCTTCTGTTGGAAAACCAGACACAAAGATGAGTACTGGAATATTGGTCCACTTCTAATCATCATGAACAGCAGAGAAAACCCACTATAGTAAAAGCCTGGGCCTCAGAATGCCCCCATAGTCTCTCGTGTACAGAATGGCACTAGGTGCACAGTTTATCATTTGTCAGCTGACTGATCAATTTTAGGCATGTGAGCCAAGTGTTACAAATCTGTATGCTGACCAGTGGCCAACCTGGTAAGAGCTTACCCTAAATTTGACACTAGTGGCTAACTACACCAACCATATCTTCTATCAGAAAATTTATGCAGAAACACAGAGCTTACAGTAGAATCCATTAGGCGCTAAAAACTATGAGTAAGCAGAAACCACAAGTGAGAAAGCCCAGAGATAAAAGTTAACTATAGTATGAATAAGTCACTAGGTCTGATGAATCTTGAAAGGCTCTGTGTCCATTTACTGATTCCAGTTCCTGAGCAGGCTCCAGTCTCTTTAATTTTTTTAAATGTTTGTTTATATTTAAGGGGTAGGGTAGAGAGAAAGGAAGACACAGAATCCGAAGCAGGTTCCAGGCTCTGAGCTGTCAGCATGAGCCCGATGTGGGGCTCGAACTCATGAGCCGTGAGATCACGTCCTGAACCAAAGTCAGAGGCTAACCCAACTGATAAGCTCCAGGTTTTCTGAAGCTGTATTTAAGGTCTGAATGTTTGTATTGCCCTTCCAAATTCATATATTGATATCCTAACTCCAAATGTTAAGGGTTATTAGGAGTTTGGCCTTTGGGAGGTAATTTGGTGAAGAGCGTGGAGCCCTCAGGAATGAGATTGGTGCTCTTATAACAAAAAGAAACGGAAGAGCCCCTTCCCCTCTTTCTACCATAGGAGGATACACTGAGATGTCTCTGCAACCCAGAAGAAAGCTTTCAACAGAACAGGACAGTGATCGAGCCCTGATCTCAGACTTCCAGCCTGTAGAACTGTGAGAAATACGTTTCTGTTGTGTAAGCCACACAGTCCTTGGTGATTTGTTATAGCAGCTGAACAGACTAAAAACCCTGGCAAGACCACTATACTTGCTTTTCTTGGAAACCTAGTGGTGCAGACTTTTTCCAAATTTCTTTTAAAACCCAGATAAAGGTAAAAACTCCTGACTTCATTATGTTCATGTGTATTTGATAGAAAATCTTCCAGCCTTATTTTTGAAGAAGAATGTTACAGCTTGTGCAATAAGTATTTATTAAAGAACTAATGAGATAAAGGAAAAATGAGAGAAATGTTTTGGCTACACAAGAGGGCAGACTGACCCACGATCACTTTATTATACTGGCACACTGATCTGAGAATTTTAACACACTTGTGTGCCTACCGTAATGTCTGTAATAAGATTCTGCATCATCTTTAGCTGTAATAAAGAGCAACAACATTTCAGAGCTTAGAAATTCAGTGGTTTTCTTTTTTACTTCGTGAAAGCATGCAAATCTTCCCTGCTGACCCTTCATATTAAAGCTAAAATGGGTTGCCTAGAAAGTCATTCTATAGAAATAAGGCAAAGCTCTTGGGGATCGGACTAGTTGCCCTCCTTCTCCAGAACTGGCAGAGCCTTAGATGCTCTTGACCTGATGCCCTCCTGCATGCCAAATAAGTATAATGATTTCATTTTCTTGAAAATACTTTTACCAGCCACCCAGATAGACCAAAATTAACCTCAGGAAAACCTTCACTTGTGATTGAATTTGAATGCCTGTGTGTTTACACAAAAGCAAAATAGCAGTTTGTGTGGGATTTTCTGCAGCCGGAGATGAGATGGTCAGCTCCTCCAGTATTTACATATTGATGGTCTAAATTGTTACATATGTAAACATTAAAAAGCTCATTTAGGAACCAGTGAACTCTACATTTTTCTAACACATTTATTTTCACTTTTTCCCCGAAGATAAACAACTGGGGGCAGGGGGTGGGGGTGGGAATCCTTCATCTAAGTGCAATTAAGCTTCATAATTACTCAAACTTGTCATCTATAAATCATGACCAATAAAAACATTTCCAACCAATTGCTTATCAGTGAAATTCCTAGCTATGCTTTTAATATAACACAAGAATTGTCATTTTATGTATTCCTACATAAAATTCCTTTGTTTCAAGAATGACCATGTTTGTTTTCACATTCCCCAGCAGAATGAATACAATATGTGGATACCATTTACTGTAGACTTAAAAAGGGGAAGAACAAATTGCTCTAAACATAGTGTTTTACTCATAAGATACGATATCACCTTTCAGTGATATCCTTCATCACAGGGAAAGCAGACACATTTGTAATATAGCTTTTCATTAATTCAGGTAGATGGAACCTAGTAAAAACCCTAGATCATACACCTATCAGAATGTTATCCATGTCCAGTGACATAAAAAAGAAAAAAGAAAAAAAGAATTCTACTCTGGGAAGAGCTTTCTTTTGCTCATTGGGTAAAAATGTATTGATAGATGACTTTGGATATTTAGAAATCACCACCTAAAGATGTATTCTGAAGATTTCTGGAGATATTTGGAATGTAGTGAGTGGAAAATAGTGCCCATGAGACCAAGACACAGAGGGCATTTTACTATATCCCTTTTTCCATATTTCCCCAAAAGATAGACCTATAAAATTATTGTGCGTGTGTGTGTGCATGTGTGTATAAGAGTGCATGCACAGTCATAAATCCATCAATTCTGAGAAGATATTAAAAGTCCATGCTCTTCTGTGGTTATTCATATATTATAGTTAATAAAATCACATATATTTGAAGAGTTTTTTTAAAGCACATTGAGGCACAGTATTTCATGAAACTCTCTGAATAGTCCTGAAAAGTAAATAGGGAAGATCTACAGATGAATTAATTAAGGCTTGGTCATAGTGACCCAAGGTAGAACACTCTGGCCTCAAATCTAGGTCTTCTGACTCCTAGGGCAGTGCCCATTTCACTGGGCATAAGGAGACTCTTCAAAGAGCAGACTGCTCTGAATTGTCATTTACCAAGCATCACATCTACACTACAGCCACCGGCAGTACCTGAAGACCTTGTCTCTTATCTCCCATGTACCAGGGATTGCTATCACCAATTCGGTCACAAATACTTCTCCACTAAATTCACCATGCTGAATATTAATATCCCCATGCTTAATATGGCCACCTATCCCTCCCTCTTACTTCCTCTCTCTCCAAGCTCTGTGTTTTTTCTTCTCTGACTTTCATTCTTCCTTCTCTCTCCACTGTCCCACGCCAAATAAGTTTTCCTACATCCTCAAATGCTTTCTAAGGATAAATTTTATATCTCTGCTTAACTCATACCTGCCCCTCCCCCAAGGACACCGTTTCCGCTGAAATTCTTGAAAAGAATGAATGCATGATGAACTCTGTCTTTAGGTAGGTATATTAATTATAATCATTATCACATAAACAAAATAAGGTTATATAATATGAAAATATCATAAGTTTGTGCAATGTGAACTTATGATGTCAGGTTTAGCAGCAATTATTTTCACTTGATAAAAACACTGAGGCTCACAGAAACAGTATTTAACTCAACTGAGGTCCAGGAGTGGTTAATGTCAGAACTCATCTTTGGCTTCCCATCTTTCTCTGTCATTTCTCCTCAATTATATGATTTCTTTGTCCTCATTGTCACCATTCTTAGGAGAGTTAAGAAACCTCTATGACAGCAAATGCCAATTCTTTTCTATTCTGCATTCATTCAACATCTATTTGTCAACAAGCACTTAATTTCTGATCAGCTACATTTTAAAGGTCTAGCCATCATTAAGCAATAAGCCAGGGGTCTGGAAGCTTTTTCTGCAAGTGGACAAATTGAAAATAATTTAGGAGCTGTGGGCCATAAAGTCTCTATCACAATTACACAAGTCTGTTCCTAAACTGAAAAAACAAAAACGTCCATAGACCTATTTAAATGGATAGGCCTGGCTCTGTGTCTCAATAGAAACTTATTTACAAAAAGAAGTGGGTGCCTAGATTTGTTCAGTAGGCCAAAGTTGGCCAACCCCTGAAACAGACTATTACAGACACGTGAAAGGAGACTGTGTAAAAAGTGGGAGATGAGTTTAGAAGATACTAGTTTCTACCAGGATCTTCTAGATGACATATAGATTTACCAAACAGTACAAAGCAACCTACTGACAGACACAGAATGATACCTTATAAACTAAACACCGAAGTGGGTTAAGTGGACAGAGGGAATGCTTTGGTCTTCAATCAGTACGGCAGGCACCTCTTCATTATGTCAGAGTGGAAGGAAATGCACATTTAAATCTTGATTTATTGACTTCTAAATGCCGGATACTGTTTCAGGAACTTGTAAAAATAATTTTACTTTATTCTTATAACAATCCAATAAAGTGAACATTATAATCTTTATTTTAAAGGTGAAAAGCAAAGTCACAGAGAAGTTATATAACTTGACTCAACTAACAATTGAGAGAACCAAGATTTAAAATCATTTCTTTTTGCTATCCAAAATCATGTTCCTTCTAGGATTAAAAAAAAAAAAAAATGAAAAGACTAGGGCACCTGGATGACTAAGTTGATTAAGCATCCAATTCTGGATTTTGGCTCAGGTCATGATCTCACAATTCATGGAATACATCCCCACATCAGGCTCTGCGCTGACAGCACAGAGTCTGCTTGGGATTCTCTCTCTATCCCCCTCTTTTCTGCCCCTCTCCTGCTCATTTTCTCCTCTCTTGCGCTCTTTCAAAATAAATAAAACATTAAAGAAATGAAAATACTTAAAAATACTATTGTGATCACAGGAATATTTTGCCTTGGCCTTCCACTAGAATGGGTTACCTAGTATTAAAATCTAATTTAAGAAGGCACTCTATTCTCCTCCACCTCTCCTACTCCAGCAAAGAATATTTGCAAAGATGTTAATATGGAAGTATAGCATGCATACTCAAAGCTCATGAGCTCTCTGATTGTCCTAGAAGGTTAATGCAGGCATATAATGGATTCAGTCTTAGTAACTTTATTTTTTTCAACCATATTTGGAATAAAATTGTCAGATCTGGTAGCTGATATCTCTCCACAAATAAATGATGAGTGATAAAATGATTGTTGTGTATAGAAAAGCTGCCCCTCTACTTACATAATTATATTTCTAAGAAGCTAAGCATAAAATTATGTGAGACATCACATTTAAGTACACTAATGCAAGAGCTTCTTCAAGAGATCTACAGTATTTTTACAGAAAATTTTTCAATTACACAAATAATCAGCCTCTAATTTACTTATTTGATTAGAATTTCTACATCAAGCTTCACTTTCTCAAAATAAGGTTTACTTTCAAAAGTGTGTTTAAATAGAATCACATTGGAGAGATAGGAACATACTAATGAAGCTCCTTAACAGGATTATGTTTACTTCCTTATCAGTATTTTCTCTTAACTTTGAAAAATATGCAGAAAGTACAAATTGTATTAATTTTTCAAGAGGATAGACGAAATAACTTCTTATTTCATGACTCAACTAGGTCGGCCTATAATTATTTTCATATTAGAAAAAGTTGGTGTAATAGTGCCCTGTACTTCAATCTGATGACAAGACATTGGTGCTTGTCCAACAGGGCTGTAAAAATTGTTAATTGAGAAGAGCAGGAGATATTTATCTTGTTAGTTTCAGATTCATTTGTTGTTCCTTGCACGAGTATGCAGATTTCTGAGAATGGCAAATTCTGTTCTTTTTTTGTTGGGTTCAAATGACGCACTGTTATCTAAATGATAATCAAAATTCCTTGATGCTATTAATAAACAAACTTTTAAAAAATATAATTGTAAATTATTGATCCCATGCCAAAAATCTGTCACCAGTGTATAAATTAGCATGAACATATGTTAATGCATAATTCACCATTTGCAACAGAGCTTTGCTAAAAAATTGATGAAAATTCATGAAAGAACCTTTCTAGATTAAGTTGCCCAATAAACAAGTAACCACAGGCATTCACAATGTAGAGTTAGTACAGCTTTTGAAATTGGCCTTCATGCATTTGGTAGGACATTCATAAAACATATTTAAATCTCTAGATAGACAATTTTGCCTATTACTTCAAATCACAGTTGTTTACATTTAACTACTAAATGGGAGAAATTTGAAAGGGCGCCTAGTCTAATGTTTCCCAGTGTGTGGTCCATGGGCCACCTGTATCTGATTCTCTTGTGAGCTTATTAAAAATGTTCTTCATCCTGTCCCATCCCTAGGCTTCCAGAATCAAAATGTCTGATAAGAAACCTAGAAACCTACTCTTACTTCCAAGTTCCTCAGATGTGTTTTATGTACTGAAAAGCTGAGATCCAATTATGTGGAGCCTATGATTGAGAAACTGGGGCCCAGTGTGCTTGAGGTCACCTAAAAATCAGAGGCAGATCTGAGACTAAAAATAATTATTCCTTACTCCTAATCTATTGTTCTTCCCCCACATTTTAGAGAATAGTAAGTAAATAAGAAAGATAAATGTATTGCATGTGAGAGCAGATGATCAGTCTGTACCAATGTTACTGGAATAAATAGTTGGTGGCCATGGCTAACACATGCTTACAATGGGCCAGATCCTGTACTCAGTACTGAAATATATTAACTTACTTAATCCTCATATCAAACCTCTGGGGTAGCTATTATTATAATCTCCTATTTACAAATAAGGAAACTGAGGCACAAAGAGGTCCAATAACTTGCCCTTGGTGTTGTAGGATTACCACTTTCACAGATGGGAATCAACAAGAAATAGTATATCTAATCTCCCTTGGCTATTCAATAGGAGAAACAGGTATTAATGCTCACTTGAGGTGGAACACTGTAAAATATCTTTGTTCAAAATTTACCTCCAGAATACTGATCTTCTGGATAAACAAATTCGTCTTTGGACAATAAGGATATACTTAATTTAATGACCATATATTAATTTACCTACCAGGTATGTATACCTGAATGTGATTTTTTTTCAGATTCTTGTTTTCTGAATGGTGGGTGAAATTATGTGCAATGATTAAGTGGCAATCAGGGTAGGATTTCTTGATTTAGCAAATAAAAATTTGAGATGCCCAGTTAAATTCAAATTTCAGAGAATCACAATTTTTTTAAATCCTAAATGTGTTCCAAATATTGCAACATTATAATATTTTCTTATACTGGGGCGCCTGAGTGGCTCAGTCGGTTAAGCATCTGACTTCGGCTCAGGTCGTGATCTCGTGGTCAGTGAGTTAGAGACCTGTGTTGGGCTCTGTGCTGACAGCTCAGAGCCTGAAGCCTGCTTCAGATTCTGTGTCTCCCTCTCTCTCTGCCCCTCCCCCGCTCTTGCTCTCTCGGTCTCTCAAAAATAAACAGTGAAAAGTTTAAAAATATATTTTCTTATACTAAAAGCTGTTTATTGTTTATCCAAGATTTAAATTTAACTGTGTGTCTTCTAATTTTATTTGGCAGCCCCAGCTTGAAGAAAGAAAAAGAGGAGTTTTGGTCAGATCTGGGTGGGGAATTTGCTGTAACCCTTGGGCAGCACCAAGGCACTGCCCTTGGAAAATTAACAAGCACCAGGGGGCTGTGGGTAATAAAGACAAGAAAGACTAGGATAGGGCACAAGGATCTCCATGGGGAGAGAAAAACATTCTGTATATTGGTTGAGGTGGTAGTTACACAGGTATATACATTTGTCTAAACTTGTTGAAATGTGCACTTAAAATTTATGCATTTTATTATTTGTAAACAATGCTTCAATAAAGCTGATTAGAAAAAAATTTCAATTAAAAAAAAGAGCATAAGTGGAGCCCTTGGGTGTCTCAGTCAGTTAAGTGTCTGACTTCGGCTCAGGTCATGATCTCATGGTTCGTGAGTGCCAGCCCCACACTGGGTTCTGTGCTGACAGCTCGAGCCTGCAGCTTGCTTTGGATTCTGTGTCTCCCTCTCTCCCTGCCCCTCTCCTGCTCATGATCAATCTCTCTCTCCCTCCCTCTCTCTCTCTCTCTCTCTCTCTCTCAAAAATAAGTAAGCATTAAGCAAAATTTATTTTTTAAAAAAAGAACAAAGAGGAGAAATCTAACTTGGCTGTTTTGTCTAATGTTGGGCATGTCCTGCACTGTCATGGCATCTAGACCTAGACAAGAATACCTGGGAGAATGTGGAAATAAAATAAAAACAGTATGGAAACAGTAGGACTATGTGAATGTTGATACTGCCATGGATGTAAGTCAGGTGATTATCCCTGGACATGTAATTAGTCCTAAGTAACTCCACAGTATGCCTTCATCTTGCACATTGCCTCATGATTGTTTAGTCACTTTCTTAATATCTTAGTTTTCCCACTAAGCCATTAAGCTTCTTAACATTTGGGAATTTCTACTTTACTGCTCTTTATAGAGCAGGCTTTTGGGGAATATGTATTGAATAAGATTGAGGACTGAGATTTTTTTTAAGGCTTGATAGATATGTTTTGCCTAAATTATTCATTTATTCATTAATTCCTCCAACAAATATTTATTGAGTGCCACCTTAACTCTGCAATTTACCTTGCCTGGAAATGCAATATGAATATGAGGGATTAGAGCACAGTTAGCCACCAATACAAAGTTTTATGTCCCCTTTAGTCGACATAGAAGAGAGAACTGGTTTCTTAATAAACAATTCATGGGGCAAACCATTCACCTTTTTCAGTATATTTTTTAAATCATGGTAACTTTCTTAAAATACATGTAATCCTGTATACCTTCCCTAAACTAACTCACAGAGTTAGAAAGAACACACGGAATTTATTTTATTAATTTCTAATTACCCCCAGAAAGATTAATTAAAGTAATTAATTTAAATTTCAAGGAAAATACATATATAGCAAGTACACTTTTTTGGTTTTCCTCAAAATCAGAAAATCACAGTATGAACGTCCACATGCAAAGTAAGGAAAAGAACAAGGAAATTGTCTTTCAGAAGAAACTAAGACCCTCACTAAAAATTTTGGCTTACGGGGTGCCTGGGTGGCTCAGTGGGTTGAACATCTGACTTCGGCTCAGGTCATGACCTAGTGGCTCGTGAGTTCGAGTCCCATGTTGGGCTCTGTGCTGATAGTGCAGAGCCTGGAACCTGGAGCCTGCTTTGGATTCTGTGTCTCCCTCTCTGACCCCTCCCTGCTTGTACTCTGCCCCTCTCTCTCAAAAATAAATAAATATTAAAAAAAAAATTTAAAGAAATTTTGGTTTGAAATACACTAGCAAAATACAACATTTTTATTAAACAGTTCTTTTCAGTAGAACCTGAAATTCAATTGTTAGAAAAGCATAGAGCAATTTTAAAAACTGCATGTAAGGCCAAATTTTGTTCACAGACTTCAACCACAGCAGTGCAACTCTTATGCATGAAAACAATACCAACTAAAGCAATAAAACACAAACTATTACTGTAAGGCACTTTTAACCAGACTGTTACAAAATGGAAAGAAAAGTTTGATCCCCTGGTCCTAAAACTTACTAAGAAATTCTAGATGAGAGGAATTATTGCCTATATTTAAAAAAATGCATAGTCATAGCACAAAAGATACTTTAAATCCAACATGCTAAACCACAATTATTGCAGGAGCAAAAGATCACACAAAAAGAACTGGATCAGTACATAGGCTACCTCCCTAAATCAGGAGAGAGGGGAGGGGGTTTCATACAGCATAGCTTATCTATATATTATCCCCCTAGGGACATCATCCACCAACTCAGAAATCTCCAGAAAACTCTATCATCAGTATCACTCCACTTAGTCGTCTTAGGTTGATCCCAGGTAGACGCGGCTAAAACGTACACATGCATACCTATTGCCTGAGAAGCTTCTGCTGGGAGGGTGGGTAAGGGTAAGGGAGGAAATATTCTTAAGTATTTTTACGTAGATTTATTGACTATAGTAGCAACTACACATGCTACAAGGTGCAGTAAGCCTGTCCCAGAAGTAACCCACCATAGAAAAATTTGACGATTCAGAAGTCACCGCTCAGCCTCCGAGCTTGTAGAAGGACCAGAGAGGCACGTCTGTGCAGGGCAGCACTGGGGAGTTATGCTTTGGAGGGCCTGCATCCAGGCCAGCTTGCAGGCACTGGCTCTGGAAGGGACTTTTGGGTGACTGGTGCCTAGGTAGGTCCCGGCTGCCATCAAAGTTAAGACAAAATTAACGCAGGCTCCAGGCTTTGCAAACTCTTCTCTGCCTCTAGGATTATTCTGGTGTGTGTGAGTGTGAGTGTGTGTGTGTGTGTGCGCGCGCGCGTTTTGTTTTAGTTGGGGTTTTTCTCGTTTTCCTGTTTTGTTTGTGTTTTTGTTTTTGTTTTTGCAAACCACTTGACATCAAATAGTAACCTTTGTTTTACTGAGATACAACAGGAGCAGAAAACAACTGGGAGGAGATGGCAGGTACTTCCCTCCCTGTCCTGCCTGGCTCTCCTCTACTTTTTTTTTTTTTTTTTGCTCAGACACTTCTGCCCATCACGGTTCATTGAAAGTTCTTCATCTCCTAGCAATTTCCACTCAACTGTCAGGCAACCCCCAATTGGAATGGCAATTAGCCAGATGTCAGCCTCCTATTATCTCCATCTTCAGTTCTACATTATTTAGTCACGGCATGATCGCAGCGGAGGTGAAACCAACCCACCAGGGCTCCACTTTATAAACCTGCAGCGAACCTGAAAGTAGAGCCAAATGATTGACTACAAACAGGCACACAAAACCAAATCCTTTCTTTCCAGCCTTTTCTCAGACCTTTGCTTTATCTGTTCCTCTCTTACTTGCTCCTTCCCCATCACCTGCCCCGAATCTCACTGCAACTTACTCAGATACCCTAAGTAGTAAAGTTCATGGAAATGATTAAACTGCTGCATGTATTTTAAAATACAGTATCTTCTATTCTCCATGGTCAGCAAAATCTGCACATAAGCAGCCCATCCTTGGAGTCTGTACTCCTCCCATCGGCTTCTCTTAAATAATTAATATAAATAAAAAAGAGCCTCACTGCTCTGTAGTTCACGTTTAACAAAGAAGGCTGCTCCCTGCCACAGGCAAACCCTACTTGATGAACAAAGCACAGGCACAGGAAACAAACCTGAGAGAGTTGCAAATTTGTTTCAGAAATTCACTCGCTAATCCAAGGTCCCAATCTGGCAAATACATTCTTGAGCTCTCCCACACAAGTGCATTTTTCAAAGACATGTGGAGCTAATAAATAGGAATAGTTGTCATCCAGAAAAATCCAATCATCCGAGGAGGAAACCTTTCCACATATTTTCATCGGTTACCAAAAAATATAATTAGCGAGCTGCGTCTGTCTGCATCCACCTACTGAACTGTTTCAACTTGGGGGCATGGTTAGAATTCCCTGGCCTTCATTCAGGGTCGCAAATTAATCAGTACCTCAAATGCTGACACAGGTGATTAATCTGCCTGAGAGAGAGGTAAGAGAAGAACAAACTGTAAGCTAGCAGGACAGGGGCAGATAGATATTCTCTTAAATGCGGGTAGAACAAAAATGCGCTGTAGGGGTCCAGTTGTTTCTTCTCTCCCTGGGCTCTGCTGTCAAACATCCTCAGTTCATGAGTAAAGAATGGTTTTAATAATTGCCAGCACCGCACACTTTGCAGGCATGCACATACACACAAGAGCAGGAGAAAAGAGAATGAAAACTAAAAAATGTATGTTTATCATGTGGGGCTCTGTTCACTTCTATTCAGATATACTTCCTTCATTGAACTTTGTCTGAAACTAGCACAGTTTTGTTTTTTTTTTGTTTTTTGCTTTTGATTTTTTTTAATGTTTGTTTATTTTTGAGAAAGGGAGCGAGAGAGACAGAGTGCGAGTGCAGGAGTAGCAGAGAGAGAGGGAGACACAGAATGCAAAGCAGCCTCCAGGTTCTGAGCTGTAAGTACAGAGCACATCGCGGGGCTCAAAGTCACAAACTGTGAGATCATGACTTGAGCCGAAGTCAGACACTCAAGGGACTGAGCCACCCAGGTGCCCCTGAGTTTTAGTTTTTAAGATCGATCAAGGCAGAAGGATTTCGGTATTATTCTGATGTCATCTATCCCTCAGTTGAAGAATCTAAGAGCAGACTACACAGGGAGTAACAGACAGTTGTTCCTCCACACATCTGCTTACTCCAAGCCACTGATATTTCTGTTCCATGCTTTTTCACATTCCCCTTGACTAAAAAGCACCAACCTTCTTTATAAAATAGTTTTCAACCTGGGAGGTCCCAACTCTGGGTTCTGCCTCTCACCTGGGAAGCCTGCCCTGACCACACCCAACTCATGGCAATGATTTGATCTGTGAAATCACAGACCCAGATATACATTATGTCTCATGCTTTCTCAGACTCCTTCACTCCTAATGTGTGGACTCAGGGTAGAGATGATCAGTAATTATTTGTACTGTTGTATACAAAGCTTTCTATATCTAAGCGCATTACTTTTTCTTTTCGGAACTTGGAAAGTCAAGAATTCATTGAGGCAACACTTTGAGGAGAAGCAAAACCACAATCTAAAATAAGACCTAGCTAATGATGTTGAACATCTTTCCATGTGCTGATATGCCATGTGTGTATCATTTTAAGTGAAAGGTCTGTTCATGTTCTGTTCATGTATTTCAACCATTTTCTGATTATTTATTTTATTATTGTTAATACTAAAAGTTCCTTATATATTCTAATTCCTTTCTCAGAGATGTTGTTTGAAAATATTTCCCCCCATTCTGTAGCTTGTTGTTTCAACCTCTTCACAGGGTCTTTCACCAACCAAGTATTTAATTTTGATGATGTCCAATTTATCAATTTCTCCCTTTATGAATTATTCTTTTGGTATGTACGAATTCTGCTCATTTCTAGATCTGAGAGATTGTGTTTTTTAAAACATTTTTTAGATTTACATGTTACCTGTATGTACTTGATCTATTAGAGTTTATTTTTTCTTTATAACATGTAAAATTTAGATAGAGGTTCTTATACTTTGCCCTTTGGATGTATAATTTTGCCCTGTGGGTGTACACCAGTGGTTGTTACAAGAGCAATCTTTCCTCCATTGATTTGGTCTTGCAAGTTTATCAAAGATTCATTGAGCACATTTAGGTAAGTTTACTTCTGGGTCCTCTGTTCTATTTCACTGTCCTATAGGTCTATCCTTCTGCCAATACTACACTGTTTTATCTGAGTATTTCTGAAGGTATGTTCATGAGAAATATTGGTCTGAATTTCTCTTTGTCTTTCCAAGGGATTTTTGCAGGACATTTATAGAATCTAACTAAGATGCTAATAGGGAACCAAGGATCACAAGGTTCATCATTGATCTTAGGTAGATCTGACAACCTGAACACCTTGTAGTATGGGGGAAGAAGCCCTAGTTTTAGAGCCAGAAGTCCTTGGTTTGGGCTCTGACTCTTATTTCTTAGTTGTTGATCATGTTCTTCTTCTACAAAACAAAATTACTTAACTATTCAAAAACAGCATTTTAAATCAAACCCATCCACTAGTGGGGTAAAGAATATTTATCTCATTGGTTTGTTTGAAGAATGAATAATAATTAATAATAATAATAATATAATAGCAAGGTACTTAATATAACCCAGGAACAATTCAAAGAACTTTACACAGGTATCAACTCCACAGCCCTTTGTGGTAGATACCAGTATTCACCCCACTTGAGAGATGAAGAAACTGAGCCACAGAGAGACTAATTTATAAGGTTAAGATCGCACTGTTAATAAATGATAAATCCAGGATGGAATTCTATATCCAGGAAGTTATAGCCCACAGTCTAGGAAACTGCATTGCCAAACACAAAAGCAAATGTAAGATATTAGTATAATGAGCTTTCTTAGGAAAACAAAACAATCGCACCATCCATTATTATATCCCTTTTTTCGAGCTACTATTATTTATTCCTTGGATAATGACAATAGCTTCTTACTGACTTTTCTGCTCCCATCTTGTTCCACCTGTAGTCTTTCAACCCAGAGTAGCAAAAGTGGTTCTTTTAAAACGTAAGTCAGATAAGGGTACTCCTCTGCCAAAATCCAGCACGAACTTCTCAGTATCTTTAGAAAATAAAAGAACATGCTTACTAGCCGACAAGGTCAACATTTCCTACCCTTGGCTCCCTCTCTATTCCTATCTACCATCTTCATGTCTTCACTCCATGCTGGCCACACAGGACTTCCTGCTATGTCCTGAATGAACCAAAAATATTCCTATTTCAGGTACTGTATCCCCTATCATGAGCATTCTTTTTATTCCAGAGACCACAGCTAATAGGGTCATTACCAACCACCTCATTTAAAGCAGTAAGTACTGTCAATCTCTATTCCTTTCCACTGTTTTTTTTTCATAGCATCAGGCATACCTTGATGCTTTACTATATATTTATTTATTATCTATATCCTTCACTCAAATAGAAACTCTGTAATGACAAGGCTTCTGTCTGTAGGATTCACTGCCAAATCCCTAGTGCTTAAATTTCATCCAGAACATAGTATGTGCCCAATAAATATAACAGTAAAACTCTGAAAGTATGTACTATGAAAAAATAAAAATAGAAAAATATACATCCAATTTTAAGTGAGCAAAGAACATCAGTAGATGAGAACTGAAAAGCTTGTGTCTAGGGTTCTAAGCAGTCCTGTTAATATATAATTATGTGATTGCATTGAGGAGGATGGAAGGCAGGAAATAATGGCCAAATTTGTTAGTGACATTAAGATATTTTCCTCAGTAAAATCAACAGTTAATGAGGAAGTCCAGTGGAAGACCGGATCTCAAGAATGTCAGCTGCAACCACATAAGGCTAAGATTAAGTAACCCTAATAATGAAATAGTGCAGCACTTTTATAACTGGGATAATAAGCCCTAAGCCCTGAACCTATTACATGCATTCTCATAATGCTGGCCATGTTCTCTCCAGGGACGCCATCAGCTTCTTTAGGGCAAGGTAAGACTAATAACGTAGACTTCCTGTAGCATCCTACTTGGCTGGCATGGGCAAACAGAAGCTTTCTTTACAGTGTTACTTTCATGAAAAGAAGAAGTTTTACACATCATATAAACACATAGAAAAATATAAAGAAAACATGCCATCCCCTTTCCATGGCTTCATGAATCTTTTAAAAAGAAATTCAGAATAATATATGAACATTTGGAAAGATAATGTGTTAGTGTGGAAAAGCCAGCCCTGAAAGACAGAAGCTTTGTGTTCTGGCCCAATCACAGTTCTGATTAGTTCTAATACTTTAAATCATTTAATATCTGCGAGCTCCAACTTATTCATATTTGAGGTAAAAATGGTGGACTAGCCACCAACTATTTATTCCAGAATCTCTGAAGCAGAGATTCCCAACCTCAGTACTACTATCATTTGTGGCTGGACAATTCCTCATTATAGGAGCTCTCTTGTGACTTGTAGGAGGTTTGGCAGTAACTCTTCCCTCTAAGTATTGCCTCTAAGTTTTCAGTAGCATCTTGCTGACCTCAAAATATCTGTAGACAATGCCATTCCCAGGGGATTAAAATCAACCCTTTCCCCCTTGAAGACGACTGTTTTATTCTTTTGATATATTTTCCTTTTCTACGTTAAAGAGATGCATGTTTCAAATTAGAGAATTATTTTCTTCTCTTCTTTCAAACTGTTTTACAGACCTACCATTTACATTTATTTTCCTCTATAAAACCAAGCTGTAAGATCTTTTCTAGACGTCGCTGTTAAAGACCTAGTTTGTTGCATTCACCTTGGGCAAGATGGAGACAATCCGGTTGCTTATGATAGTTTACACTTCATCTGGGTAAGAGAAGTGAATTCTCCCATTTTCATGCCTATCATTGCCACCTAAACCAAATGGAAGCCTTCTTTCCTCTTCTAGCCTCATTTGTCACTTGTAAATTTGATAAACAGGTATACTGCATTGATAATCATTTAGGGATCACTTGAGATCAGAATAGAATTAAGCACACAGAGAGATACAATAGGTGGTCATCTCTGTGGGGCACCTTCAGAGACCCTGGGAAGATCCTCTTCAGCTCAGAAATAGTATGCTGGGTAGAATGATGGCATTTCTAGTAGAGTTTATTCCCCATGATAAAGTCACAAAAGGATGTTTCATTTAAAAAGTACTGTAATTGCACTCCATGGCATTAACTGTTTTAATAAAAGGTTTCCTCAGTATGGTCTGCACAGATCAAGAAGGAAGATGGAGTCAGGGTTAGTATCAAGTGGGAATAAGGAAACCATCATGACCAGGGTGATGGGCTGAGGAGGCATTCTCCAAATCGTCAGCACTGAAGTAGCAAGGTCTATGGGGGCAGACTAGTGTAAGCCAAGCTTCAATGTCATCAGCATCAGTTAGGTCAGGCCAGGAAAGCAGAGTTGTGGTAAGTAAAGGTCTCTATTCTACAGAGGAGATATGAAGGCTGTCACTTATCATACAGATTGACATTTATAAAGGCTGGAATGTGGGAATTGAGGTAAGTTCTAGCCACGGGGAAAAGTGCAAGCTAGGGGTAGGACAACAGGGGTATCCATACTCTAGACAGTCCATCCTATCTGGAGAAGGGCTTCTGTCATAGAAGAGGTTTGTTTGAGTTAGAAGACAGACTAAGCCAAAAGAAGTCAGAAGGCCAGTCACAGATTGGACCTATCAAGAGGAGAGAAACTTGATTTATCCCTGATGATATAAGGTCTAAAGTCTTGCTGCTTTCAAGGCACTTAGAGAAACATACGGGTGCAATATCCTAAATCAGAGCTAGTGACTTTCAGTGAGGACAGGAGCAAAAAGGACATTTGTTTATGTAGACATGAGACTCTAGAAGAGATGGAAGAAGTAAGGGTCATGGGCTGTGGGCCAACATTAATATAAAACTTAGATCTCTCTCTCTCAAGCAGCCCTATTTTTTTGTGAATAAATCTAGTATAGGCTTATCTAAATACTCTAATATCTAGTCACTTAGGTCATGGTCAGGCCAGTACTACCCAACAGGAATATAAAATATAAGCCAAAGATGTAATTTTAAATTTTGAGTTACTACATTAAAAAAGCAAAAAGAAACAAGTGAAATTATTTTTAATTATCTATTTTATTTAACTTAATATGTCTAAAATAATATCAGTTCAACATGTATCAATATTAAAAACTATTACTGAGCCACTTTACTAATATCTTGTTACTAATGAGATTTTTTTCATACCAATGTATACTTTATAGCACATCTCCATTTGGATGCTAAATTTTCATTGGAAATATTTGATCTGTATTTAGATTTTACAAAATGCACAGTTGAAAAAGTAGATTCACCTACTCAAGTTGTTCCAAATACACTTCAAAGTTTTTCAATGACTGAACTGAGTATTAGCTTTTAAATTACTATTAATTATAATTAAATAAAATTAAAGAGTAGCTTCTCAGTCAATCACTAGTCACTTTTCAAGTGCTTATGAGCCACATATGACAGTGGCTACTAACTAGGCAGTGAAGATCTAAACTCTTATCTCTGCTTAAGTAACATGTTTGAGTGTTTCATGGCTCACAGCATAGAGTAGCATCTCAGTTGTTAAAAATTTTCTTGTTTTAGAGTTGAAGAAATTTTGTGTACTAAAATTCTATAATTATGTAATTTTTCCTTCTTTTTAAATGCTTTCAAAGTTTTTGATTGTATCACCTCTAAGTCTAAACATTTCCTAAATATAATGCCCCAATTTTTTAAAGTCAATTTGCTGATGAAATCACTTTACATCCCTGATTAATTGAGTTACTATTCTCTGGACCTTCTCCAGATTTTTTTTTCTTTTTTCCATATCTTTTAATTATTTCAGTGATCAAATCTGAAAATAATATTGTAAGCGTAGCCCAACATTTCTTTAATAATAAGGTATACTCTGTAATCTAAAACTATAAATATCTAAAGAAAGATTTATTTTTCCTTCCAATAGACTGGCATTCTGAATCTTTTCAGAGAGCAATAAGCATTAGAGGGGAAGTAGGTGGTATTAATGATAACATCTATAAAGGTGATTCCCTATTCTACCCAATACCTTTGCAACTACAAGAAAACAAGAACACTTAAAATTTAGCACAAACTGCCATAGGTGAAACATTGTTCTAAGAAGAATGAAACAAAACAAAAAACCAGATGTCCTCCTTCTCTAACCTAAGGGCCACTTAAAACAAAATACTGGCCCTCATGGGTTAGGGTAAAAAAAAAAATATATCTATATCTATATCTATATCTATATCTATATATATATACCCTAATAATGAAGGCAGACCAAAATATTGTTTGATACCAAAATATGCTCTGACTTCCATCACCTCTAGAAATAGTACTGTATGAGAGAGTGCAGGTCTGTTTGGGGACCCTCAGATGGACAAAAGACATACTTCTTAGGCTGGTTTCACTTTTGTACCCTTTACTGGGAACACAGGACATATAATACTTCACTTTGTATTGCCACTAGCTAAATTTACAGTATGGCAACTGATAAGTTAAACACTGAATCCAGCAAGAGAAACCGCTGTCATATTGGAAATTTTGTTTTCTTTTACAGGACTATGTCTGATTTAGCTTCAGCAATTACACTCTTCAATCTCTTGTCTACAATTTACACATTAAGAATACAAACGCTTAATATGTTCACGGTCAGAAGCTTTTTACACCAACCTTCAGGGCAATCTCTCTTATAGCAATATACTTACAAGCACTACGTTAATATATTTGACTTTGAAAAATTTGAAATGATTAGGAAAATAACAAACCAGTGCCATTCACCAAACTTGGATTCATTTGACAGAAATTAATTAATTCAACCTGATTGCTCACTTTAATAATAATAATAAGAGGGAGCCAAATAAAGCCCAACAGAGATTAAAACTCCTAGCAAAGGATATGTGATTTCTATTAGGCTATACGGGATTAGCATCTTATCTCCAGTTAACAAACAGCCTTGGTGTATTAGTCTTTTTAACTATTCAGTGTCCACTTTGCATCTTGCAATATATCATCTTTGGATTGATTCCAAATCTCTCTTTTATGTCTACCTACTTCTCTTTAATCAATGCAAGCCATCATCAATTTGAACTTACATGCAATTATCTAAAATATCAAAGATACACCTATAACAGCTGTCACTTAAATACTCTATACACTTTTATTACTAATAATCATTCTTCAAAAAATTTCTTGAGGTAGAGAAATAATATCTACAACCAGAAGTGACAGTAGAGATAATAAAACGGCAATATCCAGTAATTATGGTTTCATTAATAGCAATACTGAATATCTTATGCCTTAGTAAGAAAGATACTGTCTACTTCCAAAGAAAGATTGCAAGTGGGAGGGGGTGGCGGGCAGGGAGAGGGTGAAGTAAGGTGGAGAGAAGGAGGGAAATAGAGGATTTATAGACTTAAATGCAAATTTTAAAGAAAAAAGTCACATAACATTAATCATAGTGACTAATACTGAAGTATTATAGACGAACGTTTGGCTTAATGATTTTTTAATATCAGACAATAGATATTGCTTTATTCATCCTGAGAACGCACAGCCAGAATCTACTACAAAGATCATGATGCAAATTAACTATTTCTACAGGCATGCATTTTAAGTGTTGTGTACCTTTCATCTATTACTATAATGTGCACAGTTAAACCCTATTATAACATGAACCATGTTTACCTGGGTTTCTATGTTACACAGATCAACCTCAAATTATTAAAAAAAAACTTTAATAAATTATAAATCTTAAGCATTACATGAAGCATTTTATGTTTTTAATGTTTATTTATTTATTTGAGAGTGCATGAGTGTGTATAAGTGAGTCAGGGAGGGACAGAGAAAGAGGGAGAAAGAGAATCCCAACCAGGCTCTGCGCTTTGAGCGCAGAGCCGCAGATGGGGCTCAAACTCATGAACCCATGAGATGATGACCTGACCCCAAATCAACAGTTGGACGTTTAATTGACTGAGCCACCCAGGCACCCCAAATGAAGGCTTTTAAACAGAATCATGGACATTAAAATGACATTCTGTTATTTCAGCAGAATATTTTCAAATTTTAGCTTTTTAAATTAGTCCTAGAAATGTTTCGTGTGCCTAGAATTGTGCGAAATATTTCATCTATCAAAATTATAATTACCAAGAATCAGATCTCTGTAAAACAAAGGGGGAAATAAAATATTATCCTAATACTCTTCCTATGGGAATTTAGCATTGCTAAATAAACAATTATGATACTCTGATCACATTAATAAATTCACACTTTTCTTAACCCTTGCAGGCGGCTCTGTTAACACGGCGCCATGTGTAAATGTGTTTCCTCACTACCAAAAGAAGTATTTCAATGAAATTTTAAGATTTTATAAATGACCTTCTTACCATAACTGAAATGCGTTAACAAGTATTTCAAAAATACCACAGCTGTCCCAGAATTTCTTTAAAAAAAAAAAACGATGACATTTTGGCAGGATTGGATGTATCCAAGAGGAGTGGTCATCCTTCCAGTTTCCATTTCATTAGTTTTATGATTTTAATTACCAAAAGGAAATCCTTCTTATGACAAAGAAAGCTTCTACAAGATAGACAGAATAGAAGTCTTGTATGTCCTTCATCTTTCCAGCTTGAACTCAATTCTCTGATGGATTACAATAGGGCAAAGGGCAAACTCTACCAGCTTTCTTTAATCATAATACTACCAGCTATTCTCTTTGATCCCTCCAGTAATTAGAAAGTGATTAAGTAATCTAAATTTTTTATTGATATTCTATATATAAAACTTCTTCCATGCCCTTTGGGAAAGAGTCAATCTTTTCTTTAAATATACATTTTCTTCTAAAAACATAAATGTACTGGTAAAGAATGAAAGCCTAGGAAAGAATATCTATGTTGAAATCCTCTCTTGTCTCTTTCGTAGCCCACAGGAAATGGGCAAATCCTTTCCCTTCTCTCTGATTCAGCTTACCTATTAGTAACACTGTAGAGATAAATTACCTTCCTTAATTCACTAGGTTTTCTAAAAATAAAATCAAGTATAAATATTATTTGAAAAATGGAGAACATGAAGATATTTTAAGATGAAGACTGAACAGAAGACTTGAAATCAGACATACAGAAACAAGGTGTTTGGGGACCATTTCAAGAAATTTAATTTGCTCAAGTTTGCCTATATGGAAAGTTGATACATTCTCTTAGTTTTTCTCTCCCTTCTCTCTCCCTTACACATAAACAGATACTCTGTTAAAACTCCTGAGGTTTTTTAGTTGCATCTTCAAAATAATTTAGGACTGCTTTAATCTGAATCCTTCCGGGACCATTTCAAATTTTATGGAAATATACACACACAAAATAAATTAAATGTTTGATAGATATTTATAAGGTGCCCAGTGTATGTCAGGATAAATGGTGCTGGGTTTTGTTTGTTTGTTTAGAACTGCAGTTGTCAGACTGCTACAGAGAGTGAGTGAGATTTAGACAAAGACCTGAAGAAGCAGACTACCATCTCCCTAAGGCAAGCACTGGGGCTGGGCTGGGAGAAGGTGGGCCGGTGAATGGGGGGAAGAGGTGAGGGGTGGAATAGGAAGGGGGGAGGGTAACACCCTCTACATATAAACTCTACGTTTTTGAGATACACCATTCCTGGCTATTGCTTAGGTCACTTTACTCCACATGTCCCCGTAGACTTTGAACTCCTAAAACTGAGTCAGACCAAGCAAGGGGCTGACAGAAGCCAGTGATCCCAAGAAAACAAGCATGTCTCTGAGTAAGGACCCCAAAGGCTTTGTTTTACTTCTGGTGTCACTCATTTGTGAACTGCACAGTTCTTCATGTGCTGGGGTTAGGAGGAGTAATAAAACATGAGAAACCCCTGGAGAATTGAGAGGAAATTCATGCCTCTGCAGGAATTCAGAGCAGGGACACTATAATGAAGTACTATCCAGTTGCTGATTACCAGTGGTTCAGAGACATCTCAGCCATCCCTACCCTCTTACTTTGCTCTGACCATCTTCTATTTAGAATGTTAGCTTCAAGGGTCCATTATGCTAAAAGTAGAACCAAAGAGTAAAGTTGTAAAATTCTTGGCTTTTCCTGGTGGTAGGGAAGAGCTCAGTCCAGATTTAGGGCAGAGTATTAGGAGAATAAATGATCCACGCTGCCCAGCAACCACCCTCCATTCTACGCCTCCACATAGTAGGCAAAGGTGGGGAAGGGTACAAAAGAGAACAGAGTCAAGGGAGGAGAAATGAAAATCTCTTCAGGACAGTTACATCTCTAAGACTGAAGGAGGTGGCAGGGTCATAGTGACAGAGACTCTCAATTTACACTTTAAAGTGTGAGAGTAGACGTGTTTTATCATGCTTCCCACCAGAAGCATTCATAACATCCGCATCTCTGAAGAGCTCCCCATTTACCCCTGGCATAGAAGGGCACAGCAGAGTCACCTGTATAAAATGTCCAGGCAGATGTGTCTGAACAGCTTCCCTGAGTAACCTAAATCCCCAACAAGGCTCAAGATATAGCCAAATATTTTCCTCAAGTGACCGTGAGTGGCGTAAATGAGACCACACACATAGGTGCCAAGAGGGTCGTTTCGATTAAAATGGGAACCCCTGCAATGAGAAGAGGCATGGGCGGGGTGGCTGAGGCTCAGATGTGCACACAGTGACCTCAGATGTCAGCATGGAGGAGTTCCAAAAGCCAAGAACAAACAGATGAATGGGCATCTCAGCAGATGGAATCATGAAAGGATTTCTCTCTGCAAAGTTGCTCAAGGATGTAAAATAGGCCACATTCAGGCCCATGGACTTGAAGGACAATCACATTCTGCTCTTAGGGATGTTAGAGTCCCCAGATGATTTAGATTTAAAACAAAGGCACCAATTTGCTTAGTCTTCTTTTTTAGAGCTTGGGCATACATTTTTAGGCCAGCAACATACCATACCTCTAAGAAGGATAACCCTGAATCTCAATTTGCCTACACATGTGCAGGGTGATGACTTTCCACTCTCAAATGTTCCATTTAGATGATACATTATATAGTCATCCAACATTTAATTCCTTTTTTTATGGTCTTCCTTCTACTTTGGTATCAGACAAATATGACTTTTTTTTAAAAGTTTTACTTACTTTTGAGAGAGAGAGAGAGAGAGAAAGGAGAGAGAGGGAGGGAGGGAGGAAGGGGCAGAGAGAGAAGGAGACAGAAAATCCCAGGCAGGCTCCACAGCCATCAGCACAAAGCTTGACGTAGGGCTCGAACACACAAATTGTGAGATCATGATCTGAACTGAAACCAAGAGTTGGATGCTTAACCGATTGAGTCACCCAGGTACCCCAAATATGACTTTATTGATGTTGCAGTGCTTATGTTTTTTGAAAGGTAAAATATATAAGAGAATAAAATAAATTCCTCCCTATTTTGATTTGGCTCCTTAGGTGAAATAGGCCTGCCTTAGAGGCAAAGCAGCCAAATATGGTGGTTTGTTTTTCTGAATCAAAAATCTAAATACAGTCAATGATATTGTAATAGCACTTGGTGGTGACAGATGGTAGCTACACTTGTGGTGAGCACAGCATATCCTATAGAGAAGCTGAATCACTATTTTGTACACCTGAAACTAATGTAACACAGTGTGTCATCTATAGTGAAATAAACTTTGAAAAAAAAGTCCAAATGGCAAATGTATGCCAAATGTATGATAAAGGCAAACATTAGCAGGACAGCACAAACTAAAGAAAGCAAATAAGACAAACTGAAGAAAAAAATTGTTTGGGAATATTTGGAAATTCTCCCAAGATGTCACTGAATTCACCTCCACATCTGATTCTAAATGCCAAATATATACGGTATGAACTCCAGCCTCAGGGCTTTTAGAATATCCCAGAAGAATTATGTAGGTTACTGACTTGTGCTGTGTAGGCAGAAAGATAGACTTTGCATGTGGCAGGGCAATAAAGCAAGTATTTGTCAGCTTCCAAATTGGAACCAACAATGAATTGGCTATTTGCAACACTGCTATTTCTACAGGCATGATGTAAGCATCCTTTACTTCTGTATAATGGATGGAAGGATCAATTCTAAATGTGCAGTGGCCCAGTATATTTTATCATTATATTATCTTATAACAATAAGAAAATCTAAAATAGAACCCTTCTAACAAGCAAGGATATCCCCTGCCCTTACTCCTCAAAAACCACAGACTTGGAAAATTACATATTTATAAAATTGCATTTACAATCAATGAAATTTGAGGATGCATAGCTCCATGAGAAAGGATAGTAGTAATGAACACCCACACCAAGAAAATAGAAATAGTGAAGATGTTCTTATTTATAACTCAAAGTCTTTGAGCTGTATTTGATATTCTTGTTCCTACAGAGGTGAATTAAACATGCGTTCTTTATTTACTCTGATATTCCTCTTCTAGATTACAATTTCTTAGTTCTAACTTGCATAAACAAAGCCTTAGAACCAAGTTATCCATTGGAATGACTGTAAAACAACCCTTTACACAATAGCTAGTATTAAAACCAAGTTTCTGAAGTGCTATGCCTTCTAAACATACATGAAAATGCAGAGCCGTGAGTCAGTTCCTCATATTTAGAATTTCTGTTACATCATTCACTTTTACTCCAAGAATCAGTAGATGTTCAGGCAACTTTCAATGCTCCTTCCTTATTCACCAACCATGGGTCTTGGGAAGATAATACTCACCTCTCTAATTTAAACTGCTCCATCCACATAATCAAATAACATGGATTGCCCCCAAGACAATGAGACACTGTCTATAAAGCAACTTCCCCAAAGCAGATAAACACAGATAAATTTAATAAGGAGAAATATCCATCCAGAAATTTTGATAGTGACTTATTATAGAGAAAAGAAAAGGGGACCTAAGAGATGACAGACATGGGTTTAAATTCTGGGTTCTCCAATTTTTTTTAATTTTCTTTCTTTTAAAAAAATTTTTTTTCTAGTGTTTATTTTTGAGAGAGACAGAGTGTGAGCAGTGGAGGAACAGAGAGAGGGAAACACAGAATCCGAAGCAGCTCCAGGCTCCAAGCTGTCAGGACAGAGCCTGATGCAGGGATGGAACCCATGGACCACGAGATCATCACCTGAGCCAACATTGGATGCTTAACCGACTTAGCCCCCCAAGCGCCCCTAAATTCTGGCTCCTCCATTCTCAAGTGGCATTCTTGAGCATGCTACTTTGGCTCTCTGCAACTTAGTTTCTTCATCGGTAAAGAGCCAGCTGCAATCACCAAGAATCGTTAACACTGACACTTGATGATTCCATCTGCTCTCCCTTTCCCAAATAACAGTTCAGAGGACTGAAATTTGACTTGATAGCTGTTCTCCTTTTTACGTTACCTTCTGTGGCATAGACTTCCACTGAAAAGAGACAACATAAAGGCATTCAGTTATGTGTGATACATGCATATCAGCTGTGCTTAGAGGTTCATTCTTGAAACTGGTAAAGAGAATGTGATTGTATTTGGGGGACTGCAGTAAATTGATTCTGGCATACCATTTGTTGCACAATTTACTATACTCCGATTCTTTGCCAGATACCTGCTCCATCTGTAATAAAACTGTGCTGAGAGTCTCGAAGAATAAGAGAAATGCTGCTCATCATTTCAGCAATAATGTGTAAGCCCATGCACTTGGCTGAACAGGAACTGATGAACAAAATCTCTAATCCAAAATTACCAACGTGCAAAGCTTTCCAATAAAGATGCTCTAAGAGATGACTGTTTTCCTTCCTCTCAATGTGACACAGCTATTTGGCAGAATCTGTGCCAGATTAGAACCAGTGGGCATTAACATAGTTTTAATGTTTCTGCTTTGAATATTCCAAATAACAATGAAGAACCATCTCAAATTATTGATCATTTAACATGTGCATGTGTCAATTACTTTAAATGCTTTGTACACATCGCTTCATGCTTTCAATACCCTTGAGAAATAAATATTTTATCCCCATTTTGCTGCTGAGGAAATTAAGGATCAAAAAGGCTAAGTCGCTCAGATCTTTCAACTCAAAAGGGTTCTTATCCTCTCATCACAGCTGGATTAAACAAAAATCATTTTTGCAATCATCTTACTAGAGCTGTAGTATTAAAGCAATGCTATTCAAGTTACTGTATGATAATTTTAAATGACACCAGTTAATTTTTGATGGAAACTTGTATTCATCTGAAGTTTTTGCATGGAAAGACAAGGTAGGGAGAAAATATTTCAGAAACCTATATGGGGGATAAAAAGGCATAGTTATTAGCATCAGAACAGCCTCAAAACAAAGGAAGGTCATGTGCCACTGCTTGCAATAAGTATTGTGTTGCCTCCAATTGTCTGGGGTTTTTTCCCCTTTTTTATTTATTCCAAACTCAATCCTACAACACTGCCTACTTCCTCACATGATAAATCTAAGTGAATGAAACAGCAAGAGGTGAGTTTTTCCTAAAAGATCAGTCCTTCTGTATGCTAATGTGTGGCTTCTGCTCAAAGTGGTTCTGTTCAGCATCTTCATTTGCCATTCATGAATCTCTTACATGCGTCCTTGTACCCCTAGCTCGATGATGCATTGTTTGCAGGCATCTTACAAGAGCTCACCTCGAGCAGGAAATGCACAGTGCAGCTGCTTTGTGGTGAATGTTTGTAACATGTCAAGAACACATGTGCTCTGTCACCTGAATTTCTCCTTGGCATGAGCAGAAAATCTAGTGACAATTATGTCTCGAGAACAGTGCTGCCTGCCTAAAGTCATAGGGAATCGGGCACCCTAGCCCCAACTGAAAATATGAGGGAGTAAAACAGTGGAGGCAGGGAGAGGTGTTAGTTAATGCATGCCAATTTCAGCCCAAAGCCAGCAAAGTGGTGAGATAATATAAAGGGTTTATCCCTAAGTCGTACATTCTTCCCTCAGGCTTTAAATTGTGATTGGGACATAGATAACCCTTGAGAATGAATTATGGGGACCTTACCCGAGTCCCCATCTGTTTGCACCATGAACCTCTAATGCAAACATTTCCCAAAGCAAGCGAGAGCAGCTCTGTCTTGGGAGTCATTAAAAAGGGACTGGGCAAAATATTAGAAAATATACAGCAGAGACAATACAGAATGGCTCCCTAGGGAATCAACTCGCTTTGACCTAATACTGAAGATTGATAGTTGACAATGTTGAAACATTAATAGTAAATAAAATGCACCAAAAGGTCTTTGTTAAGCAAAGACCTTGTGTTAATAATGGTTGCCAAATAGGTATCTGATGAGCAGAGGGGTGGGGAAAGGAAGAAGGAACGTTCCATCCGAAGACAGGAAGTGGCATAGATGGCCTTCTTATGGCATTGGAAAAGTAGATGACATAGTAAAGGTTATACAGTTTGGGCCTTCTCTGGAGCCTAAGTCTCTTCTCTTCTGTGTGCCTGATAGTACAGAGAACTGGCTCTTCAAAACAAGCCTCTAATGATTAATTGGTAATGCCTCCACAGAGAAGACAGATGTATTTTCACACCTCTTCACCCGTGGTAGAAATGAGGAAATAGACCAAAAGGATGCTTGGGAAACCTGAAATCATTTAGCAAACTGGGAGACGAAAGAGCAGGCTGTCACTGTAGTTGGTCATCAAGAGCTACTGAGCTCAACCCAGTAATTTAAACATGTTTGAATTCCTGGATCCTTGACCAGCACCATCTGCACTCAAGGACCTTGTAACTTAGTTGAAGGAATAGGATCATGCTATCATAAATTTTTAAGGCCTCGTTTAAATACCAAAGAGACACAGTTAACAAAGACAAAGGGGCTTCACAGATGGTGGAGATGATTGTGGGTGGTGTCATGAGGGAAGATGTTAGAGAAAAACACCATTGGACACTACCATGAACTGAACACTGTCCTCCAAAATTCATATGGTGAAACATACTGCCTCAATGTGATTGTTAATTGGACACAGTGCCTTCACAGAGGTAACAAAGGCTAAATGAAGTCCTCAGCGTAGAGCCCCTAACTGAATAGGATTAATGTTCTTGGGGTGCCTGGGTGGTTCAGTCGATTAAGCAGCCAACTCTTGGTTTTAGCTCAGGTTATGATCTCATGGTCTGTGAGTTCTAGCCCCACATCAGGCTCTGTACTGACAGTGCAGAGCCTGCTTGGGATTCTCTCTCTGCCTCTCTCTCAAAATAAATAAAGTTTAAAAATCGGATTAGTGTTCTTATAAAGAGACACACTGAAGCACTTGCTCTCTCTCTCTCTCTCACTGTGTGAGGTCCCAGTGAGAAGAGAGCCGACTGCAAGCCAGAAAGAGTGCTCTCACTAGAAACCAATCCTTACAAACTTTGATCGGGGATGTCCAACCTCCAGAACTGTGAAAAATAAATTTCTGTTGTGTAAGCTTCACAGTCCATGGTATTTTGCTAAGGCGACCCAACCAAACTAAGACAAGGACAGAGGCCAAGTAGCATGCCTCGAGAGGTAAAATAACTGATACTATCTGTGTCAGGAGGTGGCAAACTAGATCCAGCCTGCCACCTCCCCTTGTATGGCCTGTGAACGAAGAATAATTTTTCCATTCATAAATGATTCAGCAAACACAAAAAGAATATTTTGTGACATGTAAAAATTACAAGAAATTCACATTTCAATGCCCATGAATAAAGTTTTATTGGAACACAGGCACATGCCTTTATGTGCTATGGCTTCTTTAACACCATTACAAGAGAGCTAAGTTGTGGTGACAGAGCCTGTATGGCCTGAATAACCTAAAATATTCACTATCTTGCCCTTTACAGGAAAAATTTGTCAATGCTTGGTCTCCGCTGCTGTATATATGTATCACCTGGGGGGCTTGTTAAAATGCAGATTCTGCCTCAGGGGAGCTTGAGTGAGTGCAGTCCCATGAACTCCAAGTGATGTTACTGTTACTGTGTGTGGACAACTCAATTAGGAAGATTCAAAATCCACTTTATCTAAGATCCTAATCTTCATTTAGATGAACATCTTCCTTAGTGATCTGGTTGATTGGGTAATCAGCACTCACTACGAATAGAATTATCTTGAGATTCACCTGAGAATTTAAAAATCAGTTCTTAACAGGGATGGGTAGGACTAAAGCAGAAAGGTAATCTCTGGTTTACACGTTTGCTATGAAAAGCCACCGTAGGGGCACCTGGGTGGCTCAGTTAGTTGAGCGTCTGACTTCGGCTCAGGTCATGATCTCACAGTTCTGAGTCCCGCATTAGGCTTGCTGCTGTCAGCCTGTCAGTGCAAAGCCTGCTTTGGATCCTCTGCTCATGCTCACTCTCTCTAAATAAATGAATAAATGAATAAATAAATAAATAAATAAATAAAACATTTTTAAAAAGCCACTGTAATAAGGAAAGTATGTCAAAACTGACCATTGGTAGCTTATGTTAATGTAATGATTTTTTTCATTTTTATGTTTTTCTACTCGATAATTTTTTCATTATATGTAAAATGGCTCTTTTTCCTACGTGAATACCCAAATCTCTTTTTTGAAGATGTGAAAAAAGGACAATTCTCTCTCTCTCTTTTTAAGCTTTAAGAATAAAACATCTAAAAGTAAATATTGAGATTTAAACTGATGAGAAACAGATTGGGTATTGCCTGTCAACGTCCCAAAGGCCACAAAATAAATGGTGAGGTAACAGCAGCCTCAGCTCATTAAAATGCAGCCTGTATTCACTGAGATTTCATATGCATGTCTTCCCACCACCGTCTCCTTAACAGATGTCATCGAATCAGATACACAGGGCCAGAGAGATGAAGTGCAAATACCACCCCAGGAGCCACCGAGACCCAAGTTGCAGGCGCCCCAACCTGTGAGTCACACATGTGCAAGCTCATGGGTGTAAATTCATCAGGCAGAAGCCCAACATGTCATTTGAACCAAAAGAAAAATCTGGCCTTTTAGGGATTTAGCTCTAACAATTTTCTGATGTTTTGGAATATAGTGCCTATTCAGGCCTAATATAAAACTAGCTATGTGTTTTTGTAAAATATCTGGACAAACATACTGCATATTTCTACAGTGTCTTAAGTAACAGAATTATGAATAATTGAGCTTTATTTTTGTGGGTTTTATTGATTTATATGTTTTTATGTTTATTTATTTTGAGAGAGAGAGAGCAAAGAGAGTAGGGGAAGAGAGAGAGGGAGAGACAGAATCCCAAGCAGGCTCTGTGCTGTCAGCATATTGCCCGATGTGGGGCTCAAACCCATGAACCGTGAGATCATGACCTGAGCTGAAACCAAGAGTTGGATGCTTAACCAGGCACCCCTAATTTATATGCTTTTGCTTGCTAAGTGCAGCAAAACTACATGAATGTCATAAACAATTATCTTCGGCCTGTATTTACATTATCCGTATCCTGTAATCAAAAGGCTAAGGAATAAGGAAGAGGACTAAGAGGTGATGAGTTATTTCACTTCAAGCTAAAATAGAGGCTGGGTTGTAATCAAGATGAGTGATAATATTGCTACCCATTATTGAATACTTAATAGGCACTATGGTACATACCATATTCAAGTGGGATAGTAACATTGGGGCACATGGGTGGCTCACTTGGTTGACCATCCAGCTCTTGATTTTGTGTCAGATCATGATCTCATGGTTCATGGGACCAAGTCTCACATTGGGCTCTGTGCTGGCAGGCAGAGCTTGCTTGGGATTCTCTCTCTCTCTCTGCCCTTAACCTACTTGTGTGCTAGCTCTCTCTCTCTCTCTCTCTCTCTCTCTCTCTGCCCTTACCCTGCTTGTGCTCTCCCTCTGTTTCTCTCAAAATAAATAAACATTAAAAAATAAAAATATAACTTAAAAAAGTGGGATAATATACATAAGGCATTTAACGTAACAAAAGGAAGCCATGAATAAACATATTCCTCTTTAATCATCCTTACACACATAGGAAGGTTTCTCTCTCCCCATTTTACAGAGGGTAAAAGTAAAGTGTAAAGAGAATTTCAGCCAAGGCTGCACAGACAGTAAGCTACTCAGCAAAGGCTAGCAGTCTCTGATGCTGAAGCCACTGTTCCCAGCTTCTAGCAATGTTGTCCCAGGACAATGAATCGCAAAACTCCAGATTACTAAGAAACAGCCTTCAAAGCCTTTAAAACTTCCCAGCCCCAGTCAATTGAAGCGTAAAACCCCTCGAGGATGATTTATTTTGTAAAATGGCATTGTTTTTGGAATATCTGCTTGTTGAGCTAAGATGGAGTAGCATGTGACAAAGCAGAGCTCCTGCCAAGACAACCTAGAAAAGCTGGAAAAAATACAAAATCAATCATCAATCTGTGTAAAGGTATCAGATTTTTGCCAAAGCAATGATAACTAAAGGGGTCAAGATATCAGAGAGAGGAACATTTCCATAAAAGTGAGCTGTTGTTCTATAGAAACTTTTTCCTTGGGGACATTTGCCAATTCTCAGGGCAGAGAAATAACCTAAGAATCCAAGATTTGCCTGGGCACAAGCCTACAGGCAGCAAGAGAGAAAGCAGTAAGTTTTTGTGCTCTTGCAGAGACACAAGTGGAGATGTGAATAGTCAGGATGCTTCTGAAAAGAGGAAAAGAAAACGGAAACAATGTCAGATTCTCCCCAAGACACACGCCTGATTCTGAGGCTGTATGGGAGGATGGACAAGTAATTACAAAGCTGCTATGGGAAGAATGGAGTTTCTCGGCAGTCCCTGGCTATGGAGGAGACAAGGATTAGAGGGTAAGACCCGTTAAAGGAGGGGCCCAAATGGCCACACTAGGCTCTTTGTTGAAAGGCTTAGACAACCTAGAAACAGAATGAATGAGAGAAACTGTAACCCAGACTGACTCAACTCAGTCCCTTACTGGGTTAAGCTAACAGAAGCTGAATAAACTAATTATATGTATATGTGTGTGTATATACACAGACATATATAGACACATATACACACACATAATGCACACACACACACACGTGTGTGTGTGTGTGTGTGTGTATACTAAATACTGTGCAGTATTCAATCAAGAATGACTAAACAAGACAAGATACAGGATAATATTAAAAAAAACAATAGAAATCGACCCACAGTGAGCAGACATTTTAATTAGAAGTTCAAGAAAATATAGAACAGGCTGGAGAAAACAGATGCAAAGAATGGATAATTTGATCAGAGAACCAACATTTATTAAAAGAATCCAATAAAAATATTGGAACTATGAAACATAAGAAATAATATTAAGAACCTAATGGATAGGTTTATCAATTAGACACTGCGTAAAACAAGGTTAATAGAATGGAGATAGTCAACAAAAAAGCTCAGCATTTTTTTTAATAAAAATTTCAGAAAAAATGAATAAGAGATGGTGGCATACACTGTAAATGTTGTAATCTGCAGGTAGTTGGGGTACTGTTGAGAGAGACAATGAGGCAAAAGCAGTATTGAAGGCATAATGACTAAAGGTTTTCCAAAGTGATTTAGGAACTCTCAGATTGAAAAATCTAGTGAACTTTGAGCAAGATAACACCAACACACACACACATACACACACACACACACACACACTCCCCCACAAAATGAGCTGTATAAATTTGCTGAAAGCCCAAACCAAGAAAACATATTAAAAACAGAGAAAACAGATTTTTTTTCAATAACTTGTAACTGACTTCTCAACAGAAATGATGAAAGTCGAAGAAAATGACTGGCAACCTAGAATTCTACACCCTGCAGAAATATCCTTCAAAAGTAAAGACAAAATAAACACATTTTCAGACAAACAAAAACTGAGCGTCCTCTCCCCAGCTGGCAGCCCGGAGTTCCTGTAAAGGATGGGAGCCAGCAGGAATTCATCAGAGCTCTGGCAGCCGTTCTCAAAAAGTCTGGGAAGTTGAAAGTCCCTGAATGGGTGGACACTGTCAAGCTGGTCAAGCATAAAGAGCTTACTCCCTGGTGAGAGCTGTTTCTACACACAAGCTGCTTCCACAGCACAGTGCCTATACCTACAGGGTGCTCTGGGGTCGGCTCCATGACCAAGATCTATGAAAGATGTTAGAGAAACGAGGTCATGCCTCCAAGACTGGGGCTGCAGGGTCCTCCAAGCACTAGAGGGGCTGAAAATGGTGGAAAAACACCAAGAAGGGGGCTGCAAACTGATATCTCAGGGACAGAGAGATCTGGACTGAATCACCAGACAGGTACCAGCTGCCAACAAGAAGCATTGGAACAAAATTGTCTCTGGAGACAGAGCGAGAGAGAGAGAGAGAAAGAGACAGAGACAGAGAGAGAGAGAGAAACTAAGAGAGTTTATCACTAGCAAACCTGCACCAAAGAAAAATCTAAAGGGAGTTCTTTAAACAGAAGGAAACAAGGAAATGCCAGATGGAAACAAAAAGGGTAAATATGTGGGTAACTGTATTTTGATGGCAATTAATGTCTTATGGGCTTTAAAACATATTTAGAATTCAAACTCATAACAAAAATCAGAGGACAGGAAGGGATAAGTACAGTTAGAGAATTCCAAGATGTCACCATTATTGATAGTAATGGTTTGATTTTAAAATCAAATTGTAAAACATAGCGAAACACAACAATTGACTGTAATAAGTCAAAGGTACATGTTGTTGTCTCTAGGGTATCCACTAACAAAATAGTAAGTAAGTGTGTAACTAACCAGTTAATAGAGCTAAAAACTGGAATAGTTATAAAATGATTAATTTTACAAAGGCACAAAAGGAGAGAAAAGGGAATATTGAAATCACTGGGATCAATAGAAAAAAAAATGATAGATATGAAGCCAAGGATGTCAATAATTAAGTTCCCGTGGGTGAAATATTCCAATTAAAAGGTTAATACTACCAGTCTGGTTAAACATTTGGGACCCAGACAGCTGGACATTTTAAGGATGAAAAAAGATGTACCATGCAACTATCACCAAAATAAGCTGGTGTGACTGTAACAATCACAGCATTTTCAGATTTCTTTTTGAAGAGATTCTAGGAATACAAACTCACTCTAGAAAAGAAAGTGCAACTCCCTGTTTTCTTGTGGGTTTAAATTTTTTTTTATGTTTTGTACAAGTAGTGCTCTGTGTTGAAAAACAAAAAGCGAGATATACAAAGATCCTGCTGTTTTCTTGGAGGAAGATGGGTGAGCTTTCCAAGGTGTGATGACAGTTCCAGAGTGACTACTTGCTGTTCCCTCCAGTTACATAGACTCAGAGGAAAATCAGAGAATTGCAACCACCAAATATCATGACCAGTCTAAAAAATCTGCAGAATTTTTTTTTACAAACTTCATTTCCAGAAGTCATACATCCCGAGTCATTCCCTATTGGCTTGGTTTATCATTTAATCTAATACATTTCTCTACTTCTCCTCCCTTCCTTCTCTCCCTTTCAAATCCTTCCTCTGTGATCAGCAAATTAATCTATCTCCTCAACCCTTTTCTCAACATGCCCTCCACTTCGTGGCCTTAACCGAACCCTGGCCATTTATGGTCATGGCGGTGACTGTGTTCCATAATGATGACTCTGCTAAGGGTACCATTGCCTTGCTCCCCTCTTCTTCTGCAGAAGCACGTGTCTGGCAAAAGCCAAATCCTGGGTGTATGCACTCTACTGGGTACCTTCTGTCAATCTCACTTGAGTGGTTTTATAAACATTTCGGGAGAAAATCACACACACTGGCAATGCTACTCTGCTGTGGCAGCCTCCGTATTTCAGTCATCATGAGGAAGTATTATGTCATGTCCTTCTCCCCCCATTAAACATTCCCCATATCTGCCTTCTCTCTCAAAGCTCTCTCACACTTCAGTGAGAAAAAAGAAACCATGCACTATGAATTTGTCCATCTTCTCACAAACAAAATTCAAATCTACCCGCAAAGACATCTTTCTTCTCTCCTCCTGCTTCAGTGGAGAAAACTATCCCTGCTTCTAACACCACTCTCTCTACACAGTCTGGATCCATCTTTTCTCCTCAAGGACCCGGAATGATTTTCCTCCTCTCTTCAGCATCATCAGGCTCCCACTCACTCATTAATCATTTCTTTAATTCTTATTTTTGAGATAGAGAGAGAGCAAGAGAGAGAGAGAGAGAGAGAGAGAGTGAGCATGGGCAGGGGAGGCGCAGAGAGAGAGGGAGACACAGAATTCAAAGCAGTCTCCAAGCTCTGAGCTGTCAGCGCAGAGCCCGTCGCAAGGCTGAACTCATGGACCACAAGATCATGACCTGAGCAGAAGTTGGATGCTTAACCGACTGAGCCACCCAAGCTGCCCATTAACCATTTCTACCAACATTTAAAAATGCTCTCACTTTCTTAAAACAAGTATTTTGTTTCTACAGTGACTTCTATATGGTTACATTTTTCTGCTCCACTCTTAAGAGCTGTCTGCTTCGTATCTTCTTCCAAATGTTCACCAGTTCTACTACCCCAAAACCTTCTGGTTAAGAGAATCAAGGTACTGTATTGCCAGATCTAAGGAACATTAATTTCCTACTCAAGCTTTCAGAAATATCCGTACATTTCAGCACTCCTTCATTTGTGAAATGATTTCTTCCTTTGATTTAAATACTACTATTCTCTCCTACTTTTCATCCTACGTCACTGGCTATTTCTTCTTACCTGGACTTCTAATCTCTTGGTTTTCCCCAGGGCATGGCTTTAGGACACTTCTATTCTCTCCTGACATCCCCTACTGTCAAATTTACATCACCCTCGGACTAGTCCTCTGAGCTCCTCTGATATATATGGTCACCTGACTCAAAGAAACCCTAAGCATCCCGGCCTCCACTAATTCTCTCCTAGCCATGCCCAAATTAATACACAGCAACAATTTAAACCCAGACAGCTGCTCAAGTAAAAATCCCATGTATTCTCAGGTTTCCCTTTCCCCTACTCCCCACATGTAATGTTTCAGTAAGTTCCGTCCAGTCTACCTAAATATATCCAAATAATATTTAAATTAATATCATTAATTAATATCAATAAAAATCATTATTAATAAATTAATATATGTATAGCTATATATCTTCTGCCCTTTCATTTCTCTATCTCTATTGCCACCACTACAGTCCTGGCCACCTCTCTCACCAGCACTATTGAAACAGACTTCTCAACGGTCTCTGCTTGAGCTCATGCCACTATAATCCATTCTCTGCAAGCATCCGAAGAAACACTTTTTTAAAGCTTTTTATTCTGAAGTAATTGCAAACTTACAGGAGCCTGCAAAAATAGTACACAGAAGTAGTGATGTGTGTACCCTTCATTCAATTCCCCCCACTGGTTACATCTTGCATAACTACAGCACAATTATCAAAACCAGGAAATTAACAAGGGCACAATGAGTGTATACCATGCTATGCCATTTGACCGCATACTAGATTCACCTAACCATTACTGCAGGGGAGAAGTCTATTGAAGTTAAAATGATCACACCACTTCCTCTGCTTAATGTCCTTTAACAATTTTTCATTTTAGATAAGCAAAAATTCAAACTCTTTACCCTGGTCTACATGATCTGCTCCCTGCCCACTCTTCCACCTTAATGCTTGTGCCCCTCACTTTCTGTGTTCCCACTTCACTAAATACTTTCCTACCTTTCCCCAAATAAGATAACTTTGCCCTTAACTCATCCCCTTTGTACATGTTCTTCTGTTTTCTGTCGTACTCTTTCCCCAGCTCATGTATTACAATAGATCACCCTTATTAAATATCTAAACCTGTTCTCTATCAGCACCTGGATTTCTTTTCATGGATCAGACCACAATTTGCAATTATATATGTGTTTGTTTATATATTTGGCCTCTGTATTGCTCCTCCACTATATAAATTCCACTAGGAATATAAAATGTAGGTCACAATCATCTTCTATCCCTATTTCCTAGCATAGAGCATTGACCTATGATATATAGCAGGTGCTCCAGCTAATGAATAAACGAATAAATAAGGTGGGATAAAAAGAAGAAAAGAAATTAGTAAAATAATAAAAGAAAATTCATAGTCTGAAAACATTCTGAGAGCCTTTGATGAAAGGCCTCACGTAAGGCTGGAGAGGTATGAGGTAGAGCTGAAGTTGCTGGCCTCTGCATTATGGCCCCCCTCCTGTGTGTATATATAGTTCTAATTAATACTAATTGTATTTAAAACTGTATCAAGGAAGACATTTTCTGTTGTTGCCTATAGCTCCTGAACATCAGGTCTAAAAGGCACAACTCCTCATCTCAACACAGAACCCTCTTTTTACTTTGGAAGCCATGAGGAAACATCAGTACTGGTCCAGGGATGTAATCTTTTCCCTGTCTTTCAGAAGGGGGTGTGGTGCCCTTCCAGTCCCTAGCACCCAGATTCAAATAGTTTCCTACTATATAAACCAAATATCATAAATGATCCCCAACTCCAATACATCTTAAAACAGATATGGAAGACATCATAGGAAAAGAGAGGGATGAATAAAATAGAAGAACATTCATGGTTTGAAAACTTTCGAGAATCTCTGATGAAGACAAGGCAATGGTATGGAAAGAGTCTTTCACTGACAAGCAGGTGCCTGGTTTCCAGTCCAGGCTCTGCTCCCTGCTGGTAAAGACCAGCTACTTTACCCTGGCTTCAGTTTTCTGGTTGTTAAACGGTAAGAAAAGACCCTTCTAGTTCATACAATGTATAAAGCTATTCTCCACCCCAAGGTGTATTCATAAGCTGTTCTGTGAATAGGAAAACAAAAAGAGAACCAAAAAGAAAAAAAATAACACTGTTACTGCTATCTGGTTACTGTTTTTTGAAGAGGTGATTTTTTTTTTTTTGGTAATGTTTATTTATTTGAGAGAGAGAGAGAGAGAGAATGAGCAGAGGAGAGGCAGTAAGCG
>CM053566.1:66074934-66129057 GCA_028646485.1 Cryptoprocta ferox | reverse complement strand
ATCAGGAGTTGGGCCTTTAACCCACTGAGCCACCCAGGTGCTCCAAATAGGTGATCTCTTTTGCATGAAGAAAACCTCATATTTTCTTTGTTGTTTCACTGTAGCATGAGAGATGCCATTTTTCCCTACCTTGTTAAAAGCCTCTATTATAGAAATTGCCAGATCTATTAGTAAATCTTAATTACCACTTCTTGTGCTGCTTTTAGCCTCTAGTGGGGCAAAATTGCCATGATTTATGCTTTACTAACAATGATATTTTTACATTAGTAAGCAATTAAAGAGCCCAACAGCACTCCTGGGAACTTCAAAAAACCATAGAAGGACTGCCATCATTTTGATTTATATCTACTCTAATTGTATTTACAGAAAACTTATAAAGGAAGAATATTGTGTCAAAATGTTTATGGTGCTCACAATAAATGCGTGTAAAAAGGGAAGCATTCATGCTCATGCTTCACACTGCCTGTAGAAGTAGCATATACTGTTACAGAGAATGGGCTTAGACAAGGTTACATCGGGTGATGATCAGTGTTGAGTCTTAGATATGTTGACCCAGGAAATTCAGATGGAAGGGATTTCACTGGAGGGTGAAACTTCTTTCTTCTGTCGAGGGTGTGACAAGTGACACTGATTTCAACTTGGAGAGGGGATTGTGGGGAATAGCATTCCTTTACATTTAGAGCAGCATGGAGACCTATTAACAAAAAATAGCCATGGTGCATAAAATAGCTAAAAAGGCAAGTTCTTCTGCAAGCTATGAGTAGAATGAAAGCCAGGAATTACTGCTTCTCCAAGACACAGACTATTGGAAATCAATCCTTCCAATTCAACAGAAAGATTTACTTCTTACATTTTTGAGGCCTCACCAATAAGGCTTCTTTCTTTCAGTCTTTATGTGTTTAGTTTTATTGTGCCTTCTGCAGTATCTCTATATTTACTATTGAAACCTTATTTTACTGTGCAGAAAAAGGCTATATAATACATGAGAATAATTGTAGGAAAATTATATTGATCAGAATATGAATCTTTTAATTTAACTCTTTTTGAGGTATCCATATTTAACCAAAAGCTGATAAGAACCTAAACTCTGTACTTTTCCTTAAATTGCAGAGACTTCCCCCTGAGCAGCAGGGCTAGTATCATCCAGAACTTGTTTGAATGCTGAGTCTCTCCCTATCCCAGATTTACTGAATCAGAGTTGGCATTTTAACCAGAGGATCCATGGGCACATCAATGTTTGAGAAATCCTGTAACAGAAGGTTGGCAGAGAATGGGATGTCAGCATGTCTATCAGGAAATTTAATCACGATATCTGATATTACAAGGCCCATAGCTCTAAAAGAACGGTGAAGTAGAAGATGAAGAAGAAGAAGAGAGTAGGTGAGGGGGAGGAAGTGGAAGAAGAAAGAAGGAGAGAAGGAAGAAGAGGAAGAAGGAGAAGAAGGGAGCAAAAAGTGGGGGGAAGGGAGAGGAGGAAGAAGAGGAGGAAGAGGAGGAGGGAGTAGGCAATGGTTTTTCTCAAATTATGTCCCAAAATTCCTCTTTCCTAAATTTGTCCCCAAATGAACCAAATCTTTAATACAAGATGTACATGGTTATCCTTTCCACATGTGGGGCATGCAGAGAGCAGAAGGAACTTCTCTGATCTCGTTTCCTGCTTTAATGAAGCATCTTATAGATGTCTCCTGCTAGACAGAGAAGTATGTGGCAGGTGGCTTAACTGTAACTTGAAACTTCGCATTTAAATAACCAAGTCTCAGTGTCTACAGGGTGAGACTTTCACAGCATTTCAGAACGAGTTCGGAGGGTCCCACAGATAAGCAGCAATCAGCATCGGTTCGATGCCATTTCACATGAAGATTTCTAGAGAAATGGTAGAGCAGCAGTCAAATCTTGTTTCATTTATGTATTTTCCTCTCTTTTCTACTAGAGGTTGTTCAACACCAAGGCCAGCACCAGACACACTGAATATTCTCCTGCCTGCTTCCCCAGCATGTACTCACACACAAAGTAAAATTCTAATGGTTTACAAAAGCATGTTAATCCTAGAAAAATGAAAACAACCCACATCAACTTTGTTTCCACTTTCTTCTCAAGTACTGCTGCTTCATGAAAGTTTGAGGTTTATATCTTTTTAATTAAATTACATTTAATGGACAACTTCTGGTTAAAATTTCTATTGGGAATGCCAGATAACTGCAGAGTCTTGGAGTATCTGAGGAAATGCAGTTACCCAAAGATGATACTCAAAAATGAGGAATAATTCTAGGGAAAGTGAGGATGGTTGTAGACAAATAGGGAATAAGCACAAAACAGCATCTTTTCTTTCTTTTTAAAGTTTTTCTTTCTGTGTGTCCTCAAACCTATAAAAATATATTGCTGATTAAGAGTTAAAGAAATGTTGGGGTGCCTAGGTGGCTCCATCAGTTAAGCATCTGACTTCGGCTCAGGTCATGATCTCATAGTCCATGGGTTCGAGCCCCTCGTCAGGCTCTGTGCTGATAGCTCGGAGCCTGAAGCCTGTGTCAGATCTGTGTCTCCCTCTCTCTGCCCCACCCCCTCTTGCTCTCTGTCTCTCTCTCTCTTTCAAAAATAAATATTAAAAAAAATTTAGAATTAAAGAATTAAAGAAATGTCTAGTTGGGATGAGGACAATTGGCTATAACTGGTGCTACCAAACCTTTGTCATTATCTCTTTTTTCCCTCTAGTTTTATTGAGATGTAACTGACATACACCCTTGTAGAAGTTTAAGATGTACAGCATGATGGTGTGATTTACATATTTTGTGAAATGATTACTGCAAGTTTAGTTAGTGTCAATCACCTCAAAGATACAGTAAAAAAAGAAAGAAAAAAATAATTTTTTCCATGTGATGAGAACTTTTAGGATTTATACTCTTAACAACTGTCATGTATATCATACAGCAGTGTTAAGTATAGTCATCATGCAGTACATTCACATCCCTAGTACTTATTTTGTAACTGGAAGTTTGTACCCCCAGACCACCTTCATCGCAGTTTCCCCTTCTCCAAACCCCTACTGCTGGTAACAACAAATCTGATCTCTTTTTTGTTCGTTTGCTTGTTTGTTTAAATTCCAATGTAAGTAAGATCAGTAAGTAGACAGTATTTGTGTACTTCTCACTATTTCACTTAGCATAATGTCCTTAAGATCCAACCATGTCACAAATGGCAGAGAGAGAGAGAACTCATCTTTATGGCTGAATGATATTCCACTGTGTGTGTGTGTGTGTGTGTGTGTGTGTGTGTGTGTGTACTTTCCCCATTCATTTGGCAATGGAAACTTAGGTTGCTTCCATATTTTGGCTATTGTAAATAATGCTATGAACATGGGAGGGGCCAAGTATCTTTTTGAAATAATGTTTCATTTCCTTTGGGCATATTTCCAGAAGTGAGGTTTCTGGATCATATGGTAGTTCTATTTTTAATTTTTTGAGGATCCTTCATACTGTTTTCCATGATGGCTGAACAAGTTTACAATCCTACAAGCAGTGCACAAGTGTTCTCTGTTCTCCACATCCTCTCTGGCATTTGGTATCTCATGTCTTTTGTTATATCATCCCATCCCATTTAGTGATTAATTAAATGGCATAAGAAAAGAACTTCTCAGGCTCCTAAAATACTGAGTATCTTAAAGAAGACTCATTCTGACTAGCCTTGTAATCAGAGTGATAGTTTTTTCAATTGTCTAAGAGCCTCTACAGAAGGCATTTCAATGGTTCCTTTAATGTTTATTCTTCTAAATAATTTAGTGCTTTTTAAAAATTATTTCAACATGTTTTTCATTCTTGTTAATCACAGCATAAAGACTCAATGGGCAGACAATATTTTCTCCATTTTACAGATGTGTTAACTGAAGCACTGCTGGGTACAGAGTACTTCGATGTAAAAAACAAGTACCAGAGTTCAGTTGACCAGACTTCTAACTTGCTGCTTAATATTTAACACCAATTCTCCTTTCCAACTGCATCTACATTTTACACTGATGGGGTTCCCTTTAGATATCTTAGTCACTGGTTGTGATGCTACTGATTATTGCCACGGTTTGGCAAAGACTACTAGACTCACTTCATATTTGGAAAATCCACAGATAAACACATATCCAACACATCTAGGTACCCACTCAGCCTTCCAGTCCATAGCATAATATCTGGAAGCATTTTCAATACAGTTATTAATTCCTTTCTATCTAAAGGTTTCTGGGTGAATATATTTTATGCCTTTTCTTAGTTGTACATTCCAAGTCTAAAATCTGAAACTACATCCTGCCTAAAAGAGTTTTCCTTGTTCCCCACAGAGAACAATAGCATATGTCTCCACTGTTTAAGAGATAGTGAATAATTTACCAAATCAGAACATTCTGTAAAAGACACTGTTTTGCTTTGATGCTCTTGTGTAACTGCCACTGACTTTAATGAGAATTACACACATCTGTCATTGGGCAGAATCAACCCCATTATTTATTAAAGCTGAAACCCACCATTTTCCATAAAGCCCTCCTCTAGTCAATAATTAACAGATATAAGACTCACAGATTTGTGGTGCATACTCATCTTTCTGATGAGTAAAACATGGTGGTGAAAGAAAATGAGCTAGGGAGAAATTCTCTTGGCCTAACAGTCTTTTTCCTGGTTCTCATAGCCACATAACTAGATTTTCCATCTTTGGTGATTAAGAAGGAAACAAAGAGCTTCAATGATTGTTTGTTTCATTGCCAGCACACAATCTGTTATGACAAGTAATACGAATTTATTTGATTAGTTGGTATAAATCAACTGCTTTATATTTTCCAGAATCCCCAGGAGGATATCATGAGGACATGAGGTCCAGATGAGTATCTTGAGAATATGTAACCCTGAACTCTATCCATGTTACTCAGATGTCTTATCAGTAGCCTAGTTGGACTGGCATCAACTGGAACTTGTTGGAAAACAGGACCCTACACAAGTCTACTAAATCAGAAATGCTGAGCTGTCCCCTATTTGTGCTTTAACAAGCCCTCCGGATGATTCTGATGCTCACCAAAGTTTAAGAACCACTGATCTATATACTATTATCTGTAACCTTGGAAAATAATTACCATCTAAGAAAAGATGGAAAAGTAGTACTAATATTCTTACACTTCTTTTTTGTGTGTTTATATTGTGTATAATAAAATTATATTACTTTGTAATAAAAAATATGCTTTCAAATAAAAAATTATCCATCCTAGTTTTGATTAATTTCATAGATCATATTCACTGTTGAATTATTTTTTGGTTTAGAAAAAGAATGTTTTTCATGTTTAACTACTTTCTCTTTATGACATTTAACCAATGTTGTGGTTTTTTTGCCCTTTGAATTCCAATTATTTGTTATACCTTAATTTATTCTGCAATTTTCAATGAAATATAATAAAATATACCAAATAAAAAACTCATAATACTTGTACAATTCTTTTCCTAATTCCTCTATCATTATCTATTTCTCCTTTACTAGTAAGATCTGCTCAAACACTCTTTTCTCTTTTTGAATAAAAATATTTTAGTACAAAGAGATCCTGCCCATTTATTTACTATGCCCCCAAGTCTTCCATACTCAAAGAGTCGCTGTTTGTTTTACAGTATTTTGTAATGGGGTTTGGGGGTGGGTAAAAGCTATTGGTGCCAGTACACAGCCAGACAGTGCATAAAAATGTCTAATGATGAAATTTATCTGCTAGACCAAAATAGATTTCATGGGATGGAAGAAATAACTCTTTTAGTGCTGCATTCTCAGTATATTCTGCATTCAAACCTCCTGAAATGTTCTCCAGCAACACAGTCCATATTGCGATGATGGATAGATGATTTCCAGCAGTGCTGTAAAGTGATTATTAATCCATAAGCATTTGCCTGCTGAGATATTCTATGGTTTTACAAAAGTTAAGAACCATTTCTACACTGCTGGAGCTATTATAATCTTTTTGAAGCCTTCAGTGTAGGACCTCCTGTCTGTTACCATACTTCTGTATTAATTTAAGCTGATTGCTGAGACTTCTTTGCACCTACAGTCTAGCTCCAGAACCACAGAAGAAACCACATGTCTTGTTATGAAGGAGAATGTTATAGTGTGGCATAAATGCAGTGTATCAATAGTCACCATGTGGAACCTTCAAATTACAAATCTCAAAGCCCAGAATAATAGTAGTATTACATCAAATCACAGAGTTGCAGGGACAAAAAGAACCTCTGACATCACCAAAACCAGTTAATTAAAAAACATTTGGAAGGGAGCGGGGGAGCAGGGGTGCTGGAAAACCTAATCTCCCAAAAAAAAAAAGCAATCAAACAACAAAATCTTAGAACCTTAGGTGGAAAACAGACAAAAGCGGCCTGCTCTGGCTGAAGGATGAAGCAGTAAAGAGTCACCCTACTTATTTCTGCTCTTGGCAGAGATCTGCTTATGCATCTCAAAATCACACTGAGATTACTGGTACCCAGCCAAACTCAGAAACTTCTGGCTTAGTGCAACTCATTGTATCCTACAGATGAGAGAACTGAGACCAGAGGATCTAAATCACTTGTTGCCCAACTTCAAAGATTATTGATAACAGAATTTGGCCAATTGACATGTATCCTCTCTGTCCACTGATTTTTCCATTAAATTGTATAAAAGCAGAAGCTGACCAAGGAATGCTGAATAGGAAAAGAATAAGAATAGTAAAGGCTCTTCCTGGAGTGGGGGTGGGCTTGTTACAGGTTCCATCTCACCCCTGAGGCAAAACAGGTCATAATAAAATCTAAAATAATGTCAGGAGCAGGTATGACCAACTATGCCGACCTGCTCTGAACAGAAATGAGATTGGCACAAAAATCCACCAAACACCAAGAATAAACAGAGTAGGCAGGAGGGCCTTGATAATCATTACCTTTAAAGTGGGGGTAATAGAATGCAGTTTTAAAAAGAAAAAGCATCAGGGGAACTCACATTACAAGAAGGCACATAGCTATAAGTTTGGTTACTTTCTCTTCTTTTGATCCCTATTTGAGGGAAGTCATTAGCATGAAATATAAAAACAAAGTAAAAGAACCTGGAGGAAAGAGATCTGCTTCAGGGAGAAAAATGCTGGAAAATAACAATAAAGTAAAACAAATTATCAATATTCTCAGAGAGCTAAGAGAAGAAATTGTCTCCACTGAATAAGAACATAAAGCTGTAAAAAGGGAAAAATCAGAGAAAAAAGAGTTTTTGAATATTAAAAATATAAGATAGTAGCAAGAGCTGGGAGATAAAGAGATTTCCTAAACAGTAGTGCACAAAGATCAAAAGACAGGTAAGAGATGAGAATACAATTAAAAAAAAAAAAAAACAAAAAAACACAACAAATAAACAAACAAAAACTGGAACACCAATATTGGAAATTCAGCATGCAAATAACAAGAATTTCAGAGAGACCAGAGCAAGAGAAGAACTCGTCAATAAAATATTACAAAAAAAATCTCCTAGAACTGAGGGGACATCATTTTCCAGATTAAAAGACCCACCACATGGCTAGTGGAATAAAAGAAAACACCGATATGCTTATATAAAGACTAAGAAGAATCTATATGCTCCTAATGAAAAAACTAATCACATAAAAATTATATGACATTAAAATGACTTTGGACTACTTGAAGCTACATAAGAATATAATGTTGAGGCACTTGGGTGGCTCAGTCAGTTAAGTATTGAACTCCATTTCTGCTCAGGTTGTGATCTCATGGTTTGTGAATTTGAGCTCTGCTCTGACAGCGTGCAGCCTGTTAGGGATTCTCTCTCTCTCCCTCTCTCTCTGCCCCTCCCCTGCTCATGCTTTCTCCCTCCCTCCCTATGTCTCCCTCCCTCTCAAAAATAAATAAAACTAAACAAACAAAAAACATAATGTTTTCGAAGCGATGATATCCAACCCACATATCTATTCTAGATAATTTGTTAACAATATTTATACGTAAAATAAAGATATTTTAGACCTGCAAAGTTTCACAACATTTACCTCCATACAGTTTTTCTCAAAAGCTACTGTGGGAGAAAGTATTCTATGAAACTGAAGCAGTAAGATGACAAAAATGTGGTCAGTTGAATGGTGGCCTCCTTCCATAATATGTCTACCCAAACCCTGCAAATGTGGCCTTACTTGGAAAAAAAGGTCTTTGCAGATATAATTAAGTTAAGGATCTTGAGATGAGGTCATCCTATATTTGGGGTGACCCCTAAATCCAATGACATGAATCACCATTAGAGACAGGCAGAGAGAGGTAGATTTGGTAAGACACAGAGAGGACATGTGAAGGACGAGGTAGATGGGAGTTATATCATACCAAAGGCAAAGCATGCCTGGAGCCACTAAAACCTGGAAGAAGCAAGGGTACATTATCTCCAGAGCCTCCAGGGGGAGTATGACCATGCCTATACCTTAATTTGGGACTTCTTGCCTCCAGAACTATAAGAGAACAAATATCTCTTGTTTTAAGTCATCAAGTTTGTGGTCATTTGTTATAGCCTCACTAGGAAACAAAAACAAAGGGATACAGGAAATGGTAGCTCCAACACAGGAAGAGGAATTGAGGATCATTAGGATGGCAGTGAAGGGAGATCCTGGGATGACAACTGTGGAATCAGTCCAAAAGATCTCCAGAAGAAACTTCTTCAAAAAGATGACATTAATTGATGACTTTCTGGTGTCAATAAATGTTTTAAAAGGAGATTTAGATATGGGTGCCTGGTGGCTCAGTCGGCTAAGCATCCAACTTCGGCTCAGGTCATGATCTCAGGGTTCGTGAGTTTGAGCCCCGCATCAGGCTCAGTGCTGCCAGCTCGGAGTCTGAAGCTCAGTGCTGCCAGCTCGGAGTCTGAAGCTTGCTTCGGATGCTGTGTCTCCCTCTCTCTCTGCCTCTCCCCAACTTGCACTCTGTCTCTCTCTCTCAAAAATAAATAAACATTTAAAAGAAGGAGATTTAGATAATTGGCAGATAGTTTGGGTTGGGTGAGTGACAAGTACATAGATAATTCAGCAAATGACATATTAGAATGGAAAAGTAAATAAGATATACTAAAAGTCATAAGAGGGTAAAGAATAATACTGATCTAATCAAAAGTGGTGAAGGATAGAAGTGTATGTGTGTGCAGGTGGGTGGATGAGTGTGGTAGAGCGATAGTGGTGAATGAGCAAGAAGTCAGGACTCTTCATTCCATAAAAATGAATCCCTAAAACTGAAAAGCAAATAATGATATAATAGTAAATATCAAAAGGATTATCTAAATAAACAGTAAATTCCAGGGAACAGCAATACGTTTTATAATGATTTAATATTTAATAAATCTAAATTAAATAATTTTAACATTACTCATGTTAGTTTACAGGAATTTAATTTTACTTAACCATTAGTATTACTCATGATATTTTAGGTTCTCCACTCATTTGTTCTTCAGCACATTCTTGTGGGGAAGGTACTCATTTTAATGATAAGGACCCTGAGGGTATGGTCCCAAAATAGTGGCAGAGCCAGATTTGCAAACTAAAGAGGCACTTTCAGGGTTCCTACATTAACCTCACCATTTCTTATAAAAGAAGATATTAGAGGGGGGCTGGGCATACTGTTTCACAAATCTTACAGAACTAGTAGACTCTCAACGTTATGTAAACATAAAATTTTGGTTTAAAAAATAACCCGTGGAAATCCTGGATCAGAAGATAAACGTTGTTGCTCTGCCATTTTCTTTGATGTCGATCCTGCTAAAATCAGGGTAATCTGGGGGTGAGAATGGATTGTGACAGAGGGGATGAACGGTTCCCTGGTCAGATAAAAACTCTGACCCACTCTTGGTTGCTCCAGGTATAAATGGTGTAATTGGAAAGTACCACCTCCAGGACTGCCTGTGATAGGCAAGAAGGTGGATAAAGGCGTGGAGCCCCAAAGAAGGGGGAACTTGGGAAGTTCCTGGGAAGACAGCCTTGCAGCTGTCTAGGATGCACACATCCCTACACCATTTGCATTCTTGGATCAACACTTCATTCCCATAGATTGAACCACCAGCTGTTTAATCCTAAGAAAGTTGAAGAATTTGAAGAAATTAATTTGCATGAAAAAGAAGCAAAATGTTTGCTTTCTTTAGTTGTGCCTGAGTTTACTTAAGAAAATGATCTCCATTCTATATGAGATAAATAAGTATTCAAAGACATCCTCATTAAAGGAACAGATTTTTAATTTAACCTCTAAGATGACATATTGTGATAGAAATTTTTGAAAATTGCTCTCTTAGTAATTTTAACAAGATTTTCCTACTTGATCTACTCAAATTCAGTAAATGAAAAGGAAGTTCAGGATCTAGAAATGAGAATTAAATATATATTTTTTTTCTGGGGGGTATGGGAGGGGGGTAGACCCAAATCCTGAATACTATAGTGAATTAGTTAATATGGTTGACAATGCAGAAATCCAAATAAAATTAAATTATTGCAGCTTCAAAAACTATGGACTTTTTAGATTTCTGACTGCCAAAGGGTAAATTCAGCAAAGACACTCCAATCATAGATACATTTCTTATATTTCTAATAATTGGAATAGTTATTTCATGAGTATTTATCAAAAATAAGGCTCTAAGTTAAAAAAGACTTTAGAAAAATCTAACTGTTCTAAAAATATGCTGACTCATTCACCTTGCACGACAAGCTTATGGCATTAGTACTTTGAATATCATCATTATTTTGTAGAAAGTGGCATGGAGAGGTGAACTGGGACTATCAACTTGAGTTAAAGCTCCAATACCCAGGGTCTGCAACACTGCATTCTTGAGGATCAATTTTGCTAGTTAATATAAGATGTTGGACCTCATAAGATCTTCTTCATTGAAGGGAATGCATGCCCAAGGGACACGTGCTAGCCAATTTACAGCCATATCCCTTGTCTCACTTAAATAACTTCAAGAAACATGAAAAGAATCTTCATTTTAAGCTAAAATGAATTATCATAACAGATTGATCATTGAAGTATCCACATGTTTATTTCTATGTAATAAATTAGTGGTTGGTTTTTGGCTTGTTTGTTGGTTCGTTCTAGAAAATTAGGTTGATGTAGTGTTACATAAGAAGATAATAGAACAGGGTTTTTGGCTTTTTGTTTGTTCTAGAATATTAGGCTGATGTAGTGTTACATATGAAGATAATAGAACAGAAATATCAAGTCTTTTAGACTTAGTTTAACTTGGGTTGGTTTAAACCTCAGTTCTTATATTCACTATATGACTTGGAGCAAATTCTGTGACTGCTAAGTCTCACTGTTAATAATAAATGTCAATGTACTGTGAAGACAACTATATAGTATGATTAGCAGAGAGTTCATCATCCATTTATGTTAGCATCTTTTATGACTGGCAGGATCTATGATAAGTATATAGTTTGCTACGAGTTGATAAATAAGAATCACTGAATTCTACTCCTGAAACCAATACTATACTATATGTCAACTACCTTGAATTTGTTTGTTTGTTTGTTTATTTATTTATTTATTTTTAAAAGTTTATTTATTTATTGGTGGGGGGAGAGAGGGAGAGAGAGAATCCTAAGCAGGCTCAGCCCTGCCAGGGCAGAGCGTGACACAGGTCTTGTTCCCTCAAACCATGAGATCATGACCTGACCCAAAATCAAGAGTTGGATGCTCAATTGACCCAAGCCACTCAGGCGCTCCCAAACAACTTGAATTTAAATAACATCTTGGAAGAAAGAAAAAATAAGAAATAGGACGGATCTGAGAACAGAAAAGGGTGGTTAAAGTAGAGCTGAGAGAGAGAGGGAGAGAGAGAGAGAGAGAGAGAGAAGTCTTCAGAGATCTACTTTAGCATGGGAGGTCCTCATTTTCTTCATTGATTTTCTTTGTAACCTAGCCATGTTGATGCAGAAAAGATCAAATTTAACAGGAAATGTTTTCTGCATTTGTCCTCAAATTACACTTGAATGGATTAGCTAACAACCATAATTTTGGAATTACAGTGTGAAGAAGAGAGGCCACTTGAAATAAAACTCACTCAGAATGAGAAAGAAGAGGGGCAGGGAGGAGACAAGGAGACTGGTGCACAGGAATGATTTTACAGATATCCTGGTAGCTTTCACCACCCAGAAACATCACCAGAACTATGCCTAAGTAAACTATAGGCTGCAGATGAACATTTCAAATTAAGACCAAGGGACTAAGAATAAAACAATTCCATAGTGCTTAGATTCTCCAAGATGATGAAATGGGTTTTGGCGGTGATTTTTCTAATACAATCAAGTTATAGAAAATTTACCCTAGAAACATACCTTGAAAGACTAAATCCATCCTCTGAAGACATTCTATATACGTGCTAGCATTTAAAAGGTACTGATTACTGGACCTTGACAATGAATGAGCCAGTTGCTGTGCTAAGCACTGCACATATTGGTACATTTATTTGTTTGTTTGTTTAAGATACTTAGAACCGGTGAGTTTTATTGCATGTAAATTACACCTGATAAACCGAAATTTATTATTATTTTTTATTTTAAATTTTAGTTGTTTAACATACAGTGCAATGTTGATTTCAGAAGGAAAATTCAGTGATTCATCACTTACATATAACACCTAGGGTTCATCACAACAAGTGCCCTCCTTAATGTCCATCACCCATTTAACCCATCTCCTAACCACCTTCCTCCATCAACCCTCAGTTTGTATTCCATTGGTAAGAGTGCCCTGTGGTTTGTTTCCTTCTCTTCTTTTTTTCACACCCTTCCCATATGTTCATCTGTTTTGTTTCTTAAATTCCACATGAGTGAAATCATGTGGTATTTGTCTTTCTCTGATTGACTTATTTCACTTAGCATAATATTTTAGCTCCATCCACATCATTGCAAATGGTAAGATTCCATTCTTTTTGATGGCTGAGTAATATTCCATTGTGTGTATGTATACACACACCAAATCTTCTTTATCCATTCATCACTCAATGGACATTTGGGCTTTCTCCATATTTGGCTATTCTTGATAATGCTTCTGTAAACATTGGGATGTGTGTACCCCTTAAAGTCTGTATTTTTGTATCCTTTGAGTAAATACCTAATAGTGCAACTGCTGGATCATAGAGTAGTTGGTATGTATCATTTAAATCTCACAAGTCCATCAGGTAGTTACTATTATTTCTATCATATTCAAAGGAGAAAAATGAGGAAAAAAAGTCAAGTAACTTGCCCACGGATCCTGCCTGTCAGATGGCAAAGCTTGAACTTTTTAGTAATCTGACACCAGAGCAAACAAGCTTAACTCCCACGCCAGCTGGGCCTTATCTCAACTGACTTTGTATTACCTACATTTGCTAGCACAATGCCTTCCCTGCACATAATAAGTGTCCAGCAAATGCTGAATATTTCTCTGACAGTTAAAGAACTGGTGATTTCTGTGAAAAGGCATGCTTGAGAGGATTACCTCTTTAAATCATGATTAGTCATAAACCCTTCAGCAGGGATTCATTTATCAGATTAACCTAGCAAAAAAACCTGGATCTGAGAATCTAGGACAAATGAAAAGGCAAATTTGATATGAGGGGAAGAAAGATAATGTTCATAATTGTGGAGCACAATTATGGGATACAAGCTACCCTTTGATATCTAGTCTGGAAGATAGTAATTTAGATGGGATAAAAGATGCTAGCCCTCTACCCATCCTTCATATTCCTGCAGGGTGACTGCTCCCTGGCCACGGCTGATGGTTTTGGTGCACCACACCCAACCATATCAGAATCCAATCCTCTCATGATTCTGGAAATGGAGCCCCCTGACAATCAAGTCCCTTCCTCTCTAGAAGATGAAAATTTAAGATAATAAAACAGGAGGTTTCAGCCACCATGTCTCCATACATTATGCTGAAATAAGCTGACCCACAATAAGAGAAGATAAATTTCACCTGCTGAGAGAGCCAGAGAATGAAAATCCTAGAGTCCCACAAATGCCTACTCCTAGTTCCTGAGCCCAAGGTGTTGCTGATTCTTTACAGGGCTCCATGTTGCTCAGACTGCCTGGGATATTGCTGGCTCATAAGTCTACCATTTTTCTTACACTCATTAAGATTGGGTTTCCGTCACATTACAACTAAAACAGAGAAGCAAATCTTCACAACGGCACACTTCTACCTTATTCCCTATTGTTTTTCCCAAGGCACTCATAGGTGACAGTAACATGATTCTCACGCTCATACTGTAGGTACCATGTGGCCCATCTTACCACCTGAATTTAACTTCTACTTGAGTGAAAAAATAAAATTCTATTTTTTTTCTTCTTCTTGATACGAGTTAGCCTAAACTGACTATTATAGGAAGTGACTTATCCAAAGTCTCACAGCTAATGCGAAGCAGACTTGGGACTGGGATGGAAATCTCGCTCATTCAATTCCGTCTCCTCAAGACATACATAATTGGTAACAAATGTGTAAAGGTGAAAGGGAGTAATTAAACTTTTATTCCCTTCTAAATGAATGTTTTTGACTACGCCAGAGTGCTTAAAAGGCGATGGTATTATATGACAAATTATACAAATGAAAAACTCGCCATAACATTAAATGAATAAAGGAAAAACCATTGCCTTCGGCTCAGACAGCATTTCACATGAGTTTAATTAAACACTCACACGAACATACAAACATATACACATCCCTAAACAATCACAAATCTAAATCTGAGGTTCATTATGCCAACAAGCCAGATGATTTGAAATAAAACTTCAAATGGATTCTGTCAGAAATGAGAAAGAACAAAGGGAAAAGAGACAATGTGGCTACATTTATGGAATATAAAATATGATTTAAGCCCTTAGGTGCTGAAGCTACAAGTACCTTATTTTTAGCCTTTGAAACTCACGGAGGAAGATTGTGATTTTCACTGAGCTCATGAAATAGGTAAGGAAGCTGACTTTAATGAGATCGCTGGCTTATATCTACCTCTAGAGATTTGCTTCAGTCCTTTTAGGATTCAAGCACTTCAAGATGGTTTCCAGGTCCTTTCCCAAATAGTGCATGCAGTTGTTATCTGGAAAGAACTAATCTTCTTGGTGAAATTGTTCCAAATTATTTTTGGTGAAATATAGAAGGCAATAGAAGACAAAGTAGGGTGGAAATGGCGAAGATGGGGAAAGAAACTCTGACATCAAGATCCAAGTTGTTGTAATAGCTCCAATCATCTATTGGGCTAAACAAAAATATGTTGTTTTTGGAAATTCAAAATTATTACCTACGTTATCCTTTGCTATGCAAACTTTTCCTTAATCCTGATCACCCCTGTTTTCCCCTTCTTGCCTCTTCTACAATCCCCACAACCACAAAGCTCACAAAGGTCAAATAATCTCGCCTGATGGCAGAAATAGCAAAACTGTTTCTTGGGTGGTTGGTAGAGAGGAGATGCTGATAAGAACTCCGTTCTCCTTTCAGAAAATGAAACCTTGTCCCACCTCTGCCCCCACCACCACAGACAAAAATACTTGACTCACACCTTCCTATATCATCAACTCATTTTTTCTTGTTTCAAGCATAAAAGTAATTATGAGCCCAGCAATAAATATCACATTTTTTACCTTGACAGAAAGCAGGAATGATACAGGGGTTTAACAGTATTATTTATTATCCACCTTGTACACATTATTTTCTGCCACTATTGGAGCTTTGTGTTCATTTTCTTGCAAGCAGCTATTTTCATATTAGCTTTACCCGGATGGCGCCTACTGAATTTGAATGTTTTTAGAACACATTCTATCTTCCATCTGGATGCCAGTAGAAAGACCTTGAAAGATCCCCATAAAGTTGTTCAAGTATTATCTATCTCTGGAGCTGAAGAAAGTAAAATGCAGATGGGTGAAGTATTTCCTAGGTTTCTACCCGGAATTTCTGTGATTAGACATCAGCCTCTCATCAATGTGGGTAGGGGAAGTTGGCACCAGGATGACTGAAACCATGACCAGTTCCCTTAGGACTTGCCCATATTTTCTTACTCAAAGAAAGCCTAGAGAATAACTAATATCAGAGGCATGACTTCCTTCCCTTAATTTCAGACAGATATTGATTCAGGGAATGAGAAGAATTTTGAAGACCACGTAGTGGAGCCCATTAAGCAATAAAATAAAGATAACCAGTTTGGGGGGACCATATCATTGTTGTCCATAAAATAGGCAGAAAGTCATCTTCATGGCTCTCTGACATAGGAAAGTATCATGATGTGAAGGGAAGAACCAGATGGAAGGGGAGAGATCTGAGTCATTTTCCTGGTCCATCGCTATCCAGCTGTGTTATCTTGGAGAATTCACATCACTTCTCTTCTCTCAGTTTCTGTTTCTTACCTAGGAAATTCCGTGCCTCTATGTAAATGACTATTCAGAATGGAGGCCATGACCCCCTATACTTGCAGGGGAGAGGTGAGATCAGCTTCTGTGAGTTCAAGGGGTGATAGAAGCTTCTACTTGCATAGCAGAAGGCGTGAAACCTAGGTCTAGGAACTATGTGGCCTGATGTTGAAATCCATTACTATCTCAAATCTGAAGCCTTAAACTTGACAGGCTTGAAATCAGCAAATGAGACTCGGAGATGGCAGAGAAGAAACGTGGAAAGTTGGTTAATTTGGATTCCTCTACTTTTTTCTTTTATCCCTCTGTTAATAAACCCCACAAGTCTCCTACCCTCCCTACCACCAAGCACAGCCTCCTTCTCCTTCCACTAATCCACCTTTTTAAACAAGTATGCTTCCTCTCCCCACCCCCACCCCCACCCAACCTCATAAGCCTATTAGAATTTAAGGATGGAAAGTTGAAGTGATTTCTCCTGCTTAAGTTGTTCATGTGGCTTAAGGCTGGGCTGCAGCTGTCAGCCTTCCTGAAGGCTCAATATGATTAATCCTAAAAGACCTTAGAGACACGGGTAAAGTTTTTAGCAGCATTATATCAAAAAAAAAAAAAAAAAAGCTGAGATCAGGTCATTGCTGAACCTGAGACGTACATCAGAAGAAGGTAGAAGGAGCTCTGTTGGACCCTGCATGCTCCCCATTTCAAGAGTAATTGATTGGAAGCACTGAGTCTATGGTCAGAATGACTCTGCTGAGGACTAAAACAAAGGCCCTGGAGGAAGACAAGTGACCCTGAGTTAAACACGGAGAAAGGTGATACATTATGGGAGATGCCAATGTACTTGTTAAATCTATCATCTGAGATGAACTTCAGAGACCAGTGCCAACAGCCAAATGTTTAGAATCCTAGAGTTTTAACTAAAGAAGCAGCATCACTTCTTTAGTTAAAGAACTAAAGAAGGCCACTAAAGAAGGCCACTCCTCCCTGCTCTTCCTCTAAATGATGAGCTGGCTGAGAACCATGAATGAATGGCTGGAGACTTGACATGACCACATACCTGGAAGCAGAGCCCAGCGCCCACGTGTGCTGAAAGTCCAGATGTGTCCTTTCCACCAAACTTGAGCCCCGAACCTCAAAGCAGAAAACAGCTTCTAAAAGAACTGAACCATCCAGTGGATTGGATTTTCAAACAGCAGGTAACTTCGAAACCAACTCAAGTACTTCAAAACATTGTTTGCTCATCAGTAGCAGGTTTTCCAAAAGAAAACTTTCAAAAATATAGATTTTAGTTTTGATTTGTAAGCTTTTCTAATGTGGACAGGAATGGTTGGCATCCTTTTGGTTAGGAAGACAGGGCCTGGGCTTCAGGTAAATAATTTATCCAATCAAGAGGGTTCTTTTGTTTACTTTCTGTGTTTCTAGCACAGAGTCCTCTACCTCTGTGGTCACAGCCTTCCTATGTCCACCTGTGGTTTGTCAAATACTGTCTCTGACTCACAGCTTTATAGTAACCTGTGATGATGGGATTCAACCTGAACCTGACTCCCCCCAAAATTGAGGTCATTCACACTACTGTTAGTGTCAAGTTACCCAGAGAATCTTCCTGTCTCGTTTTTTAAATTTTTTTATTTATATTTATTTTTGAGAGACAGAGTGAGACAGAGCATGAGTGGGGAGGGGCAGAGAGAGAAGGAGGCACAGAATCTGAAGCAGACTCCAGGCTCTGAGCAAGCCTTCAGCACAGAGACTGATGCAGGGCTCGAACCCAAGAACCGTGAGATCATGACCTGAGCCCAAGTCAGACACTTAACCAACTGAACCACCCAGGTGCCCCTTTCCTGTCTCTTAAAAACAGTGCTTCACGCAAATGACAAATGATTTGCAAATGACAATGATTCATTTGGCATCAGGTCAACAGGATCCAAAGCCAAGAGTAGAATTCAGTGCTGGACTTCTAATTTCCCTGTCTAAGTTCATCCACCAAATTCAGTCCACTGAAGCAGCAATACTGGAATTGAATTTCACAAATATCCAGAGATATTGCATATGAGAGTGGCCCTGGGAGTTTGGGACATCCCAGGAGACCCTCTAACATGTTACATAGTAACTTCTTCTGCAGGTGAGTGTGGAAAAAAAATATTCTACCATGTCTTTCCTATTATCGCTAAGCAATGCTATAAATGAATAGCCATAGAGTCTGGGTTGTAAGCTATCACATAAACAGTGATACTATCTCTATTTTTGGATCTAAGGGCTCCCCAACCACTTCTGTTCACCTAGACCCCAAACAAGATAATTACCCTATTAGCTCTGCCTAAAATTCTAAATACTGTCCGTTTCTTTGGCTTAAGGCCCTACATGGTCCTTAAAAAATACAAGTATGTTAACAGAGAAATACAGATTAAAGTTGCAGATGGTTCTTGCATTTTGAAAGCAAACTGCACCTTATTCATCTTGATACTCCATAGAAACTAGCACAAAGTAGGTGTGCAATCAGTGTTAGTGAAGTAAATGGAAGAGATAAGTCCACTCTGGCAATAACACTGCATATTTGTTCATCAAATTCACTTTCGTCAGCCAAGCAGATCACTGAAAGTAAAGGTGCAAAGAGAAATCATTTTTGAAGGAATTGAAGAGTGATGGGAAGTGGGCCCCCCAAAGGAGAAGTCAGATGAGTGCAACAGTGGAGGTGAATAGAGGAGGAAGCAGGGACAGCATGGAGGCATGAAGTCCCAAGACTAGGTGCAGTAGAAAGACGGGGAAAGGACAGCAAGGAGTTTGTCTGTGGGGGTAAAAGAATTTCATCCTCTGACTTATTTCACCCGACTGTAAAAGATTCCTTTTAGGATTAAGGAGTGCACTTGTAATGAGCATCAGATGATGTATGGACATACTGAGTCACAATACTGTACACCTGAAACTGACATTGCACTGTATGTTAACTAATTGGAATTTAAAGAAAAACTTTAAAAAAGCCTCCCTTTGGGGTACCTGGGTGGCTCAGTTGATTAAGCATCTGACTCAGGTCATGATTTGGTGGTTCATGGGATCAAGCCCCGTATCAGGCTTTGCGCTGAGTGTGGAGGCTGCTTGAGATTCTCCTTCTCTCTGTCTCTGTCTCTGTCTCTTTCTCTCTCTCTCTCATCTTCTTCTTCTTCTCTCTGACCATCCCCTGGTAGTGCTCACTCTCTTTCTTAAAATTAATAAATAAACATTTAAAAATAAATAAATAGGGGCACCTGGGTGGCTCAGTCGGTTGAGTGTCTGACTTCAGCTCAGGTTATGATCTCAGGGTTCACGAGTTTGAGCCCCACATCAGGCTCTGTGGTGACAGCTCAGAGCCTGGAGCCTGCTTCAAAATCTGTGTCTTCCTTCTCTCTCTCTGTCCCTCCCCCACTGACGCTCTCTCTCTCTCAAAAATACATAAAAATATTTTTAAAGAGTAATGTGAAAATAAACTTAAAAATTTTTTTTAAAAGTTTTTTTTAAAGCCTCCATTAGAAAGGATCTCCTGAAAAAGACTATCATACCTTGCTGAAAAAATCTCTTACCAAATTCCTTCCAGACAGCATAGTATGAATTTAGGAAATTGTGTGGGTGACAATCCAGTTAATAAAGACTTTGGGATACTCTGGCCTTGTAGCTCCGGTCTGGCAGGAATACCTCCAAAAGGCCTGAAGAAGACCCTGCCCTCCCTCACTGCTGCCTCAGGAAGCAATGAGGTCATTCTTCTGCAGTGAAAACTGACTTCATTATTGCAGACTTCTTTTCAGTTCTCTGCCCTTCATGTAAGACAGAATTGCAAACATTTCCATATGAGAGAAACAATAATGAAAATTCAAGGTTCAGCAAGGTCGTACAACGGATTCCAAAACCTTTGAGGAAGCCTATTTTTCATTAGTCCTTTCCATGATTAAAAAAGGGCTCTGTAGGACTCATCTGATTGCAGGGTTAGAAGTACCTGTGAGACACCATGTATTCTTGGTCATTATCCTGATATATATTTACCTCAGGTTCACTTCCATTTAGCTCCATCTAATTTCTTTTCCCTCTTGCGTGACTTTGGGCTTAGAAATAGATTTCAAGTTCTTACCACAAGGCAGACTAGGTGCTGCTGAAGTGAATGCCTTCGGAAGGAAAATTTCTATTGTTTTCTGTTTAGATTTGCCTAAGTCTATAGTATGCAATCTTTCACAGATGATTTGTTCAGTCTAATCACAATGCTAAAGCATAAATGACACCCTCTATAATGACAAATACTGATAAGAAAGGTCTATGTGTGTTCTCATTTATGTACCAAAGGAGAAATCAGGCACGGGAGGAAGTGGCATTCTATTTTCAGGGTGTGAATGGTTATTAGAGTAAAACCCATGTAACTTGTTGCTCCAGAAGGCAGGGGATTGCCTGAGCACTTGGAGGTCAGCGTTAGGTAGAGATTCTTCTTCTTAAGTGTCTTATGACAGATTCTGCCTAGTTGTTATTGTAAGTGGACAGTTCTTTAACTTTTACAGTGTTTGTGACATAAAATTAGATTTGAAGGTTACAGCCCCTGCCCTCCAGGAGATCAGCATCTAATTCTAGAGACAATAAGTGTGATAAAAGGATCAACAGATGATTCATAGCTTTATATTGTTTTAAAGCTGTCAAGGAATATGATATTTTGTTTTCCACTGGGGAATGTCTGTGTTGTATGCTGAGATGTGGCAGACACAAAGGCACATGGGAAATCACTGTGGTTCCTGACTTAAGTATTTGGAGTTTCCCATTTGCTGAATCCTTGGAAACCCCTCAAATGAAATGTTCTCTATCCTGTAATTCTATAATTTTGGTCCTGCCTTTCTGTAGGCATTAGTCCAGCGGGACTGCCCTCATCGATCCCTGGGCATATTGACTACTTTAAAAACCTTAATTCTCTTCCTTGATGTTACCAGAGATTTCAAAATAAGATTAAAAAATATAGAATACTGAAAAGAAAGTTGAGTGCTGACAGGTACGTTGCAGGTATTATAGGGAAAATGTTTACAATTTATAACCTCTTCTTTAAATACTCCAGAACCCAATTCTTGCAGAAGGGGGGTATCTGCAGTCCTACTGGAAATCTACTTTTGTACATATTTGTATAAGTCTATAATAGACTGACCTCCAGCAGAGCCAAGGAGCAGTGGGAGGAGAATCAAGTCTGTTCCCAAAGTGCCAAAGACCATCAGATCCCTGATTATATTCTACCTCTTATAAACAATTTTGGCAATACTTCCAGCATTTTATACACGTCCCTCAATCTTTTCCTATATTTGCACAAACACACTTGACTAGCTGTGACAGAGATAGTGCCATAATTATCAAATCCCTTTTCCCTTCCCTCTTGAGCACCTGACCAGGTACCCCAGGGCCATCTGACTGAAGCCTATCCAAAGAGTTTCAGTAAAAGTGCTATGGACCACTTCCAGGCCTTTCTCCAAAACATCCCCTTTGTGATTTCCCCTGTTCCTTCACTAGTAGTGTGCCAGCTGGAGGCAGGGGATGGGATGGACAGCTATGAGGCCCTAGTTAGGCAGGGCCATTGCAAGATGCCCTGAAATGTTAACAGACACCCACTGCCTCATATCTGACTATAACATAAGGGATTGAAATATTTTACTGCATTAATTAAACCATTGAGATGTTGCGTGTTACAGCAGTGATCACACCCTGGCTAAGAAAACAACCTAAGACAGATGAACATCCACTTAAAGGTAAAAGTCCACCATTTTCATCAAACCAAAGTTTTCCCATAATTATCAGTTTATGAGACTTGTACTTCTTACCTCCAGTGTACCAGCCTCCCATTTTCCACGCATTCTTTTAAAGTAAGTATAGGGGTGCCTGGGTGGCTCAGTCGATTAAGCATCCGATTTCGCCTCAGGTCATGAACTCACGATCTGTGAGTTCGAGCCCCGCATTGGGTCTGGGCTGATAGCTCAGAGCCTGGAGCCTGCTTTGAATTCGGTATCTCCCTCTCTCTCTGCCCCTCTCCCAGTAGTACTCTGTCTCTCAAAAATGAATAAAAACATTTAAAAAATTTAAAGTAAGTTTAAAATAGAGGTGCTGGAGTGGCCTAGTTGGTTAAGCGTCTAGCTTCAGCTCAGGTCATGATCTCTCGGTTTGTGGGTTCAAGCCCAGCGTCGGAGCCTGGAGACTGCTTGGAGTTCTGTGTCTCCCTCTGTCTCTGCCCTTCCCCTGCTAGCTCGCTTGCGCTCACGCGCTCGCTCTCTCTCTCTCTCTCTCTCTCTCACACACACACACACACAAACTTAATGTAGCAACATCTATGAGTTTTGAAATAAATGTCTAGACTGCAATCATGGGAGAATAAGACAATTGGAAGGGCATTATTGGTCCTCTGAGGGCTGACTCAACCCAACTCTACTACTGTTTAAGTCTCTTGACTCCTTACCATGGTGATGATTGGTTGGGATGGCAATTTTGCATCTGTTTTATTAATGCGAATGTTTACATTGTTAAACATATTAACTATTAATAAGCCTACAAATTGGCCATTAAGAAAACCAAGGAAATTAATGAGAAACAAATGCTACCATTAACTTGAAGTTTTCCTTGAAGGCATGGGATGAGGTTGGCCAATGAAACTGATTTTAGAAACTAATAAGAATTAGCAATTAAATGTTTCAAAGGGACCAGCAAAATTATCCAGTATGTCAGAAAGTCTCACTTGAGATTTATTTCACCTTCATCTCTGTTTCTGCCCTCCTTGTCCTTCATTATAATTAGTACTTTTTGAGGAACGATTTTTATGGTCACCACATCATCTCAATTCCCCACATAAGTTCTAAGTCTATGTGGTCAAGTATTCCTGGGTTGTATTCTCTGTGTACTTCTTTTACAGCACCCATTGTTTCTCCTTGTCAGGAGTTGATTGTTTCATAGTTTATTTGCATGTCTGTCTCCTCCACTAGACTGTGAGATACTCCAAAGATCATTCGGAAATTGCTCTACAAAAACTGTTCTTAAAATACTCCAACAGCAAGAAGAACCACAGAAAGTAATTTAGAGCATGGGCTAAAGCTCAGGCTTCCCAGGTTTGAAATTCCAGCTCCATCCTTTACTTCCTATATAATCTTGGGCAAGTTAATTGAGGTCTCCAAGCCTCTGTTTTCTTATCTTCAGAATGAGGACAATAATAAAGGCAACTTACAGCAGTTTTAACAAATGCACATAAAGTGCTTAGCTAAGTGTTTGGCATAGAGTAAGCATTCAGTAAATATCAGACACACTGTCTTTTTACTGTGGAAATTCAGAAGTCTCACTGTATAGTGTGTTCTAATTTGAAACCTGCAGAAGACTAAATGTAGTCTCACTTCAGCCTAAGTTATGGATAAGAAATGTCATCACTTAATTCTATAAAGCTAATACTGCTTTACAGACAAGATAAATACTGGTGTCTCAATCAAGGTCAACATCTGTATATAAGAGGCAGATATGAATTAAAACTAGTGATTTTTAAATTGTTTCCATGAAGCATCTCCTGAACAAATATCCTCTGAAATAGTCTATTCCCCCAAACAACTCAGGTAAAATGGGTAGGAGAGGTCCCTGTAAGGCTGAATGTTTTCTGAAGTTTACCAAGTCGCATTAAAGTTCATGTGAACTTTCATATCATGTCCATGGTTAATCTAACATAAAAATAATGTGGTTGTTAGGAAACTCAGGGGTGTTATTTTCCAATGTCTTCTTAGCATGCCACTGCATATCTCTAATTCAAGAGCATGGAACTAGGCTGGGTGTAGGGTCTAAAAAGTGGTGTAGTTCTCTCTATCAAAGGTTTGGAGTAAGAGACAGACTTGGAGCTAGCTGTGCCTCTGGCTTCTTGAAAGCTGTTTTTATTGAGTTCACCTATGAATCTACCTGAATCAAATACGAAGAAAAGAAAATTCAATAATTATGTCTGGTAATGCAATTTATCAGCCAGCACTGAACTACTTTGTATCAAAATCCAGTTCACTGAGGTTGAAGAGGCAAGCAGGTTTTATCATTTGTTTACAAAAAATGTTTTTTCATCTTTATTTATTTTTAAGAAACAGAGAGACAGAGTGCAAGCAGGGGAGGGGCAGAGAGAGAAGGAGACACAGAATCCGAAGCAGGCTCCAGGCTCTGGGCTGTCAGCACAGAGCCCGACAGGGGACTCAAACTTGCAAAACACAAGTTCATGACCTGGGCTGAAGTCCGAGGCTTAACCCATTGAGCCATCCAGGCGCCCCAAGCATGTTTTATCATTTGTAAAATGAGTATAATTATAGCTGCTTCCTCTGTGTCCACATGATAATTGAGAGAAATACTGCTTTGCCAAGTACAGGGAAAGCCAGGAGGAACTAGATCAGTATAAGTTGGTGATGGGTGACCAGTGTCATTGTGACCAGTTTGGTGGTGACACACCCTACACAAGATGTTTTCAGCATTAACTAAACAAGGACAGTTAAAAGACAGACACATTCCCCCTTTCAGGAAATACCATCAACAATGGGGCTGACACTATAAAGGGCTAGGCTATAGGCCTAGGCCTGAAAAGAACCACTTCAGGCAAAAGACCTTCAACAGATGCTCCTTTGTCAGGATGAGGGGCTGAGGCTTCTTTTCAGATCTGTTGTGATCCCTGAGTCCCTGAGGGCATCTCCACAAAACTTTAAGCCTCCCAGTAACAAGAGGTGGCTATTGTGCTTCTAATGACTGCAGAACTCAGGAAATCAAAGGCCCTGGGGAGCAGGGCAGACTGGTGAAGTGTTCCTATCCTAGGCTTGGATACATGAAGGGGAAATTTACTGACCAAGGGAAAAAGGGAGAAAAAAGCCAGCAACAGATGTATGCTCCTTGGCTGAGAGTTACCTATATCAGGTCCCCTCATTTTTTTTTTTTAAGTTTATTTATTTATTTTGAGAGAGACCAGGAGCACAGGAGGGGCAAAGAGAGAGGGAAAGAGAGAGAATCTCAAGCAGGCTCTGAACTGCCAGCATGGAGCCTGACATGGGGCTGGAACTCAGGAATTGTGAGATCATGACCTGAGCCAAAACCAAGAGTTAGACACTTAACCAACTGAGACCCCCGACTGCCCATAGCTCCCCTCATCTTTGGGAACTCCCTATCCCACCACTAACTTTTGGGAAATAAATGCCTCAAAGGCAGACTCATTTCAAGCATAAAGCAATTTCTAGTACTTGCTGGGCAGGTGAGGGTCTGTCTTAATTAGGAAGCCAAAGTTATTCAAAAACTTAGTAAAGTGATATAAATGGAATGACCCCCTTGTACAGGGGTGCCTGGTACTTCGTTTGCTGTTAGCTCTGCACACCCTGAGCCACATGGGGTGGTCAGCGACCTCACTCCTGCAGAACAGCCTTACTGTCAAATTAATTCTCAGACCAAAGATCACCTCTTTTCAATGTCCACAGATTTCTATGCATTCACCTGAAGTGATGAAGAAACAATAGACACCAATAAACACACCAATAAAGCCTCCTTCAATCACAACAGCCTCCCATCCAAAAATCAGCTGTGGCACAGACAGGATTTCTGATGCTCCCAGAATGAGCCATTTCATACAGCAAGCTCAAGTGTAAGGCACGCAAGGTCCCTGGGGAGACAAAGACAACAACAAAACAAAACAAGCGGTGCCAACTGCCTGCAGATAGTCTCCCTCTGGTTTCTCACCATCTACTCTTTCAAACTCAAGTTGAAAGTGATGTTTTGTGTTCAAAGTTTTAGAACTGCCAGAATACATCTGAGCACCTGCTGCTGCTGGGAAATCTACACTTTCACCTGTTGAATGTGTAAAGTAGATAATTGCAAATTAAAAATCCCCACTTCGCGTCATTCTCCATGCTCACTGCAGATTTGATGGGCAACTCGGCAATCCTCAGCTCCTAATGAATATGCTTGCTTAATTCTATAAAACCTAGCTCTTCACACAGAGAGCTTAGTTACACCTCTTCTATTAAAATTTATCTACTGCTGACATCTGAATATCTTTCTTAAGGACACAGGGGACTAAAGCACACACTTTAGATCCTAAGCTCAGATGTTTGGGTGTTCTGATTCCATGCCCAGCTACGTGGCTTTTGATAAATTACTCTACCCACTGGCACTTTCATCTCTTCATTCAAAAGAAGTGGATATAAAAAAGTGTCTTCCTACCTAGCAGGAATTCAATGAGAGTATACTGAGAACATTCTGTCTGAAGGGAGGAAACACTAAGATTCTTAAGGGAATAACTTAATTAAATAAATATAAAGCCTTTATATCCAATAGGCTGATATTATAGTACAGGTAAGCAGGCCAAACACATGTACATAAAAAATACAAAGTTACAAATGAAATATGAATCCTTTCATAGAAATTAAAGTTATAAGTGCTAAAGAGGCCCCACTCTAAAAGCTGATGACCTGTTCTGAAGGAAAGCTATAAAGATTGAACATTAAATAGTGGAAAGGCACACTTCCAAAGTTATCAGATGACCGGTGTCTCTATGTATTTGGAAATCTCCATGTTTGCTTATGATTGTATATTTTCCACCTGGTTGATGCTGAGGGTTTAAAGAAGAAAGAATCTTTCCTTCCACTACTTGGATTGCATCTTCAGCACTTAATACAGTACCTGGCTCAGGGTATACAATTAAAAAATACACCCACAACTGAGACCACAGTGCTTATGATTAATGGCTCTGAATTCAAATTCCAAGACCTAATCCTGGGATCAATACTTAGCTGTGAGACTTTGGACCAGTTGCTTCACCTTTTTAAACCTCAATCCTCAATCCCCTCACTATTCAAACAGAGATAGCATAGCATCGAAATGAGTTTTTATAAAGTCCATAGCACAGTCCCTAACTCATAATGTGTTCAATACATGCAAACAATTATTATGCTCATGTTCCTATACAAAACATCAACCCTTCTACCAACTCATTCCTTCCCCCAGGCTCCTTATCTCTGATTTCACTGTTCCTGACCACAGTCTCCCAAAAACTGGCCAGTGCAGCAGAGAAGGGTATTAGTTCCGAAAGTCAGCAGAAGAGGCCACTGTGGTTTGCACTTGAACCTATTCAAAAAGACGGGACTCATGAGGTCGTAGTCGCACACAAGAAAGAATCATAGGAGCAGTAGACAAGCTCCACCTCCATGTTGCTGAGTTGTGAAGATTAAAGCAGATGGCACATATAAAGCCTTATGTAGCAGCTAGGGGAGAACCGAGACTCAGTGAATGTGGCTGCTATTCTAAGAATGTTTATTATTATGATCACTTTATGGTGACAGTACAAAAGAAGGATATGATGCATAGCAGTAACAGGCCTCATCTGGGCTTCTTGAGTATTAAGGATCTACCACCAGGTATGGGAGGAAAAAAGGAAGCCCAGGGTATTTTTCAAAGCTATAATTAGGGACTTCCAGAAATAATCAGGAGATACTGAAGAGGTTGTTCCTATAGTTCATTCATTCATTCATTCATCCATCATTAATTCACTAAATATTCTCAGTGTTTACTCTGTGCCAGTAGCATTCATGTACTTGGGAGATAGCAAGTAACAGAACAGACGTGAATTCCTATGATAACAGAGCTTACATTTTAGTGGAGGGAAATAGGTGATAAATGCTAACAATAATATGTTAAAAATATGGTATGCTAGATGGTTTCAGCCCTAGGAAGAAAAATCAGGGAAGGGGGATAGAGATGTGGGGAAGGATCGTAAATTTAGAAAGACAGGTCCAAGACAGCCTCACAGAGAAAGTGACATTTGAGCACAGACCTAAAAGACATTTGAGCACAGTGAGAAACACACTGCGTTGCAATATCAGGGAAGGAGCATAACAGGCAAAAGGAAAACAAATACAAAAGCCTGGGGTTGAAATTAGGTCAGTGTGTCAGGAGTGTGTCAGTTTGTCAGGAGTGGAGTAGGCTAGCGTGAGAATGATAGGATATGGGCTCAGAGATAAAGTGGGAGCACAGACTATGTAGCATCTTTAGGGCACTGGAAAGGCTTTGGTAGTTCCTGATTGAAATGGGAGGATATTAGAGGGTTTTTCACAGGGAAATGATAGGACCTCGCTTACAGAAAAATAGGGTAACTCCAGGTGTTCTGTTGAGTACACTGTAGTGGGTCAGAAACAGAAGCTAAGAGACAAGTTAGGACGCTACTACCATAATTCTGGTAAGAGATGATGGTAGCACTGGCTAGGGTGGTACACACACTGAAAAGTATCTGTATTCTATTTATAACTTGAAGGTATAGCCAATAGGATGTGCTGACAGATTAGATATGGGGTGTGAAAAAGATAGAAAAGAATCAAGAATGACACCAAAGTTTTGGCTTGAGCAATTGAAAGTATAGAGCTTCCACTAACTCAGAGAAGACTGCAGGAGGAGCAGGTTAGGAAGCAAAAGAGATCAGGTGTTCAGTTTTGAAGAATTTAAGATTGAGCTGTCAGTGAGACATTCAGGAGGGCATGTGGACAAAAGAATCTAGAGTTCATAGGAAAGATCTGAGCTGGAGATGAAAACAGACATGTCTTAACAGAATACTTGAAGCCGCGAGGCTGGATGAGATCACCAAAAGAGAAAACATGGTTAGAGAAGAGATCTGAGACTGAGTCTTGAGGTCCTATAATACTAGAGATGAGAGAGATGAAGTGATACCAGCAATTAACTAAGAAGTTAACCATCAAGTAAGGAAGACCGTCAGAATAATAGGATCCTGGAAGGCTGGGGAAGAAATGTTCAGAGGGAGCGGGAGTGATTAGCTGGGTCAAATGTGTGGAAAGTTTAGTCAGGAGGACAACTGAGAACTGAATGTCGGGTTTAACTATACTGAAATTACTGGGGATTTTATCTCCAGCAGTTTTGATGCAAAGAATGGGGCAAAAATCTGACAGGTTGGTGTGAGGAAAAAGTAAAAAATAATGAAAGTAAAAAAGAAAGGAGAGGAGTTAGACATGATGATGATGATGATGGTGATGATGATGATAAAACTTCTTTAATAAGTTTTGATATACATAGGAGCAGAGAAATGGGGCAATATCTAGAGAGATAAATGGGATCAAAAGAGGATGATTTTCATCGTATTAGCATGGGAAAACAGCAGTAGGGTAAGCACTGATAAGAATCCTCTTATCAGAAAGGGTAAGGTAATGGGATGCCACTGATTGTAACTGCAGGTGGAAGCTGATATAAGAGTTTGATATTATGAACCGTTTATAACCATGGGGTAAGAAGAAATTATGACTAATTTATGGGATGCTCCAAAGTTGAGAAATAAACCACTTTCATCGGTGAGCAAAAGCCCAGCACAGCAGAAATTGTCATTTCTTCCCTTTTCATTTTTAAGGCTTAAGTAACATGATTATTCTAGCCAAAAGCAATAATAAAGAGGACAATTAAGTGTTTTTATTTTTAACACTCTCTCTTCCTTTTCAGGAGTGACGGGGTTTTAAACAGCATAGTAGGCTAACCTAACTCTAAAATATATTAAGTTCCTTAACAGGGGATTAAAACAAAAACCAAACAGTATGCAACAAGAAACCATTACAGCAAAGATTAACTAATGAGTAGAGGTAATTTAAAATTTTATGTCAGCGTTTTGGATACCAAGAAATAGAGTCAGGACATTTCATTGAAACACATTTTCTTTATCCTGGGTGAACTACTATTGTTCTATACTTAAATTATGTAAATCAGGGTCAAGAAGGGACCCATATTAAGCACAGGAGAGGAAGTAAAGAAAGGAAGTGTGTAAGAGGAGATCTCATAGACATTAACTGTTTCCCTTGTATTTCAAGTTGGTCACAAGAGATAAGGAGGTTCGGTTTTGTTAAGAGGCCTAAGGATTCTGGAAAGAAGAAAACCCAAGCTCTACAGCCTAAAATTCAACAACATCGATCGTGTACAGGACACTCTATCTAAGACATGTTGTCTGAGAAGGTCAATGAGTCTCCTGAAATCACAGAGTTGAAGTACACTAGGTAAGTAACCCATACACAGTAAACGGGCTGAAGCTTCATAGGAGAAAGTGGTATCAGAACATAGCTGATGGTGGAGGTGCTCTAGGAGTAGCCAGTGCCATGGCGGTGACTTGGGGGAGAGGGAGGATCTTAGCTGATGTGGAATATGAAGCAGAATAAAACCCTGGGCTTTGCTGTGGAGATCACCATGACTTAGGCAAGATCTCGACCACCAAGGACGTCAAGAATGGCTTTCTGTAAATGGTACAGACTTGTCTTTGTCAGTGACGTTATGTGGCATTATCCGAAGGCTGTAGCAGAAGTGAATAGACCAGACTATAGATCTCCCCAAGGTTAACTTTTAGAACCAAGACAGGCCACATTGGCCTGAATTATTTGTTTCTTTCCTCCCTCCCTCTCTCTTTGTTTCTTTTCTAAACAGTTCAAATTTGGGGAGGTGGGAAATATCGTTAATAGGATAGCTTAGATTTCCTAGTGATAGTTTCCTGGGGACTGAATGTGTAATATTCCGTTATATGTATAAACAGATAGATATAATAATGTTATGTGAATACACACATTATACATAATATATAATAAGTGAATGTGATTATATTTACCTCTCAGTTGGTAAAACAGGTCATGTAAGATATAATTAACTGAATATTTTCAATAAAGAAGTAGATTTATCAATAAACTCAAAGTAGATTCAAAACCTAAATGTGAGACCTGCAACCATGAAAATCCTAGAAGAGAACATAGACTTCAAGTTTTCTGACATCGACCATAGAAACTTTTGGATATGTCTCCTAAGGCAAGAGAAACAAAAGCAAAAATGAACTATTGGGACTATAACAACAACAACAACAAAAATTGCACAGCAAAGAAAACCAATAATAAAACAAAAAGACAACCTACTGAATGAGAGAAGATATTTGCAAATGATATATCTAAAAAGGAGTAACTATCCAAAATACACAGAGGGTATAGCTCAGGAGTAGAGCATCTGACTGCAAAATATATAAGAACATATACAACTCAACACCAAAAACAAACAATCTGATTTTAAAAAAAGGGCAGAGGACTGGAATAGGATTATTCCAAACAAGACATACAGGTAGCTACCAGACACATGAAAAGATGCTCAACATCACTATTCATCAGGGAAATGCAAATCAAAACCACAATGTGATATCACCTTATATCTGTCAGAATGGCTAAAATTACAAAGACATGAAATCACAAGTGTTGGTGAGGATGTGGAGAAAAGGGAACTCTTGTACACTGCTGGTGGGAATGTAAATTGGTACAGCAACTCTGGAAAATAGTTTGGAGGTTCCTCAAAAAATTAAAAATAGAAATACCATATGACCCAATAATTCCACTACTAGATATTTATCCAAAAAATAAAAAAACACTAATTCATAGGTACCTGCATGTCTATGTTTATTGTAGCATTATTTATAATAGCTAAGATATGGAAGCAACACAAGTGTCCATCAATATACCAATAGATGAGGAAGATGTGGCACGTGCACCCACACCCCCCCCCCACACACAGGCTATTATACAGCCATAAAAGAGGATGAGATCTTACCACTTATTACAGAATGGATGGACCTACAGAGCATTATGCTAAATGAAATAAGTCATAATGAGAAATACAGACACCGTATGATTTCACTCATCTGTGGAATCCAAAAAACAAATGAATAAACAAACAACAAAAAGCGGAATCAGACAACATCCTGATGGTTGCTGGGAGGTATGGAGGGGATGGGAAAAAAAGGCGGATGAACTGGGAGATCCCGGCTTCCAGTGATGGAACAAGTCAGGAATAAAAGGCATAGCAGAGGGAATATGGCCAATGATATTGTAGTAGCATTGTGTGATGACAGATGCTAGCTACATTTGTGGTGAGCATAGGAAAGTTGAATTAGTGTGTTGTACACCTGAGACTAAGGTAACATTGTGTGTCAGCTATGCCCAAATTAAAAAGTTAATAATGATGGGCGCCTAGGTGGCTCAGTTGAGCGTCCGACTCTTGATTTCAACTCAAGTCATGATCCCAGGGTCGTGGGATAGAGCCCCATATCAGGCTCCGCTCTGTGTGGAGCCTGCTTAATGGAGCTTGCTTAAGATATTCTCCCTCTCTCGCTCTCTCTCTCTCTCTCTCTCTATATATATATATATATATAGCATTATTTATAATAGCTAAAATATGGAAGATATATATAAGGTATATATACATATATATGTATGTATATGTATATATTTATATAATTTATATATTATATTTATATATTACATATGTTTAAATATATATCCTATGTAGGATATATATTGAAATATATATAATTTAAAATAATGAAAAAGGTGAATGTATCAAAATCCACATTTAAAAATATTTGTTCATTTTCTTTTCACTATCACTGTCTTAAGCATTTGTTTATGCTTAAGTCTTCTTTATTTGATTGCTTAGTGATACAAACTCTGAGGCTGCTATTAATAGATATTGGTACATTTATGATTCTGAAATAAAATTCCTGTGAAATAGGTCAGAATTAAAGGTAACGAAAAATAATAAACCAAGTTTGTTTATTTAACTATTTGTATCTTGTTTTACTCTGTTGGTGACTCCCTTTGCCCACCATCTCTAAATTTCATGCAGTATAGATATATTTGGTGTGTTGCAAATTTTTAATATATGGCATAAAGATATTTTTGTGTCCTTCTACATCAAATAACACTGGATAATAAATTCCAAAATAGAACTGAATGCAGTCTCTTCATTTCCTGCTGCTTAAAGAGACTGCTCTAGGTGAGATGCCTGTCCTTTGTGATTTCTCTAACTATTCTATTGCATTAAATTCCAGTCTTTCCTTTTCTGCCTTTCTTCTGGTACCTCATTTTTAAATCAAAAATTTCATTGATGAATTTTTTAAAAGCACAGTTCGTAATTACAAATGATTTCAACTACAAAAGTGAAGAGGTTTTTGTGACAAAGAGAACCAGAAATGAAAAGCTAGTACAAAAAGCCCTCCGTGTGTTGCATTTCCATAAAAGTGCAGTATAATAGGGATTCTATTCACTTCAATACAAATCAGAAAGGAAATCCTGTTTTAAGGGAAAAAAAAGAGTCTGAAAAATGAAAATGCCAGATAAATTCTCTCTGGGAATAGTACTCTTGGGAACTAGTTTTGTACATCAGAAAGACCTCAGACTCGGTATTAGAAAACAGCAGATTCTGTCTCCATATGCATGATTTAAGGCTGGTCACTTACATTCTGAAACAGCTTATCTGTAAAATAAGGGGTGACACCAGCTAGTTCTTGAGTCAAGTAAAGGTCTAGAATTCTATCCACAAGCGTCATATATATAATCAAAACACCACATCAAATTCCTTGACTTTGCTTCAATGTTTATCTCTTCAAACAAGAGGTAAGTTCAAAAGTATGTCATACATTGGGGCCTTTTAAAGGTTAGATATGAAAGGCTGATATTTTTTAAACCTGAGTATCATTAGATATATTGAAAACTGTATTGTATAAACATTTAACCTCACACATAATTAAGTCGTTACACTAGCAAAGTTTTCATGAAAATATCTGGTGTTGGGAATAATCTTTACTGTATGTCACATGTGAGCCGGAGCCAGAGGCTGTCTACCATTACCATCCTAGACAACAAACAATGTTCTCACCTATTTTACAGGAAGGCAACAGAAAATACACAATATTCATTACTAGATACCTGGGTACCTATTTGAGAATAATGAAAACCGCAGTATGATATATATTTATTGTTTAAACACTAATAAACAATAACAGTAGTAATTATTATTATTATAAAATTAATATAGCTTGTTATTAATATTTTCATCACTACTGTAATATAATAGATTATTCACTTAAATCTGAGACCTGAGCCTTAAGGATAAATCCTCCCAGGAGCATTTAAAGCTTTATCCTTATATAAATATTATCTTCAAAAATGAACACCGACAATATATTTAAATAAATATAAGCTGGATATATATTCTCAGTGGAGAACAAGGAAAAAACTGGCAATTGTCTTTTTTTTTAAAAATTTTAATGTTTATTTTTGAGAGAGAGGGAGAGAGAGAGAGCACAAGCATGAATGAGGGAAGGGCAGAGAGAGAGGGAGACACAGAATCCAAAGCAGGCTCCAGGCTCTGAGCTGTCAGCACAGAGCATGACACTGGGCTTGACTCCACAAGCTGTGAGATCATGACCTGAGCAGAAGTCAGATGCTTAACCTACTGAGCCACCCAGGTGCCCCCAAAGTGGCAATTCTCTTACTGTGACAGAAAAGAGCCAGCAGGACAAATTTATGGAGCATCAGTACAACTTACACAGAGATCCCCATTGAAGCTACTAATTTGAATCATGGCAGGTGATTTTAATGACAAGTCTAGCTATAAAAACAAAACTAGTGACTCTAAATAAAAAATGAAGGACAGACCAATTTGGGGGCCAGTGCTGTGTGTGTGTGTGTGTGTGTGTGTGTGTGTGTGTGTGTACAATGAATCTGTGGGCATTGGTGTGCATGGGTATACGTGCCACTTCCCCTCTATCAACAAAACCTATAACTACCCCCAAATACGAGAGCCACTAAGTTCTTGTAGAACCTGACATCTTGTATCAGCTCAGATTTCAGTATTTCAAACTATGCCCTGGAACTAATCCACTGAATAACCAAGGCAGTCAAAGCACAGATCCATTAGGCTCAGCAGCACACATTCTTTAAATGTTAGTGCCATACAATGAATATTTGATAAGTACATCATTAATAAACCTTGGTGCAACATAACTGATATGTGGATGTTTAGTGGCACTTCCAAATGATGTAGCACACAGCATCTCCTCGTCCTTCCATCATCATGCAGGTTGCCCGTACGCCACACGATGGGCACAATTGGAAAGGCAAAATCTGATCTTCATTAGTGGCTATCCATAAAAGATTTTCATTACAAGATAGACGATTATGGCCTGGCTTTATTAATTAAGGATGCATTTCCGCAGACCAAAGTAATTGAATAAAATGGGCAGTAGCTTTTAAACTACACAAAATATTAATGTTGCAGAAATAGATTCCACCTTTATTCCATGTCTTTAAGCCCCTATTATTTTCAGAATGAACAGCAAATGAATTTAAAGTGTTGCTAAATACTGACTGAGCCTCACATACAAGAATATTTTCCTCTAATGTCTTGCTTTGTGACTGTCACAGTAAAAGGATTTATATTTCCTCTCATTCAATCACCTTAAATTCAACCTGAACATATTCCGAACCTTAAAAGAGCCTAATCCCACAATATGGACAGGCCAACTCTACATGCACTGATACATACAGAAATGAAGTAACTTGTTGCATCTCAAAAGAGAAGTGGTTACTACCGAACAGGTCACTAGAAATCCTTGGTTCTCTTGTCACTGAATCACACACAGGAAACGAACTAAGCATTCATGCTCAGACATTTCAAGCCCTTCTTTTTTTTTTTTTTAATTTTTTAAAAGTTCATTTATTTTTGAGAAAGACAGAGACAGCATGAGTGGGGGCGGGGCAGAGAGTGAGGGAGAGAGAGAATCCCAAGCAGGCTCCACGCTGCCAGCACAGAACCCAACGCGGAGCTCGAACCCACAAAACCGTGAGATCATGACCTGAGCCAAAACCAAGAGTGAGATGTCTAACGACTGAGCCACCCAGGCGCCCCAACAAAAACAAAGCTCTTCTTTATTTTGAGGTCAGGGAGTACGCTTGGAATATGACATGTTCACAGAACGGTTGGTTCCCTGCTGAGCTCTGTTTTCAGCGAGAAAAATAAGGTTCTTAGAATATCAACTTTTTTAAAGCTTAAAAAATATATACTATGAAAGGAATCCCTGGCATGTTTCCTTGCTGTGACTATTTCATGTGCACATAATCTGGAGCAAAATAGATCTAGAACAACATCAGTAAGTTTTCTAGTGATTTATGAAAAAATATCATTTTCCAGATAGTTTGATACCTTGGACCTCACAAAAGCAAAGAATAAAATCCACTCAATACAAAGAGTGCTCTTCGTGCTCACGAAATCATCTGAGGATAACCTTGTTAACTAAAGCTAAAATGTGTATGTATAAAATGTATATGCATCCACAATGAGGCCCCTAAGATCAATTTTAAAATATCAGAGAATATAATGGCAACAAGTCAACTTTTTGCCCCTAATTCTGCTATGTACTATTTTTATTTTGTGATCACTAGCAGAAATTATTACACTGCTAAATTAATTCCACTTCTATTGACTATGTTCACAATATACAGTTCATCAACCTGCTATATTAACGTAATAGGAAGCTTGGCCCTCACCTTGTCTAGAATACTTTTATTTGTAATGTTATTAGTTTCATTTATTGGTAATGACTTTGATCCTTTACGATTATGCTATTGAGTCTCCAGCATGCCTTGCAATTGAAGCCTCAGCAAACATTCAGCTTTAAAGGTTTTAATTTCATTTTCTAATATTTTTTAAGGGCCCTGACACTAACTTTGACCATAATATTTCCAATCCCCTTGAAGAGAAAAAGCATTTCCATAGTTTATTGTCTGCACTCCCATCATAATGGCAAAGCTGGTGGTATTAGAGTACTGTAGCATACAATTCCTACGTGAACTAAAAATACCACAAGACTCTTCAAATGATTCATTTTACATTAGCACAATTGTTTCCAAGAGTGCTTCAGTCTATTTTATTCATCCTACTTTCGTTCCTGTTGTTGCATTAACCATTACACTCTTACTCTGAAGGTAACATATGAAAGAAAGTTAAAATTCCTTTATTAGGTTATAAAGTCCTATCATGATTTGTATGCTCAATTTGATTCATCTTTTTTAAAACTTACATTATTAACACAGATTAAGAGATAATTCTAATTTAATTTCATTTATTTTTTGTTTTGTTCTTCAAATCCGGAATCTCCATCAATACGTTTCAATGTATTCCTTCTCTCAACATTTCAGCTGAGCTCTCTTTGCAATTTGACAAATTTGCAAAAGACAATTGGTCTTTGTTCACATCATCTGTAACCATCTTACTCCTGAGCCACTGGGTCTTTACTGAAGGCCTACTACTATCTTTTTCTGCCCATGCCCTAGGCAGATCAGACTCTGTCATTAACCAGCTACATGTCATGAAGCACACATCTTTGTCTCAATGAATAATGGTTTCTGCATATGTAAAATGAGGTAGTTTGACAAGGCAAAGGACTCCAGGGTTCTAAGTCAATCAGAGCTGGCCTGTGATCTTTAATTCCCTGTGTCATGTCAAGACCCAGGCACAAATCAGGACTTTCAGTGAAACAGTTAAGCATGGCTGGGTTGGATTCCCAACCTCTCTACTTAGTAGTTTTGTGATCCTGGGCACCTAGTTAACCTTCAAGTGCCAATGTTTCCTCAACTGTAAAATGGAGTTATTAGTTCCTGTAAAATGGAGTTATTAGTTCCTGTTCCACAGGATTTGTGGTGAGGATTAAAATTAGCAAATACATTTGAGATGTTGAGACAGCATGTGGCACATCGCAGTCAATGAATGTCAACCAGTTTTGAAGATATAGTACCCTCTATCCCCACTCCCACCTCCTTGTGTAAGTTAAACACAAAATTCTGACCTCTCCATATGCTGATTGTTGGATTTTAGTTGAAATAATAATAAAAAGTTCAATCATTTTTTAAAAGTTAACTTTTATTTTCCTGCCACAGCTTTTGCCAGTGCTTTACTAAAACAGAATTTCCTGGGGCACCTGGGTGACTTAGTTGGTTAAGCATCTGACTTCAGCTCAGGTCATGATCTCACTGTTCATGAAGTTGAGCCCCGCATCGGGCTCTGTGCTGACAGCTAGGAGCCTGCAGCCTGCTTCGGATCCTGTGTCTCCCTCTCTCTCTGCCCCTCTCCTGCTCGTACTGTTTCTGTCTCTCAAAAATTAATAAACATTAAAAAATTAAAAAAAAATAAAACAGAACTTCCTGAGCATGGGCTGTGTTATATCAATGTGCTGTGATTTGGTGACAGGTGAGCTCTATTTCAGGATGCCACACCACTAACAGAATTTTCTGCATGTGTCGTGACACGAATCACCATTCTGAGCAATTTTTTAGATTCTTATTGCAAAACCTAATACTGGCAATACTGGCAGGCTACCATCACCCATTCTTGGAACAGTGACTCTCGGTTCAGATGTAAAAGCATCTGCCTGTTTGGCTGAATCTGGGTAGAGAATTAGGAGCAAAGATGGAAAGGGTGAAGATGATGGTTCAGTGTACCCCTTCACTATAAAAGGGGATGCCGGAAACATGTTTATGAGTGAGTAATACATCCCGAGAAGAATGGGGAAGTTACTTTCAAATATTTAGAGAAAAAGAGATTGACAATGGGATAAAAAAAACCCATGAAACACATATTAAAGTTATTATATTTTATTAGCGCTCTGACTATGCCTAAAGTAAAAATACAGCAGGGTTTTGCTTGTATAATATTAATGGAATATATTTCCACCTAAAGCAAATTTTCCAGACAATTGAAATCCATTGTGTTAAATCTCAAAACTTTTGAACATTTATCTACTTTCTGGGTTTGTTTAGGTACCTGCCACACCTTTCACTGAGTCCTTGTGAAAATAGCTTATGGGAAGCTACTGCTTAGTGGATTAGAATAAACCAGATAACTATATCTACTTGCTCCCTGTAAACCCAAACTGGGGCAGGAACAGGCAATGGATTCAGAGCTGGCGAGCCATAGGATAATCAGCAAATTATGGGACTGCCACTGTGAAAAGATGATCTGGAGAAATATAGCATTCTCCTTTGAATATCAGAAAAAAAAAAAAAAAAACAGAGAGAAAAGCTGAACTTTTGAGGCTTTGAAAGAAAAGTCCAAAGGGGTGATGGCAGGTCAAAATGATGTAGGATCAGAATCAGAAAGAAACAGAGATCTCACCTAAAAAAAAAAAAGGTACCAGAGATCTTTTAGATGGATAGATACAGTGGTCAATCCATGGGCTGACTCAGTTCCTAACCACTTTTACTTTAATTGTAATTTGTAATCCTAGACATGTGCACCATGCAAACACATGTACGCACACACATGCACACACACACATGCTTTTTTCTTAGAATGTATTTAGAGACTCTATTACTTGCAACCAAAAGAGCTCAAGTAAAACACCAGTTTTACTGAAATGGATTATAAACTATGTCTTCTTATTGAACAGAGTTCAGTAAACCTACTTTAACCTTTTCTTGATGACCCAGGGCCATCATTACTGACAACTACAACAAGGTGGGGTAACACACTTATGCTTTCTGGGCTGCTGGGCGTGTAAGGCCCTTTATCTCTTCCCCAAATAGCCTCAGGAATGATGATTTCTGAATCCCTAGCTTCCCTTTTTGTAGTTTTTCAATCTCTCCCATTACCATAAATCTGCTTGCTTCTAACAGCTCTCTTTCCAACTTTCTACATCTCATTTTCTGGAGGCTGGAAAACAAGATAGCCAAGCTTGATGGATTTCTGTGTGAAATAAGAATATGGCTCATCTATCCTAGGTCACTTCCTCAAAATATGATATCTATATACAGTAAAATCCTGACAAATGGCAAGAAGGCAAAAGAGACATACTTTGGGCCTGCTGCTCACCGGTTCCTTCCCAGGTATCTGATCCCTGCCTCACAACATTCCCACAGGAAAGTTCTACTGTTTTGCATGGTTATTTCAACAAAAGATGCCGCCACCCGAAGTTTTAATGTTGAAGAAATTATTTTAATATATTTATATCTTATTATTTCAAAGGTAAAATAAATACATTGAGATCATATTTGTATAATAAAAACAGATAACCAAATAATTTCCTTAAAGTATTAAAATAATTTTAGTTTGTTGTTGTTGATCCTATTCAAATTAAACCTACTTTGATGGGCATAAGCTGTTCTTAGTCCTCTATATAACCATACTGGCAGCAACTTTCTCAAATAGTAAAATTGTGTTAGATGGTTCACTCACTTAAAACACATATTTATTAAGTCACTATTACATTCCAACCATAAGCTAGGCTTAGGGGATGCGCTAATGAACAAAACAAACAAGGTTTCTGTCTTGATGAGGCTTATGTTATATTTAATCACTACAGGCAATCATGATGTAGTTTGGAAAGCTTAGTAAAGCACATTTGGCCAGACTGAGTAGATTTTCCCAAGGTGACATTTCCCCAAATAATCTCCTTTATCATTTGAAACAGGACAGTTTTAAGAATCAAAATGGTATTGTGAATAATTATACAGGGTCATTAGGCATATGGCTGAACATTCCAGGGAAGCCAGAGAGATGGCCACCTCGTCTCTAGGTCAATGTCTGGCACATAGTAGATGTTCAATAAGCATTTACTGAAGAGGTTGAAAAGGTATGAATAAAAAAGACCATCCAACTAAATTATTAATGAAAATAGCAATGTTCCTTGACCAACTTTTCATTCTCTCTGTCATCCACATAAGCAAGTTTAATCAAATCTTAGTTACTTCCTACCTGTCTTATCATAAAAATGATGAAATAGCGTGGCCATTGGCCAACACTCTTGAAAGACCACTTAAGAAAATTACATGGACTGAAGGCAGCTCTGTTCTACCTAAGTCTCTGTTAGAGGCAAGCTTGTTTCTGAAATTGTTCTCCCTTCCATAGCTTCTTTTCCCAGCTGAATATTAACCCTTCATTTACTTTTATTCATTTTAATGTTAGATTTATCAGAGTACAGTCCCAAATAAGGTTATAATTGGAATAAAAAGCTCTCTCCCAACTGTTCTTCCTTTAAAGCTTTGCCAGCCAGGTGTCACAATTTCACTGCTATTTTCCTTCCCTCTGAACTAGAAGCAAAGGCTATATAGTATTATCACTTCTACCTGGGCTTTATAACTATACCTCATAATTTACCTATACTAAATCATTAAGGAAACATTGTTCTAACGACTCTTAAATTAGCATTTATATATATATATATAAATATATCCATATTTATATATATATTTATATATATAAATCTATCTATCTATATATATATCCATTACATAAAACTCCATTACATAAAACTACATATAAAAAGTATGTTATGTAGCATGTATATATCTCCATCACATAAAACTACATATAAGAAGTACATTAACTCCATTCTGCTGCCATTTTGATCTGAACACTCAGGATCCTGTTTGTAAATCTCCAATGAAATGTAGTCTTCCCTTGTTTCCCCACTCCACTGCCACATCCATCTACCCAACCAATCTATCCTAGGCAGATAAATCTTAGAAAAGCTCTCTCCCGAAAGCCTTAAAAAATCTTTAATGATTCATTTCCCTTGAATAAAACTAAAAATTCTTAGCCAGTCATTAAAAACTTCCCATGAGCTTATCCAACATGATTTCCTTTCATGAATATTCTATCCTATATAAAAGTATACTCTCTCTCTACCAAAGCATATCCTACCAGTCTTCAGACTCAAAGATCCTCCAGTCTGATGAGCTGGAGCCAGACCCTCTTTGGAGGTCCAAATGAGTAGAATTTCCTCTGTCAAAGCTCCTCCGACCACCTGGCCTGCATGGCTCTCCTGCATCTCTCAACTTGTAACATAACCATCTACCACCCCAGAACCATTACACCTAACACATGCTGCCTTATATTTATATAAATCTTTTTAAATTTATGCCCAGTCTTCTCAACTACACTGAAGAGTTCTTGAAGGCGAAAGCCATCTGAGACCTCTTTGATTCCCTCATTATCTTTAGCACTGGCTATTTGTTGATGATGTTGTTTGATGACGATATCAAAGGATTTGAGGAGCAAGAATATTACAGACCAAACTGAAAGTGGTCTTTATTATGAACTAGTCATTTTTGCCTTTTTTTTTTTGAAACCCTTAGGCACAGTGAGGTATCCCTCGTGTCTCTTCCATCTGTGAGAAATATTTTGTTTTCACAGGAGGACTGAAGTCTTTGAGGTCCTTTTAAGAATATGGAGAAAAGAATTGCTTCAAAATTGTTCTGAGGTTATTACTGTGAAACAGTGTAACTCTCTCAGAACTACTCAGACAGAACTGAGGATGGAAACTGGCAAACAATGCTCCTGAGAGTATAACACAAAAATTAATCAATTGAATTCAAATGTCTCTCTGGGTATTTTGCTGAGTCTAATATAACCTCACAATTTAAAATTGGAGATAAGGTTCTGCTCAACTCACCTCAAAATGAACTGCTAAGGAGATAAGGAATCTCAGTGGGTCTGGTGGGTTTGCTCTGGCACCCTTTTCCATCTTAATAATAGCAGTACATAATGACAAAGCTGATTCCATGACACCTGTATGTAAATTGTCACAGTAGCATCAATACCAAAAGATAGTGGCAGGAAGGAAAATGCCAGATGAGATTATCAATGACACATGAATACGTATCAGCCCTACAGAAAGCAGAATGTGTCATACCCACATTATGAAATCCTACAAAAAGTGTTCTTTAGAATCATCTGCAAAACAAGAAAAGCAGCATTTCAGATGCACTTATGTAGAAAAGCCAATAAAATATAAGGCCAAAACTAATGAAGGATCCAATATGATCTGAAGAGGTGGTTGACAGAGTTAATGAAGTCAGAAAAACAAGAAATACAGTGAAGCTTCTACCTGACATGGGTTCATTTGGCATTTAGACTTGGAGGATCACACAGACTGTAGATAAGTAGTATACAGTTTCAAATATCCCGCAAAACTTGTCTTTCCTTTTTAATCCAGGTAAAGATGAACACTGAGGCTGTTGTTTAGGAGTAAAAGAAATTTTGAAATTACAAAGAGTGTTGAGGAGGCTACAGACTGTAGGCTCTACGTCCTTCCTTGTAGGAAATTCAAGAGTTACCATCTCTTAATGCTACCCTCTCCAACAGATCTGCAATACTAGATTCCCAAACAAGAGGTGAGTTACTAGAGATTCAGAGGTCCTGGATAAATATCTCGAAAGCTGTGCTGAATCTTAATTCCCATGCAAATCATCACTTTGTTTCAGTCTCTCTTTTTCCTTTCATTTCATTGAAATATTCCCCACTCACATATTCTAAATCCATTCTTGTGTTAGAGAAACTGAACATCTGAGCATTTTATTACCTTAAGGAGAGAATACACACACAGATACAAGTAGAGAAGTAGCAGATAAACAATATTTAAAATTTGCATTTGAAGAGCACACAATATATGTGAATATATAAAGTGGGGGTATTTATAAAGAATTATGCAGTCTCTTAAGTTTTGTTGCAGTGTTTTTCTCCAGATCAGGTCTGCATAATGATGCTATGAAGAGAGAAGTAAATAAGTACAGCTGCAGGATGCTTTATGGATAATCTTCCTGGAAAATCGAATAGCATCGGTAATGCCCTTGCTGTTCCCAAGCCTACATTTTAAATCAGAGGCTGCAGTAACCATCGCATTCATTGGAAATTATTATTATTAATTGTTGTTGTTATTCTTCTGTTGAGTAGAGTATGCTTCCACTTCTTAGTTATCAAGAACCATAAATGCCCCTGAAAGACAGGGTTATTTAGGGATTGAACTAAAAGTTATCAGCTTGCTCTTTTGTAAGTTTTGTTGTTATTACTGTTTTGTTTCCTTTTTTCCTCCCCGGAAATAATGTCCTTATTACAATTGTTGAAAATCTCTTGCATTTGTCTTTGCATGTCCCACCCGTATTAAACTCATTCAGTGTGGGAAAAAAAAAAAGGGCATTGCTTTTGTAAATTAAATTCGTAGCCTGCCTATAAAATATACACAGCCCTCACTGAAGCACATTAGTTTTGAATTGTACAATGATCCAATGTGTTCTTGCTGGATTATTGACCAAAGACACTTTTGACCATACTTCAGGTTTGGACTTACTCTAATTTAAAAATATAAGTGGTCAGATCACTCTCAGATCACTCTGTCACTGCATCTAACGGTCCAGGTGAAGGGTTTTGATGAGTTTAGAGATGATTACACAGAAAACACTTTGGGAAAAAAAGAGATTAAATATCAAAGCAATAGACCACACAAGAATGCGGTTTAATACTACACTAAGCCATAGCAGGAGAAAAAGTGTCTTTTGACCTTTCCCTTCTGCTATAAATGAAGTCAGTTATTCCATATTCAAATGCAAAATAAAATGCCAAACATGTTAAATTTCTACTCTTGAAAAAGAAAAAGAAAAAGGACTGTTTGCTTTTGTCTCGACCTTCTAGTTCAGTGCTCCTTAAACCAGCTGAGAAATACTATTGGTCATGTTTGGCAGGCATTTATTGGCTTCGCTACTGTTTGTTTTTAGCACTAAAATGAGTTATGCTAAAAAAAAAAATCAGTTGATTGCAAGCTTATTGGCAGAAAAGTCCTCCAGTGATTAGGGTATTTCTAATCAAATTAGTATTTTTTTTAATTTATATTATTGTGTCTGAATTTTTAAAGTCATATTTTAGTTTATACTCAGAAAAAGTGCTAGAGAAAATTAGGAAAACACTTCATTTTAGTGGTGAATTCCTCAGGCCAGTGACTGGATAGGAGGCAGAATGGTAGACTTCCAAGCCCTGGGGCAGCATCAAATTTCCACAAGCCCTTCCGGGCAGAGGCCAGGATCTTCCAGCTTCTTGGTCTTCTCTTTGGTTAAATGGGCCACAGTCATTTCAGATTCCCCACCCAGAAACGTGGGTGTCTGTCTCCTCAATTCTTTCCTCTTTCTCTGTCAGCCAATCAGCAGCCAGACCCTGCGATTTTCCTCCCACACATCCATACCCATTCATTCTTCCAGCCTCACCATGTCTGCATCCCTCATCCATTATAACCTGGGGTATTTCAATACTGGTTCCTCTCTCTCCTGTCTCCGTGTCTCCCTATTCATACATATATCTGAATCATCATTTCAGAATGAAAATGTGATGTTGTCATCTTGGTTATGATTATTAAATATCATCAGTACAGTTACACAATAAAGTCCAAACTCCTTAGCACAGATTTGAAAATTGTTCACAGACTAGCTTCTGTCTATCCACCCTAATATCCCTGTTCCTCCTCCTTTCTCTGTTCTCCGTGCTCTAAAGTCATGCCAAACTATTTGTAGTTCCCTGATTGAGACCTAGTTTTTCCTCAGTCCCTTTCTTGTATGTGTGCTGTCCTTTCTGCTTAGAATGTCCTCTTTCTTTCCTGTCTGGAATCTTCTATACATTCTTCAGGACTCCCCCAGCAAAGTTTTTTCTGAGCAGAGCTATGCAGGAATTTTCTTGTTGCTGTTATTGCAGCTGGTGGTGATGGCTGTGTTCCCAACACTCCAGGTATAGCTCCTTTTTTTTTTTTTTTTTAAAGCTCTTTTCACTTTCTTGCAAATATCTCTTGAGTACTTGCTCCCCCTACTAGATTATGAGCTCTCCAAAGTCTGGGAGTATGAGCTTCTCATGCAACAGAGCCTAGAGAATAGCATATGTCAATTAATATTTATTGAATTTGTTAAGGATTGCTTATAAGGGTGATTGCTGGGTGCACCCCATGCCTCTAATTCCAAAAATGTTTTAATGTTTAATGTTCCTAATGACACAACACCATCAGAGTGACCATTCTCATATTTACAGTGACTAGTGGTACTAGCTGAATTTGACTTGTAAATATGTTTAGTATCACCTGCATAATAGTTTATTAATAAATATTGCATTATTATAATTACACTAAAATTGTGATTTTCACATTTCTACTTAAAAGAAAAAAGCTTATGGAGCTAAGGAATCCTGGGCCCTAGTTTCCTCACAACGAACATCACCTGAAACTGTGTAACAGCTGTTCTCTTTATGGGGGACGTGAGAGTCTCATCTCACTGCCTGCTTTACTCCCGCTCACCGCCTGGCCCCTGCAGGCCTTTGCTTTTTGACCCTGGAGCAGACCAATGTAATGGAGGAGCCCTGCACAGTGGGGAGATGATTTGTATAGAAGTAAGGACTTGTGAATCTTTTACATTTGCTTTGCAATTAGTATGTTCTGCAGCTTTATTCAAATCTACTGTGTTGGTTCATTAATATCTTAGTCTGTACAAATTTTAAAAATGGGTTGGATCAGTATGCGTCAAAGTGTTGGAGATGTCCATCAAGGGGAAGGTGAACGGGGAGAGCTACAAAAGGTGAGAAGGTTGCTTTTTATATTCTGGGCCCCATAATATTTGGTTGAAAAATGGGCTCTGATACTAAATAAGAGATTAAGGAAAAAAAGCGCCAACTGAGATGGTATCTAAAGAACCTATCATATCAGTTCAAACCCTGTTGCTATAATTATGATTTTTAATCACGGCCCAGTAGACTAAAATTTATATTTTTCATCTGTCTTCATTTGTTAACACAATGATTAGCCTATGTTTCATGAATAACCAACAATTTCTTTGTAGTGTTAGGTATATCATGAAAACTCTACACAGTTCTAACTGCTCTTGACAGATGAGAAATAGGAGAGTGTCTCCTTTTATAACAAAGATTATGAATGTCACTCTAAGATGTTCATGTTAGAATAGAGTTTAGTCTTCCAAAAGGGACAGAGGCAGAAAAAAATCACATTCCATAACTGTATTACATTCCTTCTCCATCACCTAAAGGACACTGTAATACCAAGCTTTAATAAAGCTCATTTGATTGACTCTGCCCAAACAGCCTTTTATCAGGCACAAGCTACTTCTCTATGATGGATGACTATGGTTTATGGTGCAGATCTCATTTGCAAACGGAGTTTGAAAATTCCCCTTCACTGGCAGAATTCTGATGAAGGCTGTGCCATCATTACTGCACACTAAACTCATTAGAATAAAAAGAAGGAACGAGTGGCTGAGGTTTATGGATGATTTGCTAATCTTGTTGTGTGAGAATAATACATTTAATTTTCCTTTGTGGGACCTGACCCATCTGGAACTTTTGTTTGCTCTGACTCGCCAGATTCCCTTAGGTGCTTGGAGTACTTCCTTTTGTATCTTTAAGGTTAAAGAAGGGCAGTAATCAAATCAAACCCGGATAGAAAATACCTTTATGGATTCAAATTTCCCAAAATGACTATGTCAGCCTGAAGAAGATGAAAATGCTAGTGTTCAAAAATTGAACAGTAAGCTCTTTGAAGAGGGAAGACAAGGCAGAGGAATGTTCTGAGAGAAATGATTGTGTCTGATTTTTTTGTTTGAATGGTGGTAGAATTTACAACAATATACTCTGGACTAAAATTAAGGTAAAAGTAAAATAAATAACAGCAGATCCTTAACAACCTTTCATAGGACTGGAAGAAAGAGCACCTTGAGAAGCATGGAAGAATAAAATACAGACATTGTACTCTTTTTCATGTACAAATCAATACAAACATTTCTCACTCCTAATATCTCAGCCACTTATCCTGTTTCGTTATTCTCATTCCTGATTCAGTATCATGCTATAAGGATTGCTGTTTCTTAAAATAAATGGTCTCGGACAAATGAACATCTCTCATGACTTTCCAGATACTCTAGAAGTCAGTGATAAAAATCAGTGATTCCAAATTCTCGGTGATTTTCATAGGAAATTAATCATAGGAAGATGTTATTGACTGTTTTCTTATGTCCACGGCCTCCAGGAAAACTTGAGAAAGATAAATGTGCCCACAGATTTGCCATTAAGTCCCTATCAAGTGATCCCCAGATGGCAGTATCAGTATCTGTGGTTTATAACAACAGTAGTCTATTCAAAGTAGATTTCCATTGTACTATGAAATTACTTGTACCTTTATGGTTTGTGAATTTACACAGAGCACTTAGGATGATTCTCCTTTAGCTTTCCTTCTTCTGTGCCCTCAATGAACTTCCTTGAAAGAAGAGCCTTGGCATAATTATAGTCAATTCTGATTGGTACAAATATGCACATGAATCATCAGAAAATGACTGATTTCCCCATATAGCAATGGTGCTTAAGACTCAGAAAGTGTGAAATGAAAAACTTAATGTTCTCCTAACAGTGCAATTTAGAATAATGTCAATACACCACATGCTATTTTTTTAAACCTTACGTTTAAAAAAATAAAATAAAATCAAAATGGCGAGTTCCCATTGTATGAGACATTTACTATGCAATATCACTCTCTTCCAACTCCTCTCTCAATTGTTGGGGGCACTGAGAAAAAGAAGCCGCACCATTAAATGTCAGCCCTATAATTCACACTCAATGGGCAGGCAAACAGCCCTTTTCACAAGCCTGAAATGAATGGATGTAGAAGCATATAAATATCAAGCTCATGTATTAAAAACAAAAAGAAAAAGATGATAAAAAGAAAGAGAGTCCAGGAGAATCTGACCAAGCTTCTAAAGAACTGTCCTTGTGGATTCTCACCCTAAAGCAGGTGAGCATGAATGCTCTCTCAAGAGAGATTTTCAAAGTGAGAGTAGGTATTAGTCTGAGGAATACTCTTGAAGATTCCATACTCTGTAACTAGTGCTCAGGAAAAGCAAGGAGCTGGAAGAGGTGTGATTCAAATTGGGGTCTACTGAGAATTCTGCTCTTAGCGGGGCTAGCAACAAGCCACATAAAAGCAAAATCTGCTGGTTCTTAGTCGACCCTACTTGGTCACATCCTCCTCTCTCTTTTTTGTTAATTTTTTAATGTTTTATTTATTTTTGAGAGAGAGAGAGAGAGAGAGACAGCATAAGCAGGGGAGGATCAGAGAGAGAGGGAGACACAGAATCCGATCCAAAGACAGGCTCCAGGCTCTGAGCTTGCTGTCAGCACAGAGCCTGACGAGGGGCTCGAACCCACGAACCGTGAGATCATGACCTGAGCTGAAGCCCAACGCTCAACCAACTGAGCCACCCAGGTGCGCCACATCCTCCTCTCTTAAATCCAGCCATATTTACCCCTTAATCCCCAAATATGCCCCATCTAAGGGCCACACTGTCCCTTCTTCCCTGGGAGAACATCTGTGTGCCAATTTCTTCTTTACACTTCCTCATCGTTTATTCATTTGTTCATTCGTTTGTTTACTAAACAGCTATTTATTTAATTGACAAGTATGGTCCTGTCCTAGGTCAGGTCCCTGAGACATCTGCTATTTAATAGGATGAACTAATCTGTGTTAAAATTTCAGGAGACTTTACTATCTTAAAATGTCAGCAAACCCCAACCCCAACCTAGATCCTAAGTGAACCTATTTTTTAAATTAAAAAAAGTAATGTTTATTTATTTTTGAGAGAGAGAGAGAGAAAGCACATGCATAAGCAGGGAAGGAGCAGAGAGAGACAGAGATACAGAGTCCAAAGCAGGCTCCAGGCTCTGAGCTGTAAGCACAGAGCCTGATGCAGGGCTCCAACCCACAGGCTGTGAGACCCAGATCTGAGCCCAAGTCAGAGACGTAACTGACTGAGCCACCCATGTGCCCCCTAAGTGTACCTTTTTAAAGGAATTCAGTCTTATCCCTGAAATTACTGATATGGGAACTCTGAACACAATAGCAAGATTAGTACTGGCCCACATGCCTTACCCTAAAATAAGGCCATTTTTCATCTCTATATATATCTGAGCTAGGGGCAAGGACACATTGGAGATTAGGGGATCAGTGTCTTGCCCCAAACTAAACGACCACATATGTGTTACTGTATTCTGGATGATATGTTTCTTCACTTTGAACTGGAGTTTTCTTATTTGTTTTAATGTTTATTTATTTAGTTTGTTAGAGAGAGGGACAGAGCAGGGAAGGGGCAGAGAGAGAGGGAGAGAGAATCCCAAGCAGGCTCCATACCATCGTGTGGAGCCCCAAGAGAGGCTCAAATTCACGAAGCATGAGATCATAACCTGAGCCGAAATCAAGTCAGACACTTAACTGACTGAGCCACCCAGGTGCCCCTGAAGTTTAACTGATACATACCCTCCATCTATACTATTTAATCACTGTTAGGAGACCACTTCCATTTTATCCTGTGATCATAAAAATTATACAGATACATACAGCACAGCTCTTCAAAAATATTCAACGAGTGGTATGTTTACCTGTGTTTTTCCCTGTTGCACCTCTCTAACCAAACCTGGAAGAAAATATATATCAATTTTTCATCTAATTTTCCTCTCCCATCTGGCTCTCACACTTTGTACAAGCAATAAGAGCTCCATAAATATGCAGAAAATTCATTATTCCTTTTACTGAAAAGGAGAGGAAAAGTGTTTAGCCACTATTCACACCTCTTCAATTGATCTTTCCAAGTCTGCCTAGTGTCTGCAGGGTGGAAATTACGGGTCCCTTGGGTTCACTGCTGTTCAGTCAAGACCATAAGTAATTTACCTAAATGTACCCCCATAACCCATTTACTGCATAATACATTTTATGGCATTTTAGTGGTAAACTATCTGCTAAGCTTAGAGGCAGCATGTACCATATAATAATAAAACAGTGTTGCCACTTGGAAATCTGAAGTGCTAAGGAAATACACAGAACCGCTTTATTATTGTAGCCTCATTGTACTGAGGTGTGAAGAGTCTGCATTTTAATATATATCTCAATCTACATAGAGGATTGGTTGTTAAAGAATGTCTTTGTTTATATCAGTGCCCAAATGTTAATATTACAAGGTTCCATTTTCATATGACTTTAAAACTTTTGTACGGAGCAATCGGTGTATAGTGTTTTGAGCCATATGACTAAATCTTGCAGATTTTTCCAAAGGGAAGATAGTCTGTGAACTAAGTAGATTGTGTTAATGTGGAAAATTAATAAACTTCTACTTCATGGTTCCAGGTGGGCCATTAGAACTGAAACTATCTTTTTTTACAACACTCTTAGTAGCCCAACATAACATCTGTTGTAACGCCACACAGAGAAATAGTGCTATAGGATTCTCTTGATTAAAGCTAAGAGACTAACCAGAGTGGCAGAAACCCACACAGCTCAGTACCATTTTTGCACGTCACACAGTTGCAATTGCCCACCAACAACTCTGTGCATGTCAGGAACTCATCTGAGCCAGGGAAATTGTGGGTAGGGAGGCATGGGAGTGGGGAAGCCAGCAGCAAAAGCTGGAGGAAACTCGAGCCCTGGGATCTGTTCTCTGAAATTAGAGATGGTTAACAGGGGTAACAACAGTGGGTCACTGATAGTGAGTCCATGTGGGTCACCATTCGACCCCAGAGCCTTCATCTTTCCACTGGCTCTTACACTTCCCACTTGTGAAAAGTAGTGAGGGAGGGCCAGTCCAAGCTTAAAATTTGACATTTAAATGCTCATTTAAAGATGACCAGGGGTGCCTAGGTAGATCAGTCGATTGAATGTTTGACTTCTGCTTAGGTCATGATCTTGTGGTTCATGGGTTTGAGCCCCGCATTGGGCTCTGTGCTGACAGCTCAGATCCTGGAGCCTGCTTTGGAGTCTGTGCCTCCCTCTCTGCCCCTCCCCCGCTCATACTGTGTCTCCCTCTGTCTCTTAAAAATGAATAAACATTAAAAATTTTTTTTAAATAAAAGATGACCAGATGAAAATTCAAATACAGGACCTCCTCAACTGAGTGAATTCTAGAGGAACTGTATTATCTGCTAGCACAGAAAAGGGAAGGGAAAGAAGAGGTTCTGAATTTAAGCACTCCTCTTGAATACAGATGGGTAGGCATTCCTCTTTGAGATGGTCTGGACCCAGTGGTGAAAATTTACCCAAGAAGAGATAATTAAGGATAAACATGAAGTAAAACATATAAACCATCTCCTGTGATAGGTCAACAAAAATACAATTTGAAAATAAATAACACTAATTCATTCTCTTCTTTCTTCTTGTAACTGTAAAATAACTCTGCTTAGAGCAAGGGTTAGAAAGCTCTGGGAAATCATACGTCAGGATGTGTGTCCATACCTTTAACTATCCAGGGGCTCATTTTCAAACTGTTGCTCTGAGGACGACTGTCTCTCTTCTGAGGCTGCCCCAGAACCTTCTATTTCTTGCTCCATCTGTTCCAGCCTATTTCCAGCTGCTGTTAGAGGCAAGGCCATGGTAATTATCTCCTTAGCACATAATTTATCTTGCTGTGACCATCTTTGGTCTGCCAGTCTGTTGAGAGCCCAGTGTGTTCTCTTCCTGCCACGTGGCTAGGAACTAACCTGAGTCATCCATCTCAGCTAGGATCTATCTTTGCATGCCTCTGCTTGGTCGAGTCTTTAAGAACCTTCCATCTCCCCCTAAAATCCCTTTCCCCTTTGGCAATTTGACACCTCAAAGAGACCAGAACATTCACCTCTCTAGCACTTAAAACTATATCCCAAAGAAAAATCAGTGACACTGGCTTCATCATGAATACCTATCCAGCAGTGGTGTAGTGTGAAAAGAATGTGAGTTTTCATCTTTGTAAAAACAGGATTCAATTTCCAGTGATAAAAGGCCCTTCTTCATCCCTCAGGCGCATCAGTGTCCCCATCTATAAAATAAGAAATGTAATAATTACCTCAGAAGATCATTCTGAGAATTAAATGCAGTATTAGAAAGAGCAGAACATCCTGCATTTGAATGTTCATACAAAGCGCATGGGAATCTTACTGTGATGCAGATTCTGACCTGGTAGGCCCTCAGACTGCATTTGTAACAAGCTCCCACATGAGGCCAGTGTTGGAACCATGGGAGGTGCACTGAGGAGCAAGAATGAAGAGCGACTTGCAGAAGACCTGTCAAAGTGTGACCCTTTGGTCCACTAGAGTCTCAAAGGAATCCTCTACTACCATGTTCACTGCTAATGCCTGCCTCCAAAGGCATATTACCAGAATTACTGCTTTGAGTTAAATCATAAATGTGGGAACAGGCTTTACAGAAGACACTATAAAATATACCCACACAGCGCACTTGGAGATCTGCACTAGCCCTTTCCTTCTCCCTCCAGTCCAGAAGAGCTGTGTGACATTCATGTCCAGGTATCAGGAAGATAGTCATTGTATTTTCTCTTTTTGGCACTAGCTTCTCAGAGTGTATAGTAGTGATTCAGCGGTTGCATTAAAAATAAGATCTGATGGATTGGAAGAATAAACATCGTTAAATGTCATTATTACCCAAAGCAATCTACACATTCAATGCAATCCCAATCAAAATTGCACCAGCATTCTTCTCAAAGCTAGAACAAACTACCCTAAAATTCGTATGGAACCACAAAAAACCCAGAATAGCCAAAGTAATACTGAAGAAGAAAACCAAAATGGGAGGCATCACAATCCCAGACTTTAGCCTATACTTCAAAGCTGTCATCATCAAGACAGTATGGTACTGGCACAATAACAGACACATAGACCAATGGAATAGAGAGCCCAGAACTGGACCCACAAATGTACGGCCAATTAATCTTTGACAAAGGAGGAAAGAGTATCCGATGGAAAAAAGCCTCTTTAGCAGGTGGTTCTGGGAGAACTGGACAGCAACATGCAGAAGAATGAAACTAGACCACTCTCTTACACCATACACAAAAATAAACTCAAAATGGATAAAGGACCTGAATGTGAGACAGGAAACCATCAAAATCCTAAAGGAGAAAGCAGGAAACAACCTCCTTGACCTCAACCGCAGCAATTTCCTACCCGACACATCCCCAAAGGCAAAGGAATCAAGAACCAAAATAAACTATTGGGACCTCATCAAGATAAAAAGCTTCTGCACTGCAAAGGAAACAATCAAAAAAACTAATAGGCAACAGATGGAATAGGAAAAGATAGTTGCAAATGACATATCGGATAAAGGGCTAGTATCCAAAATCAACAAGGAACTCATC
>CM053566.1:66001068-66074834 GCA_028646485.1 Cryptoprocta ferox | reverse complement strand
ACCCCAATGTTCAGAGCGGCACTTTCAACGATAGCCAAATCATGGAAAGAGCCTAAATGTCCATCAACTGATGAATGGATCAAGAAGATGTGGTTCATCTATACAATGGAATACTACATGGTCATGAGAAAGAATGAAATCTGGCCATTCATAGCAAAGTGGATGGACCTCGAAGGTGTCATTCTAAGCGAAATAAGCCAGGCGGAGAAGGACAGATACCATATGTTTTCACTCATAGGTCTAACAGGAGAAACCTAACAGAGGACCATGGGGAGGAGAAGGAGGAAAAAGAGTTAGGGAGAGGGAGGGAGACAAATCATGAGAGACTCTTGAATACTGAAAATAAACTGAGGGCGGAAGGGGGAGGAGGGAAGGGGGGTGATGGTCATGATGGAGGGCACTTGTGAGGAAGAGCACTGGGTGTTATATGGAAATCAACTTGACAATAAACTATAATAAAATAAAATAAAATACAAAAAAAAAGATCTGAGTGGGGGCGTCTGGATGGCTCAGTTGGTTAAGCATCCAACTTCAACTTTGGCTCAGGTCATGATCTTGTGTTTCATGAGTTCAAGCCCTGTGTCTGGGTGCTCTCTCTCTGTCTCTCTCTCTCTCTCTGTCTCAAAAGTAATAAACATTAAAAAAATTTTAAAAAACTGATTCTCTCTTTTCCTCTGTCTCTCTCCACTGCTTATGTGTTCTCTCTCTCTAAAGAAAAAATATTTTTTTTAAGATTAAAAAAATAAGATCTGAGTGGATGGTCTGATCTGTGTGTGATGGACATCTCAGAGATTCCAGAGAGCACTCTGGGATGAATAGGAAGAGGAAGAAAAATAATAAAATACTCTTGGAGAAGATAAGATGATTGTCATGGGTCATCCGAGCTTTGCTAAGGCCCGCCTGGCCCTGCTGGCAGAGATGTGAGCACTTTATTAGAGGTAGGAACTTTGTGAGAACTTCCCCAGGCGGCTTCTCTCTCCCACACAGATAGAGGATGGCATGGGGTGTAGGAAGAAGAGTGATTACCCATGAGCCTACAATGCAGCTTCCTGTCCCACCATGGGCAGCAAGAGTGATGCTCCTTTTAGCAAACATGTCCACAGAGGCCAGAACAAACCCAGCTGTGGAAATGCCAAGTATCAATCTCAAAGGTTGGCAGCAGTACAGGTGGCCTGGGAGGTAAGGCCAGGAAGGTGGACTGCTCTCACGGTTGTGATAAATGCGAAAGGCAGCTCAATTCTGCGAGAGGGTGTTGAGAAACCTGTCAGAGCTGGGTAGGCATGTGAGCCATTCTAACAGGGACAAAGCTGCAGGTATTAAACAGCATGAACGTGTGTGGTCCCATCCTCCTGGGGCTGGACGAGGAGGTAACACTTGCCGCCAGGCAAGACCCTGCGGCTCTTACTGCTCTCGCAGCCCCTGAGCAAGAAGGGTCAGAAACGGATAGAAAAATGCCATGAGGGGGTGCACTGGAGGCTGTTGAAGGAAGACAGAGCTATTTAACAGATTCTCTCTTTCTCTCTCACACACACATACACACACACACACACACACACACACACACACACTCACAAAGGCAAATTGGGCTGGGAGTTTCTTGGTGCAGAAAAGCAATCAGCAAGGTAGCAGGGAAAAGTACTGAAGGAGAAACATTATAAATGGCAAAGGCCTGACAGGTTAGCCAGGCAAGAAGGTGAGCAGATTAGAGAGAGGAACAAAAAGACACTGGTACTAATACTTGCCTCATGAGGCCAGAATATGAGGACACACATAGGGAGAAGCTAATTACACCAGACAGACAAACTCAAGTTTGGAAAGAGTCTGAGATTACCACACCATCTAGTCTTCACAAAGCACCCTGACTCTCCAGGAAGAAAACTAAAAATAAAAAGAAACCTACAGCAACCTAGGAGGAAAAGATGTGCAAGCATAGATTTACTGGTATAAAGAATATATGCTAAGTTTTGGGGGTGGACAATGCTTTCAAAGTCAGGGGAAGGAGCCGTCACTGCAGAATCAAGGAGGCCCCCAGGGAGAAGAAAACTCAGGGATGGTGTAGTGACTAGGTGTCTGATGCTTAAGGTATTAAGAACATAAGTGGAGGGGTGCCTGGGTGGCTCAGCTCGTTAAGCATCTGACTTTGGCTCAGGTCATGATCTTGTAGTTTGTGAGTTCGAGCCCGGTGTTGTGCTCTGTGCTGACAGCTCTGAGCCTGGAGCCTGTTTCAGATTCTGTGTCTCCATTTCTCTCTGTCCCTCCCCTGCTTGCACTCTGTCCCTCTCTCAAAAATAAAATAAAAATATTAAAAAAAAAGAAAGAAAATAAGTGGGTATCACCTCACATTTATACAAAAAGTTTTAGTGATGGAAATGGCATATAGTAACCAAAAGTTTACAGATGTCCCAAAATTCTTTTGCCTCTTTAAAGGGTCTCTGGGCAGGAAAATTTTGAAATCTGCTGAGTTATGAATATTGTCACATATACATACAAGTAAGTGCAAAGTGAAACAGAGAACCAATTTAATTATCTAAAATAGTTCACAGAGCATATCACCACTGTTTTATTGGTATAACTCCTCAAAAAGGGTTTTGCAGGGAGTTGAATTTTATGAGTAATTGTAGCAACCTAACATTTTATCTAAATCAGGGTAGTTTAAGCTGACATTTTGGACTGGATAATTCTTAGCTGTAAGCAGCTCACTGTACACTGCAGGATGTTTGGCGGCATCTCTGACCACTACTCACTAGCTCCCAGAAGCGTCCCCCAGGTGTGACAGCAAAACTACCTCTAGACATTGCCAAAAGTACCCAAAATTACACCATTTGAGATCCAGTAGTCTAAAGTCTATCTAAGTCTAGCTACCTAGCTAGCTACACAGATAAATCCAAGAGTCACAGTTGTGGAGAAATAAAGGATTTTATGCACTGATCAGAAGATGGATTCAATAACCACTTAATACCTCCTAAGGATTTTTTAAGATTATCTGATCCTAGAAGAAACTCTACTAACCAATCATCAGGATGACTTTATAACACACATCTGATTAGTAGCCCTTGCCTGCTTTCAATTCACTGGTTTCCTTACACCTACATGTGTGACTTTTTTTTTTTTTCCTACCTTGGTCTTGTGTGATTGCCACACTCAGCTTCAGCTGTCATGGCCCATATCCCGGGGAACAAGTGACAACACTTGAGTCTCAGTGTATAGCCATTATCAAAGGCTATCTCCTAAACTAAGAAAAGATTCCATTTGATTTGTTGTTGTGAAAGCAACAAAAACAGGATTGATCAAGAGTATTAATTATTGTTAGTGACAAAATTGAAATATTGGATTTAGAAAAAAGAAGTTCAGAGTTAAATTTAAACGATAGATTAAATCGATCTCTTGATTGTTTAAAAATGTTCTACAATTTTTATAACTTTGTTTTTTTTATCAGCTACCAAAAAAATACAAGCCCAATGTGTTAGAATTCATGCAGGGTTCTCTGCATTTCTTGTGGTGGATAAGCAATGTTTAGGGCATCTAAAAAGCTATGTATTTTTACCCAACTGTTGTACCTTGCAAGAGATGCAAAATTGGACTTGATATGCCATAAAGAGGAATGAATCAGGTCAAATTCAGTCACAGTTTCAACTGATCTCTGAGCCTCCATTACTTCATCTGTAAAATGGGACTAATAATGTCCTTCTTACCCAAATGAGCTTCAAATGAATGGATGCATATGAAATCAACATGAGTACTGTATACATATAAAAAATTAATTTTATAGTCAAACATTATTCTGCAATTAAAACTTCCTTCTACCTAAGCGTCTTAATGAAGGCAAAAGAGCTTCATTAAACAATATTAATGAGTGTAAAGTAACTCTAATAGATTTTCTATAAAACTTCCTAGATCTATATCTATCAAATATCTGGTTAAATATATTTGGGGATATTAAAAATGAATAAACTCCTCATATCATCCATAAGCTGCATTAACAATAATAGGCTCAATTGATTTTCTCAACAGTAAAGGTTGAGTTATAAATAAATAAATGAATAAATCTGTGATTCACTTCAGATCCTTTTGTGTTTTTATTTATTTGCCTGTGTCCCAGAAGAAATGCCTAAACTGCTGTTAGTGGCCAGCTGTCAGGCAGCAGAGGGAAGCTGAAAGACGGACAGTCAGGGCAGGATTACACTGTGCCAACTCTCTGCTCTCAAGTCTCTGGGGTGGGCAACATCTGGACCAGTAGAACCCACAGGTGCATAGAACCCACACTCCCGTACACTGCAGACTTTTAAACAAATACATTCAGAGTACATGATTTTGACTATGTAGCTTAAAAAAATAGATTAATAGTATATTCAATCATAAGATACCTAAGTGATTATCAAGCATTAAACCTCTTTCAGAATTTGACTTGTTTTTATCCTCAGTCAATTCTCCTTGCAATAAAGAACATTTATGCAAATGCAACATGAGGCAAAGGGGAGAGATAAAAAGCCACCTAAGACCTTATGAATGACTGCATTCAGCCTGTCTGATATTATTTTTCTTCAGTGAAATTACATTACATATTGTCGAAAGAACCGCTCCCTTCCACTAATAGCATCAGAGAGGGCGCTTAGGCAGAAATTAGATGTGAGAAGCAGGAGGGACATTTCTTTATTTGGTTCCTCTTGACTATAAAAGGGACATCGTGTACATGGAATTGGAATGAGAGCGTACATCAAAGAAGCTAAAAATCTGCCACTGAGCCACAAATGTCCTCATACATCAAAGGAGACTCAAGTCAGCAGGATAAACCTCTAGCTTAGGTGGCCAGACCTGGGCCTGCCTGGTCCTGATCATGGGAGTGATGCATTATTAAAGAAACAACAAGACACGTGCAGTATTCTGGAGATAAGAAGTGGTCAATGCAATACAGGGATCTAACGACACGGGCAATAAAAAGGAACAGTGATGTTTTCAAAGCATGGACAACCAAAAAAAAAAAATGCTGTCAGGGAGAGAAGATAAAAGTGGTAAACAGTACAACAAGGGGTGTGCTAGAGATAAAATAGGAGAAAGAGGAATCAGCAGAGGCAGTTCTGACATTTCCGGCACTTTTCTGAAATGCACTTGGGTTTCAAAGATGTCAGAGTCTGAGGGATGATTTCTCTAGCTGAGCTCCAAGGGATCATGAAGCAAGACAGATGGAGGGACTGAAAGCCGTCTCCCCTTCAGCGAGACTGGGCAGCACAAGATGAATCAAACGGGGCTTGATATTTCTGTTACACGGGATGCACTGGTGAGATGTCTCGTGGGTGGTGAATGTGAAGAAAGGCTGGTGTCCTGGGAGGACCCCCTGGGCCCAGGAATTTAGAAGGTGTGGTCAGGCTGAGCAGAGCCACGCCCTCTCACCATGCTCCCTGTGAGAGTGCTCAGTGACCATCTCAACTGTCCTTTGAACCAGGAACAGTCAGGCTTAGCTAAGTCTCTGAAACCATAACATGGTATTTAGCTTTAAGATGAATTTTTTTTCCCTTTAAGAACACAAAATCAAACACAGTATTTTTTTTTCTATGACACACCTAGCTCAGTCCCTGGCATTCTCAAGAAACATTAAAAACAAAACAAACAAAAAAAAAACACGTCAATATTGAATGGATATTGAAAAAGATAGGAACATAATTGCACGGCCCCAAAGAATGTTTATTCATTGTTCCAAGAAAAAGTGAAGGCTGACTTTCTTTAAAGTTCTCTTCTTTCTTCCTTTTTGGTTTCCTCTCATCTATATTTTTTCCACCAATGTTTACCTTTAGGTATAGAGCAGCAGTTCACAAACTTTAGTGGGCATTAAAATCTTCTGGGGAACTTCTTAACATGCAGCTTGCTGGGTCCTAGGCCCAGCATGTCTGGTTTCAGATTTCCCAAGCATAACTGAATTAGATTTCTGATTCAGAAGGTTTGGTGTGGGGTCCTGGAATCAGCTTTTCTAACAGTTCTCTGGTGCTGCAGGTCCCCACATCACCCTGAAAACCGCTAGCCTAGAGTATTAATGGCAAGTCAACATATCTTTCTAAGATAGACTTCAATATGTGGGCTGATTCCCCCAGTTTTATGGGATGAATCTAACTCACTCATTCTGATCAAAGCACATGAATAATCAGTTTGCAAACTCTAAAAGGAGGTGGGCTTTAAAGGTGGCCAAGAAGGTTTATAGAAAGTGCTTCGAAGTGTCAATGGAGCTCTTAGCTACAGCTTGGAACGTTCTTAGTGGAAAGATTAATTATGAGACAGTGTTTTCTCTGTCACAAATACACTGTGTGACTTCTTTCAGCACTGTTTTATTTCTTCCTGAACAACTGTGCTTCATTCTAACTAGAGGCCCTATTGGAAGTTGCGTAACTGGGAAGGTCCACACATAGACTGGCTTATTCCAACAGGCTCTGCACATGCTCTTTGTCACCTGCATTATGCATATTGGAGATGAGAATTAATAAAGAGTCTTACTATCATCCTCCGTAGACTCCCACCTCAAACACAACGCATCCAACCACATCCATCACCTACCAGTCTCACTCAGAGTCCCTAGCTATCTCTTCCCACAAACAATCTTCAGGCAAGAACTTAAGAGTCACATTTGACTCCTCTTCCCCTCCTCAACCTGACATCACACATCCAACTGGTCAAAGTTTTTATATTTTATTTTTAAGACTGCTACAGGCACACCTTTTTTTTCTCCCTCACCACTATTGCTTTAGTCCAAAATATATCCCCATTCACAGGGACTCTTGCAATTACCCTCTGATTAATCTCCCACCTTCAGTTTCTCTTTCTTTCATTTTCCATTCACTCTGCTGCCAGCATTATGTTTCTAAGAGATGCATTCCTATTACTTTCATTCTTAGAAGCCCCCCTAGTATTCTTGCTACCTAGGGAATGAAGTTGGGAGCTTCTGCTGGGAGCTCAGGAAATCCTTCACACTCAGCCTAGACCCAGGTCACCTCTTCAAGTACAACTTTTGTTCCATGTATATAACTGACCTTTGAACAAGGTAGAACAAGGTTAGGGGCACTGATCTCTCTCGCAGTCAAAACTCCATGTATAACTTTTGACTCCCCCCAAACTTAACTACTAATAGCCTACTATTGACCAGAAGCCTCATCAATAATATAAATGGTTGATCAACACATAATTTGTATGTTAGATGTATTATATACCATATTCTTACAACAAAGTAACCTAAAGAAAATACTAAGAAAATCAGGGGAAGTGAAAATACATTTATAGTGCTATGCTGTATTTATTTTAAAAAATTCACATAAAAGTGGATGTCTGCTGTTCAAACCCATGTTTTTCAAGAGTCAACTGTATTTTACATACATTTTATGCTCTGCACAGTTTGCATCCTTTCCTCTACTCTAAATATTCTTGCACACCTTATGCACCTCTCAAATCCTATAAATCCTCCCCTGCCCAGTTCAGAAGTCATTATTCCTTCATAGCCCCAATACCCTACTCACTTCTTGACTGGCTGAGCAAAATCTGCTTTTCTTTCTACTCCATAAGCTTCTTAAGAGCAGGAACCAAGTTTTAATTACTTTTGAATTCCCCAAAGTAATACATGTTGTAGCATATCTACAACAGTTACTGGTAATAAACCAATGTTGCACTGAGTTGGAGAGAATAAAATCAACATTTGCCATAATGGGGCTCTGTCTGGAAGTATGTTATTCTGATGGAATGACAGTATTCTCAAATTAGAGATTTAAAACCACAACTATCTTGTGTTTTAGATTAGGCTTAGTTGATCAAAACAGATCAGAGAAGCCTTGTGTTTTTTAGGCACACAAACAATAAATTCAAAGAGACCCATGGTAAATTCATTTGATTATGTAGAAAGTGTTCACATTGCCAAATAAAGGAAGTTAAAAAATAAAAAATACTTTGATCTCATTAATATGCTTTTATCACTGTAATATCAGACTTTAAGAATGGTATGTTAGCATCCTAAAAAGCAGCAGCTCTTTCTTAGAAAAATAAAGGTTCATATTTAAAGGGAACCAGCTCTGGTTCACACATACCTCAGTGTGAATCCCAGTTTTGTTACTTACCAGTTGTGTGTTTTTGAGCAATTTATTCAATCGGCCTCAGTTTAGTCATGGCAAAATAGAGATAGTAATATCTACTATACAGGTTAATAACCGGGTAAATGAGATAATGTGTGTAAGGGCTTAGTGCAGTGCGTAGTACTTAACAGGAACTCAACTGATGAGCCTCAAATACAGTTAGGAGGACACAGGTGATTAGTCACTCTTTGTGTTATATAAATATGCCTACTTTTTGGAAAGGCATGGGGACATTCAGAGAGCATAATTTAAAAAACAAAGAAGGAATAGGAGTTGGTGATGATGTCAGGAAGAAACTGAAAGGTATTCACCTATCTGCATAATTTTCTCTTCTAAAACATGAAAGTTCAGTCGCGGGCATTTCAAAGGCAGTCTATTGCCTACACTACGTTCATATGAGTAGCTTTATAGGCACTGTGTTAACTCCCATTGTTCAGTGATATACTCTGCATCCCATAAGTGTTTCCAGGCATAAAAAAAAAAACATAGTTGGGTGATAACATACCTGATGATTGGAAAGCCAGAGCTTTTGTTAGTTTGTTTGGTGCTTTATTTCAGCAAAATAAAGATTTTTTTAATTATAATTAATTATCATGGGTTCCTCTGTCTCCCACAGGTTTTTACTCCATAATAGTTTGGTAACAACTAGTACCAAGTTTATACTCTGCAACAGTTTGGTAACAATAAGGCTAATGATGACAATAATAATTTGCATCAGTAAATGGCTCAATTAAAAGCACATTTGATTAAATCCTCCATTACACTCTAAAAACAGGTGTACAATTTATTGTTGTTAGGCTTCAATCCTCTATATTAAAACATAAATCTTCTCTGAGTCAAGTGCATGTGGCTTCAGCTCTGCCTAAGACCATTCTTTCCAAGTATGAAGTAAACTTTGAGTCTCCCTCCTAATTATAATAAACACTTTTTTTTTCCTGCTTAACATACTATTGCACAAAAACCGAAGTGTCTTTTTCTACTTTTATTGCATTAACATTGCCAACACATTCTCTGAAATCTTCACATGAAAGAATCAAAGAATAGGTTTGTGGAAATGGTTTGAATTAAACATAGTTTTGCTCAACAAACTGCCATTAAGCAGGGCAACAATGGATATTCCCAGAGAAATAAATTAGAGAGCTGATAAATATGTGGGGAAGCAATGCTGGTGGAAGCAGAACTAGGGGAAGGGGAAGGGAATGTGGAGAGAAAAGACAAAATAGAAATGCAAGTAGAATTTAAAGAGTGAATGATAAGGGCAATAGCCTTCAAATGCCAGGTCAAGAGGAATAAAGACAGAGGCAAAGAAGCCAAGACACCTGGGTCCTAGACAAGTGACTTGGATTTACAAGAGCTGGTTTGGTGGAGTGTTTCCTTCTTGGTTCCCATAGCAGCTGTGTGACATAATACTCTGAGTGCTTTACAAAATGTAAAAGAAACAGCTTATATGTTCTCTGATTTCCAGGAGGAAGAAAGGGCACTGAATGATGAGAAGACAGAGAAAAATAGAATAAAGGTACTGTGCTGTTAGCAGGTGACCTATGGGAACTAACTGATAAGTACAAATATTGTTCCTTGTAAGAGGAATCACGCCTAACAGCAGATGATTTCTTAGAACAAGAGTGTATTTCTCTTCAATATCTGCAGCCACACATCCTCTGGCCTGGCTCAGCACAAAACTGCGTCAAAGGGCTCTGACTCAGGTCCTCCACCAGGTAAACCCAACATTTTGTTTGATATAACTGATTTGAATCTGAATCCTGCCTTTCTTCTTTTCTTTATTTCTGATCCCTCCCTCCATCACTTCCTCCCTTCCTCTTTCGGTCTCCTTCCACCCTCCCCTCCCTCCATGGCTCCTTCCCTTTCTCTTTCCTTATTTTCTTTTTTAAAAATCATGTAAAAAGCTCTCAAAAACGAACAAAAAATGACCAGAGAGAAATTACCATGGGTAGAGTATAAGAGAAAGGATATATTGACCTTAAGGGACATCAGTGGATCTGAATTCTCATCCTCAAGTTGAAGACAAATCACTTCAACTCTCTGGGCTTTAGTTTCCTCTTCATTACAATGAGAGGGTGATACAAAATCATCTTTAATTTCTTTTCCATCTAGAATTACTTAGTGAAAGGGTTAAAAGCTCAGATTCGGGAACTAGATTATGGTACCAAATTCACTACTAATTTGTTTTATATGATCTTGAATACATTATTCAATGTTCAATTATACAATTTTGGAACTTCAGTCTCCCTATCTATAAAATGTGAATAAAACCAGCATCTACATCATAGGATCATTGTCAGGATTCAGTGAGAAAATCATGTCAATAATTTAGAATGTTGCCTGACACATGGTAAAGGCTCAATAACTCTTAATTTTTATTTTTAACCATAATGGTATTTTTTTTTGTGTATTATGGTCAGAGATAGTTCCTCATCTACAAATTTCTTTGAAAACAGGTAAGTAATGTTATATTCCAAAAGCCATTTGAAAACATAATATAAAATAGCACAAGGACCAAGCTATTTTTAGATCTCTCACTATTCATGTGTTGGTAACTCAGATCTCTTAAAAGGCTAAATAAAATAGATCAACAAGAATTCCCTACTCAAAACTGTTAGTGGATGTTAGATATTATCAGGTCTATTAAACACATATTTACCTTGTGGATTTTTTGTTGATGGTTGCTGGTGTAGTTATTGATTTGTTTGGAAAGCTGTTGACTTTCCTCTTGGGATTTATTTCTTGGAAAACACAAGTTCTTTCTTGGTATAAATAAAATTGACCATGTTTTCTGTTCATCACTTAAGTCTAAAGATGTTCTTTGTCCCCATTGGGTCCCTCTACCTTCATGTTCAAGTTTACAAAAGGGAAAGGAAGATTCTCAAAGATGTCAGCTGGGGCACAGCTTTAGCTCAAGCTGTCAAGTTGGAGTAAATGATATAGGTAAAAAAGAAATCTTGGCAATAGAGCAAGCATTAGTAAGGAGCTTGGCTTCTACTTTCTTCTCTGTTCTTGCAGGAGAGATGAATGTGGTTTACATGACAGGCTGGAGAACAGAGCTTTTTACCCACACCGTAGGGCATAAGTGTGGTAGTTGGGCTGGCATGCTACTCACAAAAAGCTGTTTCAAAAGTACATTTTAAACTCAACTCTAATCCTAGGTGATCTCAAAGATGAATCTGAGAAAAAGGATTGTTGAGTGCTTCTGTGTGAGTATGAAACAGAATAACTCCACTGGGATAATAAGTGGCAGATCTTTAGCCCAATGGTTAGGGTAACATTTGATATCAGGAAGCAGGAAGGCACATGGCGATGGAGACCATTAACCTTCACTGACTATATTGTATGTTCACAGGTGATAAACATTTATTAAATTCTTCCAAGAACCATGGCAGATAAGTGTTATCCCCCCTTTTATGTATGAGGGCTTTAGGAACCATAAGCCCCAAATCACATAATTGCTACCCTGTGGAGTTGCAATTCCAACTCAGTGTACCTACCTCCAAAGCCACTGCTTCTCTTTCTGGGATAACATTCTTAATGCATAAATGTATGTGCAATGGAAAATAGAATCTACTAATGATTCATGATGTAGTTGAGGCCAAAAGTCTTTGCATTATAGCACTAAGCTTAAAATCACTGCAGATACCAACTAGAACTCTACAATGCAAGCATTAGATCTGACTTAGGAAAGGGGCCAATAAAATGCAGGAGGGGGGCATGATCATCATGGTATTTACATTTAGAAATGCATCTGAAGATGATGGCAGAAGCAGAAAGAGGACCCCAGTTTAGCCATACCTGGCGACCTATTTCATCAATATCTCGTTGTGAGGAAATTGACAGGTAATATTGACAGATAATATCAGAGCTACACACATTTTGCTAGTATATTATTTTGTAACCTAGTTTAAACTAATGGGATCTTAACTTTCTGATATAGGAAATATCTAGCACTATCCAAGCACCAGCACTATCCAAGCAGTGGGGGGAAAAAAGGGAGAAAAAAGGAAAACAGGAACTAAGAGATAATGGGAGATGCATGAGGAAAAATAGAAATAAAAAATATGATAAACGGGCAATGATCTTAGGTTTGATGTACAGAAGGTGTCTTTCTACCTACTGGTCTAGACTGAATCCCATTTAGGTAGTCCAAGCTAGGGCTTCCAATTTCCTAACCCATCTATTTTCCCATTATGAATTGAAACATGTAACTTGATAAGGGCTTTGAGCAATTTAGAAATGAGACAGGGAAACTGAAGGGATCGTGAAGAAAAAAAAAAGCCATTTGCTCCTTTTCCAGCTTCAATTCTGGCTAGGACCTGCACCTCCACCCCAGTCTACACATCCCCTTGTAATGCAAATAGCAGATGTTCTTCTTGTAAGGGACATAGAGATAATGTTATCTCTCTTTTTTTTAATGTTTATTTATTTTTGAGAGAGAGAGAGAGAGAGAGAGAGAGAGAGAGAGCAAGCGAGCATGAGTGGGGGAGGGGCAGAGACAGAGAGGGAGACACAGAATCTGAAACAGGCTCCAGGCTCTGAGCTGTCAGAGCCCAAAGTGGGGCTTGAACTTGGGAATGGTGAGATCATTACCTGAGCCAAAGTTGGATGCTCAACTGACAGAGCCACCCAGGTGCCCCGAGATAATGTTATCTTTGGAGGCTTACAGCACGACAGAAAACATCTAAGGAGTGACTGGGCGGGTCAACATAAACCTTCTGCAAGACCACTGACACCAAACACCTTGAGGCCAAGACCCCTGGCTTCAGGGAATGAGTGACCTATACATATATCTTCAATAAACTCTGCTTTCACTTTCTGCTCGCTCAGATTTGATTTCCATACTGCGAGAAGCCTAGCACCCACTTGGCTGATCCTGTGGGACTCTCTGGGTCCTGGGACCAGCCTGCCTGCATCACAAAGTACTGTGGCCATTTCTTGAATAGGATCTAGGCAGATCCTACAGCCTGCCTACAGTTGAAATGATGGATTAGAAGCTTCCAGGCTCTGATTTGCCTCTACCACCAATATCAATCTATGCTCAAAGCCGGTTAAACATATCTTAATTCAGAAAACATTGAGAGAAAAACCATGTCCTACTTCACTGTATAGGTATTCCTTAAAATGCACATTAATCATACCTAAAATAATTCATGGCTTTTCCTGTTTGATATTTCTCTCTTCCTATAAACTTCCTAGAGACTTGCCCCTTCCCCTACAAACTTGATCCCTGAGAGGAGGAGGGATGGGGATTAGGAGTAATATGAGACAGTATGGTTTAGTGGGGGTGGAGGGGGAGCATTAACTTGAAAGTTAGAAAGATATGGGTTCTGTCACTGCTGTGTAATAGCTCTGAGGTACAGGCAAATGCCCCAGCCCCAACCCACCCCCTTACTCCCCACTAGCCCTGATCTTACCGCTTATTTGTAAACTAGTACTAAATAGTACCTAACACAAAGGGCTAAGCAATATCATATTTAGCACACTATCTGAAACACATTGAGTGTTTAATAAATGGTAGCCTTTTATATAATACTTAGCAGTGAAGCCAATTTGCCTAGAATGGGCTCCAATGAAACTCAAATCCAATTAGAAAGTTAATAAAATTAGCAAATAAATTTACAAACACATAAAATTCACCAACATATATAAAGGAGCCCAGAACAAGAAACTACTGAACTCTCACCACCCACTGAGCCATAAGGGTGAATAAGAAACAAGTTTTGGAGGATAAAGGGTCTCAGAAGGAAAAAAAAAAAAAATACCATTCACACAGCATTACCAGAGGGTTATTTTTAACCTGCAACATATTACTCTCTTCAAAAAGTTATCTCATTTTTAAAGATTAAAAAAGAAGGTCTCAATTTAAACATGTTCAAGGAATATGTTTCAGTCCCAAAATACATTTGCTTTAACTTTCCTGCTGTGCATTATTTTTTTTTTTTGCTTTCAAAAGCAGCTCTTACTCAATGCTATACACCACAACAGCTGAAAACAGATTTTAGAAGTTTGATTTGAAAACAATCCATGGCACATATGTATGAACAGAAACTAATTGTCTTAGTGTTTTTGTTTTTACGGGGTTTTTTTTAGCAGAATTTGTTCTCTCATCCCCTCTGTCCACAACTGAATGATTTTTTTTTTTTTTTGATGGGAAAAGAACATGAGGGAATGGGAAGCAGGAGAAGCCCTGCAGAATTCAACTCAGCCATTTCATCATCTGCTGTCATATACTGGGGGGTTAAGTGTCTGTATAGCACATGCATTTTATACATATCTGTACCATTTACATATTTTCTAATAGAATAAATGAAGGGAGGAATCCATGCATCCTAAAAAATTATAGGACCAAAATGAACTTTTACTTTTCTGACTCAGCATGTTAAATAAATTAATGCCACTAAGAGACTCATTCTTTTGGCTCAACTCTGTGTTATCTAACATAGTTTTGTAGACTTTTAAGGTCCTACTACCATCTGCCAAGCCCTCGGAACAGTGGCTAAGAAGCACTAGAAAACACACAGTCTGGAATTGGTTGTTGACTGACTTTTCTGATTCTTTTTATATCTGCTCACTTCCTTGTATCCATCTCTACCTTCTTCACATATTCCACTTTACAGAAATCCACATTGCTCTAGTTATTAACTAACCCCATTGCCTCTTTCTTTCTTCTACCTGGTCCCCAGCTGTTTCCCTCCATTTTCATGTAGCACTTGCCTGGATTGTGAGTCTGATAATAACTTCTTTGTTGTCATCCTGAAATGAATGTGAGCAGTCTTATTAAGAATGTTCATTTCAGGTTGTACATCCTTCCTTACTATGGGACTATCTATAGCCTTTCCATCTTGCAGATAAAGTGTGAAGAAGAGGCCAAAGGGGAAGTGATACGGCCACCACTCTGGGTCATATTCTGGATATCCGAGCCAATAAAAAAGAAGGGACAGTTCTCATGTGATTTTCAGGGGACCCAGTTCCAACAACATGCAAAATATCACTCCATATGATATTATCACAAGGCTCAGAATTATTTCTGCATCTTTTACAGAAAACATATTAGGATATTGTTGCCCATAATGATGTGATTTTTTTTGCTCAGATTAGCCAATCAGTCGCTTAGCAGGACTTTAAGGAGATGAAATTAAATTTTCTTTTGTAATTGTGTCTGTGTATTCACTCATTCACTCTTATTTTTTATTCCTTACTTCCTTTTAACCTTACAAAGATTATATTGATAAAGATTTTCCTATTTTTCCGTTTTCCAGTGTTTTCTGTGATGAAAAACAAATTGTGGTAATACAAATTTGTCAAGAATTTGACGTGGAGAAGATATTTCAGAAAGGTGTGAAACACTTGGCCCTATCATGGATGGCAGTGTCTCATGGGAGACCACTGAGGCCTTGAGCACTCAGGGTTAGAGAAAGGATATCACAAGGAGTATAGGGACCATCAGGCACATGAGGGCTGAAGAAAGAGGCCCCATAAGGTTGAACGAAAACTTTTACCACCCTATTGATCTCCCTCTCCTGTTTTTGGCAAGCATATTAGACCATCAATCTGGAGGACTAATCAAGAATGTTTCTCATGCCAGAATCTTTCCGAACAGAACATTCGGTAAAGCCCCAAGCACCACGACCAGCTGATTCTCTTTCCTCTGTCAGGGTGGGCTCCAAGAACATACAATAGGTATACACTGTGCCAAAGGACACCAAACCTCAAGAGAAAGGCCAGGGGTTGGGGCAGGAATGACAACAAAGGGTTTTTGGCACCTGGACTCTGAGAACCTCTACTGTGCTCACATTTTAGGGAAGAATCACCTCTCATATTTAGCTATACACAGCTGTCATTAGGAATGTAACCTGACCAACCGGTCCTCCATGCCTCATGGCAATAAGGGCAACCACCCACTATCAGCCCCCTCACCCAATTTCCCATTTTGCTTCTGTCTGGACACCTCACACAATTGACTCCATGGTTCCTGAGAGGAATGTCTGCTTTCTCCCCTTCTCACTCTTACAGGCTATCTGCTTCAGCATTTAAATGGAAAAGCTGAGGCAGTACACAAGAACATGAAATTTACGATACAGAAACAGCATAGTTTCAATAACTATTGTGTTTCTGCCCTCATTTCACATCATAGCACTAATATTAGAGGTACCCACTGCACTGTAGAGTCACTACTCAATATGATGGAAATGCAACTTAGTAAGTGTAGCAACACCAAGGCCCTGAATTCACAGACTTTCCAGGCTTACAAGTCTGTAGCACTGAAAAGAAATTGATCTGAATCACAGTCTTTAATTGTTGACTTATTTTAAATACTTCCTTCAAGTTTATATTGCCCATACCAGATTCCAAACTTCTCCCTCCTAATCCCAATCCTCTTAAAACCTAATTTTTATCCACTTTGTCTTGCCACTCTGAGGCCAACCTTTAGGGAATCATTGATTTGCAGGTATAACCCAACCAAGTTGAAATCTATATTCATAGAATATTAGGCCTGGGTATGGGGGAAATTGCAAATATTGAGTACTTACTAAGAACTAGATGGTGTTCGTGTTACATTTAATCATTACAATCTTAGAAAATAGCCCTTATCAGTCCCACTTTCCAAATGAGAAAACAGAGATGCAGAAAGGTTAACTTGTCAAAGGTTATATAAATAGGAAATGGGTAGAGTGTGATTCAAACTTCAGAGTTCATGGCCTTTTCCATTAAGCCACACTGACTTCTCCTTAAGGGTAGTCATTTTAGCCCTTTTCCCCTTCCCAAAATGCTCTCAATTCTCCACTGAATAAAATTCTTCACATCTCTCCAAATGTGCTCTGACCTCTTCAACTCAAATTAATCTTTATTTCTCCTGACTTTCTACTGAATTACTATCTGACCCAACCATTTCTCATGTAGTATTTCTGGCCTTGTCTGGGTCATTGAATTTCATGTGTTCATTTATCTGATGATGTGCATGAGAAATCAAAACTTTAGTATCTTTAACTTTCTTACTTGGAAGCTGTCTACACTCCTATCCCAAGGTACACACACCTGAGGCTGGGCATTTCTAACAAGCATCTTGGTGTTCCAATACAGGGGGACCCCAGACCATACTTCAAGAAATGTTCATCTAGATCCTAAGCTTTCTTACGGACAATGTTGCGTGCCTGACAGTGTATCCCTAAGGAGCCCGCACATCCTGGTAAACATAGTCTGAGCATTTTCAACAGTGATATCACAGGGCTCAGCTTATCTGGAGCCTGGGTTTCCTCAGTTGTGTGCCAGTTCTGGGTCTTGATCTGTACTTTGTTCCTCTTGACTTCCACCTCTAGACCACATTCCCCAATCTATGTGCCATCTTTACCCTGGTGCTTTGACTCAGCTTTCTGTCTTCATAACCCTGACCAAAACCTGGGCCCACTGCCTGCTTCATGTACCATTGCTCCATTTGGAAATGCCCTTCTAGATAGTGGACCATAAGTTTCCTCTTATTCTACTCAGCCCAACAAACATTCTGCTCCTATATAGCCCCTGCGAGAGGTGCCACCCAGTTTGCTCCAGCCTCAGAGACAGGACTTATACTAGTGTAATTATCTCCACTGTGCCTGCCTGCTGTGGGTGTTCCCATATTTACTGTCTCATTCATTCATTTCTGAGGCCCAATCGCTTCTACCAGGTACAGAGAAGAACTACATTCTCAGGAGACATTAGTGGTATTCTTGTATTTCTCAGGGAACTAATGGCAGATGAATTTAGGATTTTTCTCTTCTTCCTTAACTTTGCAGTGTTATAACTGCCAACCTGTGGAATATTTAATGAATAAAAGAAAGGGAATAAACTTGGGCAAGTGTTCTAGGCTTCCGACAACATTTTTGTTTGTTTTTTTTTTTAAGAACTTTTAGATCATGGACTAAAAACAGCATCTGACCTTTTGTTTTTTTCCTATTTCCTTAATCAATTTTCTGAGTCCCATAAAACCTAGAAGAGAAGAACTAACAATAGAAGATGCAGATGTGGTTGCTTCTTCCCCCGATGGGCTTTACCTTTCAAAGAACTGTCCCCACACTAGTAGTTGAGTTCTGCTTTCCAGCGTGGCAGGACCAGTCTCCCCAGTCATCAGCCTCCCAGCTCCCTCTTTGTTCTCCCTCAGGTATATGCACTTACCGGTCTGCCTTGCACTCAGCTAACATTTACAAGCCCATCCTCCCCTCTAGATTACAAACTCCTTGAGGACCAAGTCCCTGCCACCTTCATCTTGGCATACGATGGATGTTGGCACTGTGTCTTGCTTATGGCACGTTCTCCATAATTGTGTGTCGAATGGAAATTAGCCTTGGCTTCTTGTACTGTGCTTATCATTCCTCCCTTGGAACTCAGAATACATCACAGGAGATGGATGCTTTCCAGAGATTCTCACTACTTCTGAAATCAGAGGCGCTGTGCCACACTGAAATCCAACTTCCTCAAGCCATCACATATTCTAATTGGTAACAGCCAGGCACCTTATGCTTTTTATGCCAGATGGGATGATATTTGACAAAATATATGAAAAGGTTATGAAGGGTCCAGATGGCTTGTAACAGGGCTGTAAACAACCTGACATGTCCACAAAGGTATAAAAATATGTCATTTTTTAAAACCTGTACAATGATAATAGAAAAACCTCAACAATTCTGGCAACATCTAACAAAGCATTCGGGGAAGCCCTTGTCAGTCTTTTAGCATATGTAGAATGTAGACTCACAGATTTTATTTCTCTCCCCACACTTCTGAAATTGCATTTGTAATTCACTGCTAGAACTAACGAAAAGACGAATTTCTTGGTGTATAATCCTCGGCAATTGCAGAAACATGCCAACTAGTTTTCCCTGTTTCTTGCAGTCCAAGATTGTGTTAGAGAGAAGCTTAAACCAATTAAATGTCAGGAGCAATTAACTTCTGCATTTTTCACGCAACACAGAATGAGAAAATTTTATAGTGCTCCTATAATTAAAGTTAATAAAAATGAATACAGAATTCCCCAAAGGCCTATAAGTCATGCAGGTTCCTATGACCACAACATACAAATATCCTCTACCTTGTGGGACTCTCCTGACTTCACTGAAAAGAACATGGGGACCGGGTCTCTTGTTTTTTACAGCTACCTATGCGGTTAATCCACCACTTCGTTCTCTTGCTAAAGACAAGGAGAAGAGAGTCCTGCCGGACTCATAACAGGACAGGGTCGGTGGGGGAGGTGTTGGCCCACCTGCTCTGGCCATTTGAGAGCCAGAAAGGTAGAGAGATGTATGTCTACTGATAGCAAGTCAACAGGATAGGGCGTAAAAAGGACTAAGAGCCGATGAAAGCTTTGAATCAAAAAGAAGAGAAGTCATATTAACGTCTCATTCCAAATCCATTTCAAGACAAAGATAAGGATTTAAAATCAAAGATGGATTGTATCATCAGTATCTTCAAGTATCTAACAGACAAAATGTGTGTGTGAAACACAAATGGCTAGCTTTAAAGACAGAGATGCATGTGTGTGTCATTCTCTTTGAAGAGCATCTTCCTACTGAACAGTATGTATGTCCATACATAAACAACCAGTGTTTTGTATCTAATTATAATGGTAAAGGAATACTGTTCGAAAGAGAAAAAGATACTAAAACTCTCAAACACTTCCCTCAGATTCTCACCAAAACCCAATCCTGCAAAGGCTCAAGTATGTATATATATAGTTTTTTTCCTTTGACATAGATTAAGTAAGCCTTCAAATAGACCTAAATAGACTAAATTTTCTTAGAATAATAAAAATACATGTTTGGTATATGTAAAATAACCAAAGCTATCAGAACAGAGGGTTAATAGAGAGTTACCAATAATTACCCAAATGCTACTACCAAGAAATAACTTTTATTACCATTTGATGAAAATAATCCCCTCTATACATATTTACAACCAGAAGAGATAATAGATGATAAATACAAAGAAAGAAAAAGAAATACCAAAGTAATTTTACAAATCTAATTATAATCATATCGTACATGCTATTTGTATTAAGTAATGACTTAATCATTTAGACATGGCTACAGAAAACATGAAAAATCAAGTTTGCACTGAAATAAGTACTGGCTATTTTCTTTTTCTTTCTAATATAAAGAGCCAGGCTAGAAATACCTCTTAAAAGTTATCCAGTTGAGGATTGCATACTTCTTACAGTTAAGATATTTAATAAACACTTTTAGGTTCTTTGTCCAATTTTTTACTACTCATCTGGGTAATGTGAATATACTATTTTAGAGCAGAGTAATATATTCAAAGATTTTTTTTGAATATATTCAAAAAAATATATACAGGCTCAAGTTTTCTGCCAAGAGCTACTGAGGGTAATGGAGAAGATAAGTGCCAAATACTACAATCTAGCTAAAGTCATTCTATCATAGGGCTTATTCAAAAGTAAGTTTAATTATCTGTGCATAAATGCACTGTAACAGTTCTCTTCTATTTAGTTAAGCCTGGATGAATCAGTTCTTCCTAAACTATTTGTGACAAGTTCCTGGACACACTGTTCCACAGAAAAAGGGACATGAAGTTATCACCTGTTAAATGCAAAAGAAAAAAAAAACACTCTGCTGAAGAAATACTTGGCAAAGATTATGGAGAATAACTTCAGTCAACAACATCTATCAAAGGAGTAGAAGAGTCTAGGGGTGAGGCAGAAAGCAAGAGGCCATCAGAATGGGAAACCTAGGACATTTAATTTAGAATCATAAAGTTAGAAGTCACGGGTGAAAGTCTTGAGGCACAGTGCTCAGTTCTATTAAAATATGTACAAATGAGATCATGGTTTGCTTTTAATCCCTATTAGTAGATATTGGTTCTGAAACAAAATTAGCTTTTGGAAATTATCTTAGAAATTTGGCTTTTCATCAAACTTGGGTTCTATATTTGTTAATAATACATGTTTTGTATAAGTTTGTATTTATGTGTGTGTTTATATACAATATTAGATCTTCCTTGTATCTCATCCAAATTATTTCTGCATTTATCATGGTATATTTTACTTCTAAAAAATCTTCCTTCTATATTATTTAATTTTTATAGTCAGGGAATATATCTTATTCACCCTATACCCCTCAAGAAACAGGGTGCAGTGCATATGATAGACATGTAATTGAACAGTAGTTAAATAAATTCATATATAAATAGGTATACATACTTATACAATCACACAATCATAGAAACACTTAAGATGTATGCACTTACTTAGGTACATATAAGTGTAATTACATACACTTATACTTATTTAGGTGTACATAAGTGCCATTATGCATTACAGTATAAGTGCCATAAGAGTACAAGTGCTTGGGGAGCACAAAAGAGGAAGTACTTCAGTGAAGAAGTAGTATTTGAGTTGGATCTTGTAATATAAGTAATACGTTAACGGATGGAAGTAGCAGGAGGTAATTCCAAGCTACCAGGACACATAGAGAAAAAGCTGAGTACTCAACTATCCAGGGTCTGATACAGCTATAGAATAAGGTATGCAATTGTTCATGGCTTATCAATGAGGTGGGACAGAGAAGCCTGATGTTTGAAGCATTTTTCATCTATTAATCTATTTAGTTTCACGAAATCCCCATCAGCATGATGGGCTATTACTCCTATTTGACAGATGGAGATAGATACAGGAGCCAGAAAGTTGCCTGTGGTCATTTAACTAGCATGTAGAAGAACCTGAATTCAAAACTGGACAGTCTGATGTTGAATCCATGATATTAAGTACTCTGCTATTTATTATGAATCAATGAAAGAAGGAAAGCTCCCATAGCTACTGAACAAAGCCAGAGACAACATCAGGCCAGCAGGCCAACTTCTTCTTGAATTAACTCTTACGTGAAAGAAAAGTGTCCAAATATCTGGGAACATCTTCCCACTAACAAAAATGGAAAGCTAGTCAAGCCTCTACTCTTGGGTCCAGAGAGCACTGGTTTCCCCAGGTAATGATGGTTTCAGGGCAACTTGCTTTCATTTCATGCAGGGTCCAACATCTTCTATCTGTGTTAGAGCTGGATCAAGCTATCTTTACCCAGAACCAACTACTCAAAAATAATGAAGGGGCAGCATTAGGAAGACTTCCTGAGAGGTGCCATGTTCTTTCAACCATTTTGGCGCAGAGAGGCAACAATATTGAATGAAAGTAGAAGGCATCCTGAAGAGAACCAGATATGGGAATTCCATTAAAGAAAGCCTTGTATGAAATCCTTGAACACTACCAGCAAACCATAATAAATCATCAAAGTCTTATGAAGGAAATTTAATGCTTAGAATATAGAAAAAATTATAAGTGAAGTGAGTGGGGGGGGGTAGAAGTTTGATAGGGAGTGTCATATATAAATTCCAAAGTAAAATGGCTTTCTCCATAACTTACTTTACCCTTCTAAAAATAGTCTAGAACCAGAAATAATACAATTTAAATAGGTACAGGTGCTTCAGTGAGAATTAAGACTGAGACTTTCTGAATGCTGTTTATACCAAAATTTTACTGTATTCTCTATTCAACTGAGCATTTACTCTATCATCCAGTGCTAAATATTGAATTTCACTGTGCTCAGTTTTCATACTACTCATATGCTTATGTCACTGCAGAACAATGTTTTGTTTTGTGTGTATATTTTGATTGTCTCAACCAACTATGTAGTGTTGTGAGTTTCTTGAGGTCCAAGATGAATAAATATGATGGCTCAACAGAAATAGAGGCTTGTAACTTAGACGGAGCTGGGTTTCCTCAAAGCTGCCCCACCCCTATTTGTGAGACCTCAGGCAAGGTACTTTAAACCTAACTGAGCCGGTTTTCTTAGCCACTGAATGGGAATGATAGCAACTATCCTTCATGATAGCAATGTGGGAAAAAAGACTCCATATTTGGCACATTTTTTTTCAAACAGACCTTATTTTTTAAGTTAAGTTTTAGGGTCATAGCGAAGTTGAATGAAGAGTACAGAGATTTCCCATATACCTCCTGTTCCCATTCATGCATTGCCTCCCCGTTATCAATATCCCCCACCAGAGGGGTATATTTGTTACAACTGATGAATTTAAAACACATCATTGTCCCCCAAAGTCCATACTTTACTTTAGCATTCATTCTTAGTGTAATGGATTCTATGAGTTTGAACAAATTTATGATATGTATCTACTATCATAGTATCAAACAGAATGGCTTCATGACCCTAAAAATCCTCTGTGCTCTGCCTATTCATCCCTTTTCCCAACCCCTATCTCCTGACAACCACTGGTCTTTTTAAAGTCTCCATTGTTTTGTCATTTCCAGAACATACAGTGTATAACTGTTCAAATTGTCTTCTCTCAGTAAAGTGCATTTAAGTTTCTTCCATGTCTTTTCATGGTTGATAGCCCATTTATTTTTGTGCTGAATAATATTCTGCTGTCTGGATGAACCAGTTTGTTTTCCCATTCATCTGCTAAGGGTTACCTTGGTCTTACAGGGTTCAGCAATTTAGTACATTTTGGGAGCAGAGGGGGGAAGATTTTGAAAGGAATAGTTTTCAGGTTTTCTGCCATTCTCATGTCTTTAAAGGGCAACAATGTAGCAACATAGAGCTGAGCCTTCTAAGTAACTAAGACATCTTGATAATGCTCTGTAATCTTTTGAAATATCTCTAGTCACCTAATACTATAACAGTCATCATAGGATACCCTTAAAAAAGCAATAGTATCTAGAGATTCAGCTTCTAGTTTGAGTCACTGAATCCCCTCAGCCTCCTTTATGGAGTTTCCCTACCTTTTATCTTCTCCAACTGTAAAATAAGGAGAATGATGCCTGACCTTCCATCTTCAAAATGTCTTACAGATGATCAGTAATAATATTAATAATTACTCACATCTGAATTGTTTGTTAGCCATTTTTGTATATATTATAGTACTGTACTTTCATGTTACCACTGCAAAGAAGGTTGTCTGTCTAATAACTACTAGTCAAGAAAACCAAAAAGCATCTCATGAATTAGATTCTTCTTTGTTCCCACATGCCAGTGTTCAATCTCTAATGGATTTCTAAAGGTCACCCAACAGGCAAGAGGCATCACTGGGACATGGACCCAGGCCACTGGCTCTAAATCCAATGTGCTTTCAACCATGGCAGGTGGCCTTTCAAAGGGGAATAATAAATGAGGAAGTATTAGATTGAAGTCCATGAAACCCCAGTTTTGTGAGAAGAAAACAGTTGACTCTCAGCAATTTCGTATGATTCAACTTGATACTTTACAAATGTATCAAGGTTTATACATATACAAACTATTGTGCCAGACTGTAGCTGATTAGCATTATCTCCAGACCACTCTTCAATGAAATCAATTGCCTTTGAACAGCATCTCCACTTGCAGTTACATGCACTATATTGTTACTTGCCAACATGTGCATTTGCTTTTATGCAGTTATATTCTATATCTGAGTCAGGTGCAATGCAAATAAAATACACAATACATTCCAACAGCTTGGGAAATGTGCGAACTGCTGTTGTAAGCAGACATCTTTTTTTCTGGCACTCTTTCCTGAAATGAAGAACCAAAAAGTTCCTCTCTGTAACAAGAGGTACTTTGTGCCAAAGACTCAGAATTATCTTTGGAGACATATCTCACAACATTCATTTGACCTTAATGAACAAAGGTGGGCTGCTTTTAGATCTATTTCATAAGGATAACATGGGCCTTATATTTCAACCTAATATAAACAAGTCCCCAAACTCTCCAAAATAATTTTCGCTGCCCTTGAAAGAAAACTTGTAAGCTTCAAATGAAAAGATTCTTTACAAAACCTTTTACAAGTCCATTACAAAATGCACAATTATCTGGGAAATAAAGGGAAATACAATACTTGATGAAATGATCAGTTAGGCTGAGAAAGCTTAAGGTATGAAGTTAAGTTTTTGCAGGGACCATACAACATAGTAAATCCAGAATTCTCCGGAAGCTCTAGATGCCTGATGCTTCAGAAGAAATATTAAATAACAAACTACACATCCAAACAACATCAATGTGCAGTCAACTTCTTCATCTGAATTGAGTGTCTGAGAACCTGGGGTGTAATTATATACAAATTAATTTGCAAGCCCCAATTGTTTTATGGTACACATCAGAAATTCTCATTGCCAACAGGGGCTCATAAAATTATATCTCATAGTTCTAGGATGAAATTCAAAATTTATAATTTCAGTTCATAATTCTTCATGCATTGTGAATTCTGCATTTGTGGTTATAGATGCTCCCTATGAAAATTCAATGAAAAATTTCTCTTTTAAGGATTTTCCCCCAGGAAAAAATAAGACAGAGAATTAAAATATATTATAACAACTCTTCTATCTAAATAACCAACATAGAATCTAATCTTATTTCAGATGTAAAAAAAAATCTAATTTCTGAATGTTTGACACTCATACCAACTAAACTATATGCATAATATATTTGTATATTACTTACAGTATTCTATATGGTATGTGATTATGTGATTTATAATAAATATTAAGTGGTTTATGTACTTTTCACAAGTTTATTAGATGAACAATATATTTAGTAAGACAGAAAACTTATTAACAGTTATTCCTCAAAGAAACAGCAAAGATTTAGAAGTAAATACAAAGTTTCCCTAAAGGAGTCCTTTAGATTTAAAAATCCCTTTAATTTATCTCATTGCTTTCCCAATATGGACCTCACAGAAATGTAGGCCATGAGTGAACGTGACTCAAAAGATATGGAAAGCTGTACACAGAATACACTACTAGATTAGAAACAACTTTCTTTTCTGTAAATGTTTGACTTCGGAGAAAGTTGAAAATTGAAAGCAGAAATGTCTGCTTTCAAACATAACCATTCACTCATTCATTCCTTTTTTTATTTTTTATTTTTTTGTTTTTTGTTTTTGTTTGTTTTTTGAGAGACAGAGAGAGACAGCTTGAGCAGGCGAGGGTCAGAGAAAGAGGGAGATACAGAATCCGAAGCAGGCTCCAGGCTCTGAGCTAGCTGTCAGCACAGAGCCCGACGCAGGGCTCGAACCCACGAACCATGAGATCATGACCTGAGCCGAAGCCGGACGCTTAACCAACTGAGCCACCCAGGCACCCCCCCCTTTTTTTTTTAAAGTTTTTTTTTATTTCATTCATTTCTTCAATAAGCTACATCTTGAACATGTATAGGCAGATGGAAGAAGATGGGAGAATGCCAGAAGAAAAGGCATTTCTGTCCCAAAGAGTTATTCTTTTTCTCAATCTAAATGAAAGAGAATGTAAAACACTGAAATAATTCAAGAACATTTTTGTTTTAATAAGATCTTAAAAATAAGGGCATGAATGTTTGGGGATACTCAGAAAATCAACATCAAGGAAGTAACTGGAGTATGACCAGCCTTTTAGTATATTTTGACTTGGGTCTCAAAGACAAAGATCTCTTTTTGACTTAGACAACTAATAATATACCTGATGTGCATTTATCTCTTAGCAGATGCATATTCTCCACGTTACTCCCATTCTTTATTTTACTATGTCTCTAGTAAAACTATGCCATATTTAGCTCAGGAAAGCTCTTCATTTTCAAAGTCAAGGTGTAAAGCGTCTCTTAACTCTTGTCCTTAAAACAACACTGAATGCAGGACAGAAACAGGATAAATCGGTCTCAAAGTCTTGGAATTTAAATAGCAGCGGTAATCCAGAAAAATAATTGGTTGCTATGAATCAACTTCTGGCTATAGGAGTAGCAATTGTATTACCAAATGTTCCTAAAGGAAAAAACAAAACAAAACTGAGGAGAGTGATACATGATCAAGCTTACCCATTCACTAGGAGAAATCAGGAAAAAATATAACATGGACATGTTTTTAAGGACCGAGGTGATTCCCAATGAAGGTATCCATCTAAAAATAAGAAAACCTGGCATAGAATGTAACCACACACAGACTCACACAACGGGTTCATTAAATGAACCTTATTATTTATCAATAATCCTTATTTCAGCCTGTTCTAAATCTCAGTCTACACTGGTAGATTTCTAACACCTGGCCACTATCATAAACGGTCTCAGGGAACTTTGTGGAATGAAACGCTAGGGTGATCCCCAAATATTGAAACATTTTTGCTGTTATTGCTTTGTTTTAATTTGACAAGACCCTATATGATGTTTGTAAACAAACAAGTTGTAAAGGAAACAGAGAGTAAAAAGTGACAGGATTACCTAGCACTTTTATCATGTTTGAATATTCATTTCCACCAGAAGGACACAGAGAGTACAGAGGTACAATCCAGACTATGTAAGAATCTGTAGCCCATCACCCATAGTCCAAAGTATGTAATAATGCTGTCACAAGTTTAGAGGGAAATTCTGACAACTTTGATCTTGACTGCAGACTCTAAAACAGAAATTTATCCATTTTTACCAAGAATAAGGGACACTCAACTATTTGTTTCCCTTATCTTTGCCTTATGGTGAGAGTAACAGAAAGACACAGGTTTTCTGTATATGCTTTAGGAAGGATTCTTTCCTTTACCATGCATAATTACAGTTATGCAAATATCATGTCAAAATTTTAGCATTACAGGAATGCCCACACTCCAGGCAGAGAGAGGGATGCAATCAAAATGATCACTTATGCTCTTAAGTTATCTTTCAGGTTGAATGTCAGATGTTTCCTACCTGTGAGGATGACTGTTCTTTATAGTACTAACCATCCTCTTCAACAAAAAGCACAATGTGCCTGACCCATGAAATGATGAGCTGCCTAATGATGTCTGTGCATTTTCAATTTATTAAAACTCTACATTATGAACATCATTGCCATCCTTAACACATGATAAATTATGTCTTTAGACTGTAGAGGAATAATGAACTGACACCATATTTTTGCCTGCTCAGTCCACGCATCATTGAACTTCTGTCTTCAAGGACCCTACCTTCTACCTGGCAAAGGCGGGGAGAACCTCCTGTCTCCCCAGAGGACCTGCCCTGTTGGAAAATACTTCTGTTCTTCCAGAAAATACTAATTTGGAGCCCATTAAAAAAACAGCATAAATCACAGTGAGGGTCAATGCTTACTAATTGTCTGTGACTATAGCTCCACATAACATCTACTGACACAGAGAATTCCAAATAATGCCTCATCTCTCAGTGCACAGCGCAGTAATCAAATATACATTAAAGGAGGCCTGCTTTTAAGAGCACAAGGGTTAGCATCAAGTGCTGCCGAGGAGGCTCTTCCCAAGTGTGAACTATGTTATTGAATTAGCAGCAAATACATTATTTAGGGAAGGGTTACACTTTGAACATCGGCAAAAACACAAAGGCATTGCTCCCTCTTTCCCTCCTTAGTTGGTCTTTCCTAAAGAATTTTCTGTTTCATTTGTTTCTCATCAGTTTTCCATAGAGTCTGGCAAACAATTATAAGGAATGTGGGGGGGGGCAATAAGGAGAATCAGGGAGAATAAATAGCATTTTTCCATTATATTCTCTCCTCTGGAAGACATGTCCCACGTGTTCTGATCAATGGCTCTTTAGGAGAGATGTTAAAACACACTCTAACCATGAATTAGAACACAACTGGGATGATTACCAGCTTTTTACAATATAATTCTAAACCATCAGGTCTCATTCTCCCGAATCGAATTTCTAATTCCTAGGCTGTAGGTCAACTCTTCCTTTAACTTATGCTACACCCCAGACTTAAAGCAGTGTCCAAAGTAATAGCCACATATGATCAATCATGTCTGTTTCCTTAACCAAACTTTTCCATTTGATGATAAGGTCCTATGTCACCCCCTCCACACAGGAAGCACATATAACAGCAGCTCAGCCTATAACTCAGTAACTGAGCTTCTGTGTTTGCTCCAGGCACACTTGGACACTGACTATACTGTTTTAAGCATAATCCTATAGGATGATAATTAATTAGTGCTTCTTTCAACTACTTTGAAGACAAAAGGCACTGTGTGAGCATTCAGGATTAACATTCATTAGTATTCCTCTTCCTACGGCAACCCAAGTTTTCTGTGCTTTCCCTATTATCACTAAATACTGTCTTACAAACTCCTTACAAACATTAACTAATGAATGGTGATTCTAGCCCAAATGTACAGTATATAAAGGAGTGTTAAAGAAAGGAGATGGGGATATTAGTCTCATTATTTACACATTCAAAAATTTAAAATATAACAGGAAAAAAATCAGCTTATTTTGTAAAAGAAAGAAAGAAGTAAAAAGGAAACCTTTTAGTAGGAAGATTCAGGACTAGAGCCAACTCTTAAAAGAGGGGGTGGAATAATAATCCCATGAAATTTTCAAGTCACAGCTTAATGTGTATGTCTTTGGGATACTTCAAGGATAGAGTGAATAGAAAGGAAGACAAAGAGAACAAATACAATGGGTAAAATCAATTGGTAGAATGGACTTCAGGGACTTGAAAATAGCCCACAGAGGCCCACATCTCCACATCACTCACTCAAATACAGTCTTGTCTATAAAATGAAATATTCTGATCACCCAAAACAGACAAGGTGCACGGTTCCAAATCTGCTTACAATGTTCAGAGGATGAGTTACCACTCTTTCCTACCTCCACAGTATACTCTGCCATAATATCAGGTAGTTGGTTTCAGGTAGTACAGAAGAACTCCCCACAGCTAAAAGGATTTCCAGCCAGATACTCCCATGTGTCCTGAACTGCACACACACCCCTTTGACAAGTCACACACTTGCTTACTGGGAGACAAATGCAGGCCAATCACTTTAAGTCAAAGTCCATGTCCTATAATTATTGCGCTATAATTATTATGCTAGGATTTCCTTCCTGAAAATATATTTCATTCTATAAATGTCCCAAAAGTGATGTGTTAAACAACTGAAAAGGAAACACAATTTTATTCTTTTATAGAATAGGTGAAATAATTTATGACAGAAAAGCTAAGTTATAAATATTCCCTTTTGGAAACTCTTCAGCATGGGCCACTTTTACTAAGCCTTCTTAAAATGGAATATAATGAAGTTTTAATTGAAGAAACCTTGTTCCTTTCCTGGTAAATCTCACTCTGGAAAGAATAGACATAATTCACTACTCTAGGACTTAGAGCAGCATTCAAAATTAGATCCTCAAATTATCATTGCTCTGTCTATATGCATGAATGTACCTGAGAAAAATCTTTAAAAGACAAAATGCAGATGAGGGGGCCATTTTCACTTTTTGTTCTAATCGTAGCCACAGGCTGAGTTAGTGAATTCAGTAATTCTCAGAAATTTTTAAGTCATAGCTTGATGTAGACTTTTTTAGGGAATTTGAATGGCTTGTCTATATTGTCAGTTAACTTGATGAAGGTCAGCTTTGATCAGCCATTAAGTGATCATCATGTGAAATTCTGCTCCATCTTTATTCTAGGGTTTGTAAAAGCAAGAGGTCCCAAGTCAGGATCCAGCTAGTTGGATGCTATAAATACTTCCTTAGTAAAGGTGGTGACATGGAGAGTTTGATTCTGCTATGCACTACGCCATACAAATTCAGACAGCAATCATGACATGAAGGTGGTCAGAGTTATACTCTGTGGGAAGACATATCAATGACATTCTGCTTAACTTTTCCAATGCTAATCAACAATCCTTTCTTCTGAGCTCCAAGGGCCACCAGAATTTATCTGCTTTTGAGTAACACATTTAGTCTGACCAATAAGTTTATGACACATTATTATTTTTGACTGACCAGATTCTATTTTTCCCCAAAATATAACTGTGTTTATAAGGGGTTTTGTTTAGAAAATGTTAATATATTAGAGAAGTCATGCACATTTTCTTAGTGTCTGCCATCCCTATTTATTTCAAGATGACCGTTTTTACTACAATGCAGTTCTATATTTTATATTTCCTGCTACCCTTAGGAATCAGAACCAGAATTGATGTTACTTGTACTATAGTCAGGTTGAAAATTGCCAAAACAAAAGCAGGAATATTTGGCTTTGAAATTAATTTCACTCGCTTTGGTTGAGCTCTAAACTGCTACCGATGAGGTATGTCACTTTCAAATATATTTCCATCACAACATGAAAATATGATCAGAAGAAAGTCCACAGCATGGTATTTGGCACAGTTGTACTTATTTATTATCCATTCATTTGTCCTCCAATTATTTACTGATTTATTGCTCTCAGGTTAGGTGTTAATTCATTCATTTAAAAAATAAATTCAATAATAAATGCATTCATTCCATAAACATATAGTGGGCCAACCAACCTTGAGGAACTTACAGACTAATGAACATTGATTGACATGGCAATAATTGTTTTATAGTGAAAAATAAACACTATAATTAATAAAACCATATAAAGTGATCATGACAATACAGGAAAGTGAGAACAAAGATCTCTGTTTCTAGAAGTTTAGAGAAGCTTCTCAGAGGGTTTGAGAAGTGAGGTGGGACTTGAAGATGAAGCAGAGATTCAACAGGTAAGAAAAGCCACGTGTGATTCTCAAAGAACCTAATGCTTTAGGAATTATGAGTAGATCAGCAACACTGGATCTTGTGGGATGGGGTATGATGAAGAAATAGGTAAAGGCATTAAAAAATTATGTTGTGAAGGGGTGCCTGGGTGGCTCAGTCAGTTGGGCATCCGACTTTGGCTCATGTCATGATCTCACGGTTCGTTAATTCAAGACCCTCATTGGGCTCTGTGCTGACAGCTTGGAGCCTGGAGCCTGCTTCGGACTCTGTGTCTCCATCTGTCTCTACCCCTCCCCCACCTGCACTCTGTCTCTCTTTCTCTCAAAAAATGAATACACATTTAAAAATTTTCTTTTAAATTACGTTGTGCTTCACAACGATAGGTCTGCCCCTCCCACTCTCCTCACAGAAAATTATACAAACACGTTTAAATAAGAAAAGGCATATTTTGTATGGATGCAAAGATAATAAATAAAGATTCAATACCTATTGTTTATAAAACAATGTGTAAGCTCAGTGGGAAAACAAAGGCTTATAGAGATTCTACCTATATCATTCCTAACTGATGTATTTTTGTGAATGAAAGTTGTTCTATGATATTTGTGTGTATGTGTGTACGTGTGTGTGTGTGCACGTGCGTGTACACAGCTTGGCTGTACTACTAGATCATTAATTCTTGAAGAGTCTGAATATAAGACCATGTATTCTGCTTCTTTGTATTCTTCCAGCATCAATTGTCATGTCTTATACAAAGTAGATGCTGAATAATTATGTATTTAACGAAGAGATGAATGAGTAATTTCACAATCTAATTGAGGAGATCTTGTTTATGCATATGAAAAGTTAAAGAACACTACACAGGATGTCACATAGCAGAATGTAATGGAGTGTCAAATGAATGATGGAGGTAGTATGATCTAAGAGTTTATGATGGGAAAAAAAAATACTGAGGAGTGAGAAATGAACTTTTCCTTGAAGAATGAATCAACTTTCAAAAGAATAGAAAAGATCAGTTGAAGTAGCTCTTCAATGTCTGGAATAAAACTTCCAAATGCCAGACTCACTTAATACAACTTAAAAACTTTGGTAAGAGAATGTGGACGAGGGGGGTCAAGGTTGTGAAATCCACCACCTACCAAACTAGATGAGTCAATTAGGTTTGTTCGCTCCTATAACCAATGTATGTACTCACAAAGCTAACAAACTACTTTACATTCAGTGCTGTTGCTAAGAAAACCAGGTGGCGAGCTGTTGATGAAGACTTATAGCCTGTCCTATTATTGAAAAGCAAACAAATCAAACATCTCAATCAAAACACATAGTAGTTTTATCCATTGTTTTCATAATAAGTCAACCTCCCCACAGTTTTACAGGAGAAAGCAGTTTCATGTTCAGCCTAATCAGATGTATCTAGAGCCACCTAGAATTAACAGTTTGTAACTGGAAGCAAATAGAGACGGGTGACTTAATTGGAACCAAAATATTATACAAATGCAAAGGTGGAGAGCTAGTCAATACCACTGGCAGGATTTCACAGCAATACATCCTGTTATCCTGTCAGCCACCCTATGCAAAGGCCTGATGAATCAGATATGCAGCTATAGTAACTGTGGGCAGCATTAGCAACAGCCAAAGTCAGATTCTCAAAGAAATTAATATATGTCTGGGTAGACCTCTAATAGCAATTCTTCATCACATGAAGTAAAAATCAAAAAAGAAAAGGCCAACAGCAAAATGGATCTGCTGCCCTTCACAGGTGAAGGATCCCTAAGAGCCAAAGTCATTAAAGCATATAATAGCGATGAATTTACATTCCTTCACCCAGGCTAGAACTGGTTATGAAGTCAGCAAATGTTTGCCACGTACTTTGTATGTGCAAGGAAGAGTTCACCTGCAGATGAATAAATGGAATCTGCCATGTGGGCAGTACAGGTAGATGCCATAAACCAATGATTCTCAAAGAAGAGCAGCATCAAATCCCCTGGGACCTTAGAGATTCTCAGGGCCACACCCCCAGGCCAACTAAATCAGAAACTCTGGGAGTAGGGCCCAGGAATCTCCCGGTGATTCTGATGCAAGCTGAAGTTTGAGAATACTGGTATAAGCATTTAGGGAAAAAAAGCACAGGTCTTTTCAGATCATGGAACCCCTTGTGATCAGCACCACTCACTGAGAGGTGGCTACAATTAGCAAAGTGCTGCATCCTTTTCTCTAAAAGAAAATGCAAGCCGGCAAACAATTATTGAGTACCCTCTACACGACTGGTATTGTTCTGGGCATCAGCTAAGAAAAATTAACAAAACACAGCTCTCCCTTTGAGGATTACAAAGCCTAGTGGGGGAATAGTCTTCTGGCATTGCATGCCAGGCATTTGCTTAATATGTTTTTAGTTACTGTTCATTAAATTGAGATGACCCATCAGATACAAAACAACTGCTTGGTTCAACTTATTGATTTTAAATGAAAATTCACCAGTGTTTGCCATTCATTACAATATAATGCACTATTCTATTTTATTGAAACTTTTCTATAATGAAATAAAAAGGCAACTGCTCTGTTGATTAAATATTCATTCCAATGGGAGTTGTAAGAGCTACAGGAATTAATATTGAACCACAGAGCTTTTTTCCTAACAAGGGATGAAAAGCTCAGGCTATCTCAAGACTTTTCCAGTTGGTTCAGGCCAACTTTTGGGAACTAAACAATTATTTATTAATTAACCTCTACGTTTTCTCTGTAAAGAGGTCACTGAAGAGGTTTGGAGGAACTAGTTGGCAGACCCTAAGGCTGAGAAATAGTATCCTGAAGTCACTGGATTACCAGGAAAAACAAGAGGAGCTCTAACTGTTGATTTTCTTCTGATTTGCTTAGAACCCCTAGATCCTTCAATGGCTTGAGGCTTATGCCCTTGATACGTGAATATGGTCTTCCATGGGGACAGAAGCAGGATTCTCCAAGGTTGATTTATTATTATCGAGTACACATATCAGTAGCACTTTATTGCCCCAAACAGAAGAATATGACTAGCTCAAAAATTATGCAGCCTATCACAGCCTTTCTTTTCTGCTTGAAAAGTCATTAAACAGGAAACCCCAGAAAGGTTCACAGTTTGCCAAAAATGGTACAGGTCACCAGTTTCAGTGCTGGTGCTTACACTTGAGGGGGTCTGACTCCCAGGCCTGCTGAGGAGACCCCTACCACTTCCTCAGAACGCACTGAGAGCTGACCGCCTCACACCCAGTAGGTGATCAGACTTCATTAGGGAGTGTGGCCTACCTAGAGACATATCCTGACTTCCGTGAATTTGTGGAAATGTTCAGAAACCTGTGAGAAGCCAAAGAACTCTGGGTGGGGCAATAGGTTGTGTTAAAGAGAAAAACGATATACAGGTAGAAATCAGTGTTGATGACAGAAATAAAAAGGCTTTTGAGTTCAGTGTATGCTGTGATCCATAACATATGTGACACCCAAAACATGAGAGAATCGCTTTGGTTCTCATTTTCCAGAATAACAGGAAGGAGATTCTGGGCCCAGAATTTGCTGAACTTAGCTGACTAGGGAGCCTGGAGAAGTCTCCATTTGACCAGCTTCTCAACTGGACTTTGTATCTGCTCTACTTGCTTAGAAATGCCCAGAAGAGTTTGTGTCCTTGTAACTAGGCCTCCCCATTCAGCAAGTTCTCTCCTGACTGCATTTCTGGCCTGAATATCTATGGCTTTTCTGAAGGGACTGGAGGACACATGTTCTCAACCCTGAAGCAGGAGAAAAGTCCCTTCATCCTTGTATGACAGCAGCGAAATCGCAAAGAGCACTAAACCATGCAAAATGAAAGCCCACATAGCCAGCAATGCCACAGGCAATGCCGCAGTCCTTTCTCTCTAACTGAAACAGCCTGCTGCTTGTCTGAGTGGCTTTGTGACCATAATTGTTGGGTGGATAATAGTATTATTGTCTTCAGACACAATAAATATCCTTCTCCTAGCCAATAGTAGATTTCAATCTAAACATCAAAGTACTCTGTTTTGGTCTGGATTTCAGTGTGTTCCCCCAGAACCTGCCTGTTTTTAATTGTGGTGTTAGTCCTCTGAAAGCTCAAGTTGGCAACCTCAGTGAAGAGAAAATAAACACAAAGGACTGTTGTCTATTTATCTGCATTGATAGTTTTGGCTCACACTGCTGATGGATGTTATAGGGTGTTGTTTTTCCCTCTCCTGTTTCCCTGTTTATTTTATTTCTGATGACTTAGCCGCAGGCTGTGTGTCTGGGAATTGGAAGGGAGGGTAGTCTCTTTCTCAAAGTGAGTTGCCAATCTGTCAGACATCCCTACAGCTCTCAAAGATTTTCGTTAACTCTTTTTCAGACAAATTTTCACTTGCAACAGCTCATTTTGGCTGCTCTCTGTTTGATGTCACTGCGTCCAGCCTAAACTTAGGTTAAAAACCTGTGTTATTAGGGCTCCTTGGGTTTACCTGAAAACCAGAGTTCACCAGGAAACAGTGCCAATTTGACCTAACACAGGTGTTCATCATTAGGATGAAGGTCTGGAAAGCCGCAGGAAATAAATCTTAAAAGCCTCGCTTCCAAAGCCTATTGCCCATTGACTCTGGCTTTTTTAAGAAACTGGAAGGTGTATAATTCCAAATCTGTTGCAAACAATATCCCAGTAAATGACCCCTGAGTTAGTGTAATCCAACATAGCCAAAGAACGATGAGGTCTGCATGCCTTGAGAATAGGAGTGGCTCTATTAGGACCAAGTCTTTCTGAGACAGGAGCTTCTCTGCATTTGTTGATTTCAATTCATAGTCTTGTAAAAGGTGCTGGATATATCAATGAGGATATAGTCAAACAAAATAAGTATGGTGTGGATTGAGAAGTACACCACACAGGAGAGTGCTTTAGCAGAAGTATGCTAAAATTATGGAACCTGAATCTAGAAAGGACCTTAAAGATAACCTAATCCAGTAAGTTTCAACCATGGCTGTACATTCAAATCTAGGTGATTGATCTGTGGTTGGGAATCCAGTCACTGGAATTGTTTAAAATCTCCTCCAGATGTCAATGTGTACTCAGTTTTGAAAACCACTTGTCTCAAACACTGTTTTTTTTTCTTTTTTTTCAACTTTAACATGTTTTAAAATTTCCTTAGACTATGTCAAAACAGATTTCTGGGCTTCAGCCCCAGAGATTGTGATTTAGTACATCTTGGGTGGGGCCCATAAATTTGCATTTATAAGATGCTTCCTTGTGGTGCTGACCTAGGGGGTCAGGGGACCACACTCTTGGTCCACATCTAACCCAGTGGTCCTCAAACTTCATTGTGCATTGAAATAAAAATAAAACAGAGGTTACTAAATGAATTTTTGGGCCCCACTGCCAGAGTTTCTAATTCAAGAATTTGCATTCTAACAAGTTCCCAGGTGGGCCTACACTCTGAGAACCACTTATTTGGATCATACAAGGATGAAGAGATACATTTTAGAACCATTTGAAGTTGTTTTTTTTTCTCTCAAACTACATTTGTACTCAACTTTCAGTGGGATTCCATGTGGTTCAGGTTAAGACTCACTGATATAGTGAATCTCTGTTACAAAGAGGCATGTCATCCTTCTCATGTAATAGATAAGGATATTGGAGGCACCTGGGTGGCTCAGTTGGCTAAGCATCTGATTCTTCATTCGGCTCACGTCATGATCTCGCAGTTTATGGGATCAAGCCCTGTGTCAGGCTCTGTGCTGACAATGTGGAGCCTGCTTGGAATTCTCCCTCTCTCCCTCTCTCTGCCCCCTCCCCTTCTCACTTTCTCTCTCTCTGAAATAAATAAATAAACTTAAGAGCTAGATAAGGATATTAAGATTCAAAGTGCAAATGACTCAATCATGACCGCAGATATTGAGAGTAAATTTATGATCGGCACTTGCTACATGTCCCATTGCAGAGCAAAAGCCTTGATATAAGTTCCAAGGACAAGAAGAGAGGGAAGACATTGGGGTAGAGAACTGATTTCATCACTTCTCAGCTCCCGGGGCTGGCCCTCACTTTAGCATGGATAACTCAATAAAAGGCAAACAGCTTCCCTTGCAAAGAAAAATTATACCAGCTATCTAAGACTGGAAAAACACCTTAAAGGAAGATGATATGATTTTCTTCATCCTAGATCTCCATGCCTGAAGCAGATGCTATTGGTATTGCATAGTTTAATTCCAATCTTGAAAAAGACTAGAAAATGGAAGCCAACTTTATGGTCTCTTAGTCTCATAGTTTTATCATATCAGTCTTTCTCTATTTCCATAAACAAAAAACAAACATCATTATATTATTTGAGCAAGTTGAACACACCAAATTAAACAATGTATCACCAATAAGTGCAGCACGGTATTAAACAGAGGTATCAGCAGCAGTATTTCAGCAAGCAACCCTCCTGCCACATACACAATAAACATTTCAAACCCCTGATTATTATTGCGGAATGATGGTGTACTATAAAGAACCCATTGCCAATTAGAACTATTATTTTCTTCTTCTCCCACCAATCTGCATTATGTGCAAAATGAATGTGAATTGGGTTTATATATATACTACCCATATACTACTTCTAGTCACCATTTGTGACTATAAGCCATTAGACTTGACTATAATGTTTCTATCAGAAGTCATGTAGTCATCCTTATAATAAGATTAATATGTAGAAAGGTAGCATCCAAGATTCTAATTAGTTGAGTTCCTCCCCCTTTTTTTTGAACATGATACTGATTCATGCAACCACCACCCTTTACAGCACAGATGGAGGAATTTCTGTTATTAGGCCGAACAACATCATATTTCAGTTTACTAAATTGCATATCAAGAACCCCAAGACAATTACTCTACTTCATTCTATTACCTATCTATCTGCTTTCTCCCAGCCACTTACCTAGAGCTTCACGTTGATTCTAAAGCATAATTAATAGACCAAGAGGGTCCTTATTCACACATAACCAAATGAGCATGTGTGCTCTAACAGGCAGGCAATCTGTATGACTCATAAAGCAGATTTGATTTTGACTTATTGGTGTTTATGCCAAGAATTGAAGGAGTTGAATAGTTGACACATAGCACCACATTGGCAGCTTTTAAAGCTGATACACAGATTTGTGTCTGACATGAGCTTTCCCAGTGGAGCAGCCCCTAACACTTTCTAGCCATGCATCTGTAAGTCACTTTCCAAAGACGTGGTGAGAAAGTAACATGACTATATCACAGCATAAACCTACTAAGTATTTTTCCAGTCATCCTACCTCCAATGGATGTGTAGAGAATCCCAAAGAAAGCAGAGTCGCTTAATATCACCCTCAATCACAACACAACACCCATTAAAGTTTGTGTTGTGTCCTCTGTCAATAACCCAAGTATTTTATTCTCTCCAGTCCCTCAAGCTGGAAAAGTGTTTGAATCTATGAATCGTTCTGAACCTGGCAAGATGATAGCATTCATTGATAACCAATGGTCAAAGCAGGCCAAACACCATGATATCCTATCTTGTCTTCATTTCTCAGCAGGAAAAACAAGTCTGAATTCCTCATCTCCGCCAGCTCACTTATTCTCAAAGTGAAACCTCCTCTGCATCTCGTCAAACCACTGTGACTTCTTCCAATGTATTCAGACTACATATTTCAGTTGACGTTGCAGAACTAAAAACAGAATTGAATCTATCTTTATGGTCTACCTGTATGCTTGTTGGCTTCCCTTAAAAATAAATAAACCTGATTTTAGAGGTTGAGGTCTATAATGGTGAAGCAACTTTTGAAGGCCTTTAAAATTATCCATTAGCTGTGGGCAAGGAAGAAAAATCACTGGAAAAGAAGCTGAGTTTCAAGATGACTGCCACTCGCAAACTACTGAAGCTTGGGATATGCCCGTTATTAACTCCAAACCTCTGTTTCTTCATCTGTAACCTGGAAATAATATTACTCTACAATATTGGTTTGAGAATCACATAATGGGATAGATGTACATGCAAGGCTAAAAGTGCAAATATACATGTATGCATGCACACACACACATACACTACGTGATAAGTTGTTCTACTCTTATGTGCAAATACACACGTATGTGTGTGCACACACACACACAGTGATAAGTTGTTCTACTGATCTGAAAAGCAAGAAGATGACAAAACTTCTATAAAAGGAGGAAACAAAATCCACAAAATAGGATGTATAAATCCCAATGGCTAAGACAGTGAGTGTTCACTATGTGTGAGGAAGTATAATAATGAAAACAACATGACAATTCCTAACTTTGGCAAGCTAGGAAAAGGAAGGATATACAGAACAATTAATATTTTGCCTAAGTGACAACTGACCACGAGTCTTGGCTACTTAAGTGGGTGCCAGGACTCAGGACGCCATTTTCCTTATCTTCCCATCACCCTATAAGGACACAAGTCTCCTTGGAGCTCTTGGAGCTTCTTTTCTATGTGCTAAGGACTAGATGCCAACCTGGAGCTCTGCAGTGCCAGAAGGACTGAAGCCATTCTGTTCATCAATAAAAACAAATGTTCAGCGTAAAATTTCATCCACAAATTTAAAATAAACCGCAAACTTTTTCATTTAAAAATCCTTAGGGGCAATAAAAAAGCTCCAATGGCTGCTAATAAATTGGGAGTGCCTGTGGGCAGAACAGCCTCTGCCAAGCTCCCCGGGAGCCTGACAAAGCCACCGCTATTCCTTCTTCCTTGCCTACCCTCGTGTGCTCACTAGAAGAGTGACAGAAGCAGCATGAGAAGTTACAGGGTGTCTCTCAGCAGGTAGAGTTTTGGAAATAGATCCACCTACTTCCAAAGTGATCTGCAATCAGTGTTCAACTACTGAGAAACTGGGAAGGAACAGAAATAAACTCATGGAAGAAAAGTCTGCTGTGGAGTCAAAAAAAATTGAAAATCAAATAAAAGGAGCCTTAGAGAGAGAAGAATTTTTCCCCTGTTGGAAGACATTTTGCTGCCTGGGTTTTCCGTTTCTAGTGTGGAAAGGATAGAAGATTTGGGAGCAAAACATCGTGGATTCAAGTCCCATGTCTGCCATTTTCTAGGACTACGAATTAGGGCAGACTGTAATTTGAGTCTGGTCACTCCATATGAATAAATGGAGATAATAATCTCATTTGGATTAGAAGCGATATGTATGAAGTAGTTAGCACAGAAGTTAGCAGTGATAATCTCTCAATGCAAGGAAGTTTTTGTTACTTACTGAATCAAACCACAATCATCATTAGTTAGACACATACTCTACACGAGACTTGCCTGAAGGGAAGGGGCTCCCTGTCCTACTGAAATACATCAAAAGCAGGAGGACCTTGGAAAGTGCGCACAGTTTTCAAGATTCAGTGAGCTCATAAGAGAATTGACTTATTATTTATGTTCTGCCAAATTACTCTGTTTCCTAGTTGCAAATTAAACTCTGAAGACAGGAGCATTTTCCTTTACAAGTCACCCATTTTTTACCGAAATCCATTCTGTATTTCACATGGCTATTTACTATGTTACTGTATAAGATATTATAAGAGTTTAGGGTTTGTCAACCAGATCACATTTGCTATGTTGAGTCAGACTTTTCTTTGTTGTCCTTTGTTTTATAAGATGTTTAGCAGCATCCCTAGACTCTAGCCACGAGATCTCAATAGCATTGGGCTGTCAGGTTTAGGAAATCAAAATACAGGGTATCCAGTTAACGTTTAAATTTCTGATAAACAATGAGTAATTTCTTAACATAAGTATGTCCCATATAAAACACAGGACATACTTATACTAAAAATTACCCACTGTTTATTAAAATTTCGAATCTAACTGGGCACCCTCTATTTTAGCTAGAAACTCTACTGTAAATCTTCCCTATTATGACAACCAAAAATATCTTCAGATTTTACCAAATGTCCTATGGGAGGGGGGACTGTCTTCTAGTTATGAACCACTGTAAAAATGGATTCATCTACAAGATGAAATGGAACTACAGAGGGACTCTTCAGGTGGGCTAACTGCATGTACACATCAGAGACTGAGTTCTCTACCAATACAGGAATCAAGGTAAAACCATGTGTTCTCTGTACACTTAGAGAATACACAATTAACACCTAGGAAATGACATAGTTTGTGACAGGTGGGTGTCCATATTCCTAAATGACCTCTGGCTGTTAATAAATATTTGCCTCTCCAAACTTTTATTGTTAGAGATTTGTTCCTCAAAAGCTGAAAATGCTTGGAAAACTCATTTCAAAAAACAAAACAAGCAAAAAACAGTCAACGTCTACATATTTCTGTGTGCTTAGGAAGGCTACTGAAAGCAGCACACAAAATCCTTCAAGGAGAAAAAGCCCAGAGGATACATCCTCCCTTCTTTTTCCAGTTCACCTGCAGGAAGCTGACAGAATCTTGACAGCCCAAATGAAAGCTTTACTGAAATACTCTTACCAAAGGGGCAGTTTTCACACATTCTAAAGGCATTGGAGATAGCTGTGTAAAGCACGGTATGGATTGCACTGAGAAAATGAGTGGCCCTCATAAAAGAAAATGCTTCTGTGGTGAGAGTTTAATTTGCAACCAGGAAACAATAATTTGGCAAAACCTAAATAATAAGTCAAAAATCAATTCTCTTGTCAGATCACTGAATCTTGAGAACTGCATTCCAATAACCTGTTTTATGGATTGTGACTGCAAAGCAACCAATTGCCAGGAAGATACACAGCATATTTACAGAATTTGAGACGTGGAAAAGACTTTAGAAATCGTCTTTTCCAATGACCACTTCTAACACATGAAAAGTTGCCTTCTCCAGATGCCTCAACTAGCCAACAAAACAAAACAAAACAAAAAACAAACAAACAACAACAACAAAACAGAAAAGTCAAGTCAAGTGACTCATCCAAAGTCACGGAGCAAGTTGGTGACAGAAGCCAGGGGCCTCCAGCAGCCCCCTACCATAGTCCACAGATGTGGATATTATTATAGGTTGCCAAGCCCAGCAATGAGTGGCGTTGCAACACAGGAAGACCTCGGCACAATGCCAAGGGACAGCCTCTTACACAGAGGCTCACAACAATGTAAGTGGCATCCCCACAGTGTACACACCATGGTGAATCAAAGCCAAATGCCCCCGAAGAATATCCTTCAAAGTTGTGAAGGATCTGCTCTGGGCTGTAGAACACGAGTGGTACTGGAGAGTAAATTAAGGCACTCTTTTTTTTTTTTTTTTTTTTTTTACTTTTTAAGCCTAGATATCAACTGAATTTTTATAAACATGTACTACTTTCATATATAAAGCAAAACGTAGAGAGAAAAAGTTCTTTTGGATTTAACCTGCTAGGATCTTGTCTACTGCTAGAGAATGTTCGAAGGAGGTGGGTATGCAATAGGCCTCAAAGAATGAGGTCAGAACAAAAAGGCTCTGCCTTGCCCTACCTTGGAAAGATCTTAATAGAGCTTTTCTCCTTGGGGTTCCCGCTGCTGGGGATGGTTGTGTCCAAACACAAAGCAAGACGTTTTGTAGGAGAGACTCCAGTAATTTTAACATACATGCAAACACACCATTTTGGGGCACAGAAGAGGCTGGGAAGAAACATAATCTTTCAAAACCCTGTCATTCTCCAAACTTTTCTGCCTTCCTTTGCACAATACCATTCATCCCATGTCTGATATTCACTATGTCATTATCTACACAACTTCAAGAAATCTCATCATAGAACTCAGGCTGCTTGTGGACAGAGTCATGTCTACTATAAAACACCAAATAATCAATTAAGATATTAAGCAGAGAGCAAAGGACATTAGCAATAGCTCATACAATTTAAGGAACTCCCTTCTGCATATCTATTTCAGTTGAAACGGCCATGAAAAATATGGAAAAGATCATTTCAGCTGAATTTGATAGAATTTGCTACTGGTGAAATAAAACATCATACTTTGGAACCTAGTTCATGTTCTGCTTCACTCAATTTTTCAAATTGAAGAAAAAAATTGGACTAGCTTTTAATTAGCTACAATTTATGGCATCAAAAACCAGAGCCACTCCCAAAATGGTGTTTGTGACAGGTCCTTCACTGGAGTGAATTTCAATAGGGATACTGGGCTTACAGTGAAAGGTGGTTGTGCTCTATGGTGCACAATGTTAACTGTGCACAAACTATGTGTGCATTTTTAAATGTATTTTTAACATTTATTTATTGTTGAGAGACAGAGACAGAGTGTGAGCAGAGGAGGGGCAGAGAGAGAGGGAGACACAGAATCTGAAGCAGGCTCCAGGCTCTGAGCTGTCAGCACAGAGCCCAACGCGGGCTCGAACCTACTAACTGTGAGATCACGACCTGAGCTGAAGTTGGATATTTAACCGACTGAGCCACCCAGGCGCCCCATATGAGTGCATTTTTGATATATCAGAAACTGTACATGAAAAACAAAACTGGTCACTGAGAATTCAATTCCCAACAATTTGCTTCCATGATTTCTAAAACCAAGAGCTGCTTCTCCTGCTAAGTTCTGCTTGGCTGCTTTTCCCTCTGCCTAAACCATCTCACCCAAGATCTCCCAACACATAATTCCAGAAATAATGTACACACTTTGAGGTTTGAAAAATCAAGGCTCTTCAAACTAATTAGCTTGGCTAATTAATATATCACTCCATTTCTTTCAAAACTTATTATGCTCACAAAAGTCCTGTTGGCCCAACAGAAGAGGAATGGAAATAAATGGCTAGGGAAATATTACTCAAGAAAAAACAAAATTTACTGATTGAAAAACCAATATGAGGATTACCCGAATGCCCCAATGAGTTTCTATCACAGGATCCAAATTCAAAATCATTTTTAAAGGGAAAACTTAAAGCTACGTCTCTGTTAAGCTCTTAGTACTAGAACAGAACACAGATCTTTCAAATATGGGAAACACCCTAAGACTGTCACTGCTGTTTAGTCGTCTGTCATATGGGAAGTCAGCTGAGACAGAGGTTCAAGCAGACTCAAGCTTGGATGTATTTTCACCACCTGAGAAAGTTACTTGAGCTCCCAATGCTTCTGCTTCTCATCTGTGAAATGGGAAAAGGTTGGCTAATATTTTTATGTTGGCTAATATTGAGTTCTGACCACATGCCAGGTACCTACAGACAACCACAAGGTTTGCGGTAAGAATTAAATAAGAATATAGATTTTCATAGTGTGTGAGTGGGAGTGGGTAGATATACATATCTATATATGTATGTATGTTTATAAATAGTTATCATCCCAGTAATAACACATGAATAGATAATCTGAAAAGAGAAAAAACATTTGGCAACTAAACCAAGCACCATAGAAACTTATTGTTTGTTTAAAATATATTTTTTAATGTTTATTTGTTGATAGAGTGCACCTGCAACCAGTGGAAGGGCAGCAAGAGGGAGAGAGAGAATCCCAAGCAGGCTCTGTGCCTGCACAGAGCCCAACGTATGCCTCAGACCCATGAACCAGGAAACAATGGCTTGAGCGAAAATCAAGAATTGGACACTTAACCCATGGAGCCACTCAGGCTCCCCAGAACCATATTTAAATATAAAAAATCTTATGGATGACTAGTATTTCTTGGAAGAAAAAGACATTAACTTGTTAGCCTTTAGATTCTAGTTTCTGAATTCAAGGAATTTACATCCCTGAAAAAAATTACCCTCCTTCTACTCCCCCTTCTCTCCCTTCCCCAGGGGCTATCTAGACTTATTTCATCCTCTGGGTATTTGTAAACCTTGGAACTATTTTCCTGGGATGGAGGCTCCTCAGAAGATGAGAATAAACTAGCTGATCTACAAGGGCACAATTTCAAAAGGAAGATTTGCTGGTTATTTAATGGAATGTCTCTACTCTCTTGGGATGGACACACACACACACACACACACACGCACGCACAAAACAAAACCAGAGGGCCCAGCCAAGGGCATTCTCCTTTAGCCTCTGTATATCTTTTTACAGGGAAATTTAAGTAATGTTTCTGAATCATTTACATTTAATTTTCCTTTGCTCTACATACTATTTATCATCCTAGAAGGCATGTGAGCTTCTATAAAAACCCTCTGGTTCTCAAAAACTGTGCAAGCTTCAGTTGTGTGTTTTATCACTGTGTTGAGAACTGATCCACACACTTATTAGTTGAGGAACCTGCTGATTAAGTTAGTTATTCATGTTACTGTAAACACTGATACCTATATCTATATCTACATCTATATATCTTTTCGCTACTATTGCTTATCTATATTAGAAGGAATGTGGACTCCTTTCCCTTGGGAATGTGCAAAGTTTTAGTCAAAAATGAATGTAGTAAATTTAAACTCAGAGGAGACTACCCGAAAATATACTTTTAGTTTTATTCTACAATTAACTTGCATTTCTGCTATTTTTCCAAATGGACTTGAGTGAATCAATTTTTGAATCAAGTACACAGTAGACAGGAAAAAAAAGTAAGTAAACTCGGTGATTTTACCAACAGTCCTACAGGGACACCTGGGTGGCTTAGTTGGTTAGGTGTCCAACTTTGGCTCAGGTCATGATCTAATGGTTCCTGAGTTCAAGCCCCACATCAGGCTGTCTGCTGTCAGCACAGAGCCTGCTTTGAATCCTCTGTCCCTCTCTCTCTGTCCCTCACCTGCTTATGCTCTCTCTCTTTAAAATAAAAAATAAAAATAAAACAAGCCCACAATGTAGTCCCTTCTGAACACTCCACTTCCTTTCCACTGTTCCCAGGACCCTCCCCTTCCCCCATGCCCAGTGACCATAAGAAAACTTTACGACCCTTCTTCATGTGATGGATCTTTTCTAACTTTGAACTATCCTAGGAGAACTTGTCAACTTTTCCATCACACTGCAAAGAATAGTGTCCATGGGAATATGACCATGTCATCACATGTGACATCCCCTTACTAGTGGCGGTGCTTTCACAAAGTATTACAAACATAAATTATGGATGAGGTAAAGGAAGTTTTGATTGACAGAAGAAGCTTCAGCAAAGACATGCCAGAATTCCAACCCCCCCTCCAAAATAAAGTTTCATGTCCACTGTAGCTCCTTAGTGCACAGAAGTTTGTGATGATTGTGGTGGTCATGTGGCATCAATCACTCAATACTAGTCCAGGTATCCTTGTGCTCCCTTGTCTGCCTAGAGTTTGGTTAGAATGGAGAGTTTTAAAAACAAGTATACTATGCAGTTTCTCGTCATAAGAAATGTACATCTGAGATGACAAATTGGAAATAACTAGAACAATAATAGTATTTTTGCAATATTATTAGGGGTGCCTGGGTGGCTCAGTCAGTTGAGTGTCTGACTCTTGATTTTGGCTTAGGTCATGATCTCAGCATTCCATGAGATTGAGCCCCGCATCGGGCTTGCGCTGATAGTACAGAGCCTGCTTGGGATTCTCTCTTCCTCTCTTTCTGCCCCCTGTGTGTTCTCTGTCTCTCTCTCTCTCTCAAAAATAAATAAATAAACTTTTAAAAATTACCAAAGAATAATGTCAAAAATTTTATAAGAAGTGACTAGAGGTGGGAGAATTTTAGCTAATCAAAAAGTATGCTCAGAGAAAGTGCTATATGGCAGATAGATAGGATTTGCCTAGATACATATGGAAGAATGAGTTAATGTCTTACCACACTAAGAGAAAACCAAGAGAAAAATTAACTGGAATGGAAAATTCTATGTAAATATATAGAACCCTATAGACTGCATGAGTAAAATTAGGGAACATTGGGCCATGAGTTTTGAAATTTTGCTATATATCATACATCAAAATGAACTCCAAATTCAAGAGAAAAACATGAACAATTCCAATACAATATGAAACACACAAACACACAAACAGGAAAATGAATGATATTTTAGAGGGGGGAAAAACACCTTTGAATGAAGTAATATTTTCTAAGTATAAAATCAGTGAAAGAAATCATAAAGAAATGTATCTTTACCTCATAATTCCAGGATATAAAAATGGCATAAATAAAAATAAAAGAATAGCCAGAAAAAGTGAGAAATCTATTTGATGTCAATATGGCAAAAATAATAGCCTTAATGTATAAATGTAATGTATAAATGTAAGCTTTAATGTAAAATAAATGCTATATAATAAATACAATAAAATTCAATAAGATAAACAAGATATAAATAGTAAAGATCAGAAAAGTACATAAAAGGTAATGTACAGAAGTAGTTTAACATATGAAAAATATAATAAATATGAAAACATTAATTTCTCTAATAATAAAAGACATGCCATTTAAAACACAATAGCATTTCTCACCAGACTATTTCAGGTATTACTACTAATGGACAGGAGTTGGTGAGATGGGCGTTCCTATAAACTAAGAATAAGAGGACAATTAGTATATTTCTGGAGAACCAGGCACTGATATTTATCATGAGCCTTTAATATGTTCGTTATATTAGCTCAAGAATTTTTTCTTTGGGGATCTAAGGACTGAATCTGGCACAAAGATGTTCATCACAGTATTGTGTTTAGCCGTGTAAAACTTGGAGCAAATGTGCAAAATTAGAAAATAATTACATAAATTATGACACCCCTATATAATAGCATTTTATGGAAAAATCTAAATTCTATTTCTGGAGAAATTTTAAAACATGAGGGTATTATTTTGATATAATGATGAGTGACAAATATCATAAGAGTGAAGAATAAAGGCTTAGAAGTCCAAGTGCCTGATTTTCAACTCTGGATTTGCCTCCTACACAGGTACCTAAATACTACATGTTATATAAAAACAGAATCTGGTATCTGTTTCCCATTCAGTTTACTCTGTCTCTTGTGTCCCCCATGCCCATTAAAGTCATCATCAATTTGCCTGCACACCCATGACCGAGACCTGGATGTCATCCTCAATTTATTAATTTCTATCATCTCCCAGGTCACATTGGTCATTGTTGGCTGTCTCCAAAATATCTAATTTGTCACCATTATGATTCCAACGCCAGCATGTTGGTTCATCTCCAAGAAGTTTCTAACCTAAATACTTGAAATAGTCCTCAAACTGTCTCTCTGAGTCCAGTTTTATCTCAGTAAAATCTGTCCTATAAATTTTACCAGAATGTTCTCTCTAGAGTGGAAATCTAATGATGGCACTTTCCTGCTTAAGGCACTTTAAAGGTTCTCTGTCACTTGTAAGAATAAGTTAAAAATGTGTAAGTTTGGTAAATAATATTTTTTAGTATTTTGGCCCATACGTACCATTTCGGCCTCATCTCTTCAAAGCCAATACGTTTTTCTCCTATTTTCTATGATGTGTATTAGTCATTTGTGTCATTAATTTATTACTTTAAGAGGAAAGAAGAAATTTACCTCCTTTACTAGTCCTCTCCATGTTCCTCACAGAAAGTGTTAAAAACTCCAGCAGCCTTTTCTCCTAGTTTTTTTTCTTTGTTTTGTTTCAACAGTAGACTGTGGTCCATTAGAGGGTTATGAAATCTATTTATTTACAGCATGCATTTTAAATATAAAAACAATAGAAAGCAGAAAATATCATTTACTGCATGCAGTTATGGCGAATATTATTCCTTTTTAGCTTTGTTTCATTATATGTGGGCCTCAGCTAAAAAAAGTTTTCTTTGAAAGTCACTACTCTGAATCCCTCAGTATTTTGGAAATAATTCTATTATAGCATATAGATCATTGTGTTTAGCTATTTACCTTTTTCATCTAGTGACTTGTGTGGCCTAAGAGACTATAAGAGTAAAATAATATTTCCTACTTATTTTCATATATTTGAATATGAATACATCTGAAAACATACTTAACACAGAGTACCACTCAATGTGTGTTAGATGAAAGTGTGCATACAGGCATCAGAGTTTTGTGATTTGGGCTATACAGTGAGTTGATCTTAGATGCTCATTCAAAGGCATGTGGTTCCATAAGGGCCTAAAAGTCAGCGTTACCTATTTCTTAAACATTGATCCCAGAACATGGACTGGAGAGATAGCTTTATGCCAAGACTTTAGAACATCATCTCATTTCTTTTTTTTTTTTTTGAAAGATTTATTTATTTATTTATTTATTTATATTTAAACCCAAGTTAGTTAACATATAGTGTAATAATGATTTCAGGGGTATAATTTAGGGATTCATCACTTACTTGTAACATCCAGTGCTCATCCTAACAAGCACCCTCCCGCTACTGCCCATTTAGCCCAACCCCTCACCCAACACCCCGCCAGGAACCCTCAGTTTGTTCTCTGTATTTAAGAGTCTCTTATGGGTCATCTTCCTCTCTGTTTTTAATCTTATCTTTGCTTCCCTTAGAACATCATCTCATTTCTTAACTCTACCCCTAAATTCATTTTGTAAATCTCTAAGGTATGATCCTGGAAACCCTCATTTGGTTTGGAAATGTACTGCAAAATATCCTGTCCCTGTAATATGAGAATAAGATCCATCATTATCATCAACAACATCACCACCACCACCATGACCATCATAATCAAAGATGAGCTGGCTGGCACAGAAAAGAGCAGTGACAGTAGACAACAGCTTAGGTAAAGCACATCTTGAAGCAGGAGCAAAGGGAGTTGATGATCTACATATATTGACCCAGCCTCTGTTGGGTCATCAGCATCTTCAGACCAGGTGCGAAGCCCCCTCATTAGTGCGACAAAGCGTGTGAAGTCAGTCCTGTAACCACGCCGAGGGCAGGACTAGTGTATGATTATACTGAGTACATAAAGTAGGGATAGGAAGCCCAGTCCCGACCCGGTCAGTTTCTTCAACGTTGCTTGTGCTCCTGCTCTGCAATGTGAACTACTCCGATGTTAAATTTACATCCAATGCCCAGTGAAATACATAGAACTCAGCTGCCCTGGGACTTCATCCTTAGAAATAGTGTATTACTTGATAAGGTTTTATTTCAGCATAACAAGATTCTACCCTTGAATCCTGAAAAATCGTCCTTTCTGTAATGCTATACCAACCTCATGCATCACCTGCCCTTTAGTAAATTCAAATGGTCTAAAACAGAAATTTCTCATTTACTGTAGGATCAAAGTACAGTCTTTAAGAAGCAATTTATAATTTCACAGTGATATCACCACAGTTCAAACATGATTTGATTTTTTTTTCTTAATGAAGCCCTTTAACTTATGAATTCAGCAACACTAATTATTCCACTTAAGAAATAATTAGTGCCCCCCTTCTTCCTTGTCTAATTAATACCTTGTATTCAAGCTGCTAACAAAGGTTACAATGCCAAGTAATTCTATATAATTCTTTAAAAAAATGATCTGAGTGTGTTCCCTAATGGTAGGTATATTAGCCTTAGAACAGTTCCTTTATGCCTGGCAAGCACTGAGATTATTTCATCCAAGCTGAAAAAGACTTCCATTTCTTCTCTGCTGCAGACCCTCTACACTACAAATATCCAGCACCTATAGCAGAGAAAGAACAGGTGGAACCATTGCATACATTGGATGTAAAAAGCTATGTACATCATGAGTTTCCATAATTTTAGATCTGAAATAGGTCGTATAAGTTGTTTCCATTTAATATAGCTCACCATCCTCATTTTACAGGGGAGGAAACTGAAGCCCAATAAATTCATCTAAGAAACTTAGAGACATATATAAAACCCCTGGTTATAATTCAAAAGCCAGTGTTCTTCCACTGACTCAAAGTGTCCATCTCAAATGACCACTGAGGGTTAAAAACTGCAAAATGTGGAACGGAGGAAATTGTCTTTTTAGGGAGTTCTGACAATTTAGCAGGTTTTTTTCCTCTGCTAATTGCTTATGTGCTTGCTTACTGTAAGCTACAATTTAAAGAGGTCACTTGATTCAATTGGTGAGATGATGTAATAGGGATCATCAAACTTGAAATTTAATTATGTATTCTCCTACTAATTTTCTAGATAGTTTTGAACAACACCTCATTTATTTCAAAGACTAGAGAACATTATATACTCACAAAACTTGAAGACCTCAAAAAGGCCTCAAGTCTAGGAATACCGGATAAGATTCAGATCCTCTGGTAGAACTTGAAGTCAAAGCAACCGATTTCTAAACTACTTCAGACTTTTATATTCATTCTCATCCCCCTTCTGCTAGGTTATTCAGGAGTCCAAAAGGAGAACAGCTCCCCCACGAAGAGTGATTTTGTTGTGTTCTCCAAAATTTTGGTATCAGCTCCTCTCCACTATCTATCCATAATTACCTTTCTCTTGTAATAGAAACAATAATGTTCTGAGCACTTGCTACTTGTAAAACACTATGCCAAATACTCTGCATAAAAATCATGGACAAGTGTAATGCCCCCCCATCTGTGACAGAGATGCTGCTATTATTCACATTTCATGGAAAGAAAAATCAAAGTTCAGAGAGGTTGCGTAACTTTGCTCAAGGTTATGATTAACAATCATGTCTGACTTGTTCCTAAAACCCTCTTCCTCACCACACTGTTTCCTCCCAAGATTCTCAGCAGCACCCAACCTACACTACTCTAATCCATACACACGTTGTTTCTAGCCATGTAAGGTCTCAAAGCTAAAGAGAATCTTAAATATTTGTGCCTCACAGAATGTTCAGCAGCTCCCAAATCTAACTCTCCCATATTACGTTTAAAGAAGAGGGCCGTAATGGATAAGAATATCCATTATTCATTATTCAGGGACCTAGTAACTAAGCTGAAGCTGGAAACTAACTCTCTCGACTTCCAGTTAAGGTTAAGGGCTCACTGCCTACACCACAAATGGTGGAAGAAAGGTAGTAAGATTATTGGAAAAACCTTTGCCACAGAGCAATACATGCATACTGAATAAACTCTGTAGCTGGGAAAGTGAATTAAAGGACCATTACCACCAATAATAATTATAACTGAAAACAATCATAACAGGCATGACAGCAGAGATGAGAGTGTTGTACAAGAAAACAAATACTTGGTCATAAGTGTTTTCTACCAGCAAAATTAAATAACCATACTAAGACGACAGGGGACCAGGATTTAAAACTAAATCTTTTGGATGCCAAAGCTTCAATTCTATCTACACTTTGATTCCTCACTAAGCAATGCGCATTTATTCAAAATGCTATTTTTAAAAATCTGTGAATAAGAAACAATTAAAGGAAACATCACATCCCCCTGGCACCTGACAGAGGAAGTTTGCTGTGCAACATCTGATGACAATAATAATGAGACCATGAGAGGCTTTAAACAACTTTATTCACCGTTCTGACTCCAAATAAACTGGTTGTATGTATACTTTAGCGTTGCAACAAGAGAAAGTACACAAGCTCCAGTGGTAGAAAACAAAGTGCAACATTCTTCCCTTCGAAGAGGGAAAGACTATTTAAAGAATGACTATCCTGCAACAGAATTCTATTAAAATGGTATGCATTTTCAGCCATCATCTACCTACCATTTCATATGCCCCTTTGGTAGCTGTCCTTACTATTTAGTTTACTCTAATGAATGTTAACTGAGCATGTATCTGTTTAAGGTATATGTTAAATGCTGAAGGAGGGCAGCAGGATACATAATTAACTGAGATGATACATATAAAGGGCCTGGAATGGAAACCACAAAAGACAGGCACTAAATGGTTCCTGAGAAAGTTAAGGAGTGAGATAAAGGAATGGAGCAGAAGATGTGAAAGTGAATGATTCCCTAGGGAACAATCACAGACAAAAGCACAGAAGTGATCAACAACTGTGCAGAATGTCAGGGGACTGAAAGTATTTTAGTTTCTTATGAGCACAGGGTATTCCCACCTGGTAAAAGCGTAGGCAGTGTGCTTGTGTGCACTTGCACTTTTACACACACACACACACACACACACACACAACCATCCTATTAATTTTGAGAAATTGAAGCCTCTCTTACTGCAAAATGACAATCTTGGCAGACAAATGAACCAATCTCTACCTCATTCTCCATTGGAATTATTAAAGAATTTGCCTTATTGGTTAGCTCAACATTTTTGATGAATCAGAAAGGTTTCATTTATTCATATTTAACACCACAGTGTGATTTTCTCCACTTCTTAATGGGGGTTTATATGACATGCCATTGCACAGAATGCTCATCCAATTGAGGACCAGAATGTTCTAAGTAAAAGATAAATCCAGCATAAGGAATTAAATTGTGACTTATAATCTAGTTATTTTATATATAGCACCTCTGACAATAGATTTTTTCCAAGCCATCTTCTTACAGATCAAAGAAGGAAACTCAAGGAGAGGGGAAGACTTCCCCAACGTCACAGCTAAAAGCCAAGTGCGCTACACAACCTAGATCTTCTGGACTAAGATACAGTGGTATTTCCACATAAATTGCTTCTAAAAGACTAGGAAACCCAAACTTGTATCTAAAAATCTATCGCACAGATAGCCCACCATTTGTCTCATTGATTTAATACCTAATAGTTATCCTGACTTCATAGTTTTCTCCAGGTTGGGGGTCCAAATCTTACCTGGCATCCTCAGGAGTATTCAACCCCCTAGAAAGTCTCAATGGCCTGATAAGTAAGCTGACCTTAGTACTGGATCTTTTTGCACTTTCCTGAATTATCCAAAAGAGACTGGATTCATAGACTTCTCAACATTCCATTCCATTTCAAATTGTGAGACAAGATTTCTATGCACAAACTTCTCAAAGTCACATTCTGAGTCAGGAAGAGAATGCCAAGTGAAGGTTCAAGATTTCCACGATTGGTCCACTGAGAAATGACACTTTTGTGTTAAACAATTAGCAGCAAGCCAAGATTCGTTTTCATAATCTTGTTCTGAAGAGTTATATGTAATTTCATAATGAATGATAAAGATTAATTATATGATATGATTAGTAAAGTCTCAAAAGAGCTAAACCAGGACTAGCATTTCATTATTTTCCTATATTATTAATAAAAAAAAAATAGAGAGCAGATTTGGTTTGCTAATTTCTTTAACCTTGGACAAATCTTTAACATGTGTTTTATACTTTCACTTTTCTTAACTTCCAAGTCTGTTCATACTTTTGACCTCCTCTTGATTGGTTTTGAGATCTGGGTTCTTCTCATGGTAAAGAGGATCACAATCCTAATGCTACTAACATGTAATTCTTGGTCTGTGCAGAACTAAGGGCTATATAGAATTAAACATCCAGATTTATTTTTAATCAAGATCCTAACACACACTTCTATCCAATCGCAGGTGCAAAGAGATAAAGAAGAGCTAAAAAGGCCCAAAGTCCCTTTCAGCAACTTTCAGCCTTCTATCAGATTGTTAATTCCAGGGATGGCTGTGACATTTAGACAATGTCAGTGTCCCAAGTGGCTGATAAATCAATATGGGAAGGAGAAAAAAAAAAGGGGGGGGAGAGAGAGTAAGACACATTTGTTCCTGCCTTTTAACTTTCTTTCTCTCATCCAAACCTATCCGCAGGCTGTGTGAAATTAGCATTTTAGGTAACAAGACATTTTGTGTATTCATCTTTCTAGACTACATCAAAGCACTGGATCTGAGTCAAGACTCCTGAGTTCACGAGAATCTTGAGCTGTTCAATCAAGGCAATTTATTAAGGCTAGCTCAAAGTTGATGTGGCGTTATTGTCTGTTTTCTGTTTGTTTACACTACAGGCAAACTGTTCTCTTCTCTTGGTTTCAAAAGACCAAGCTCAGCCATTCTAATGTTGGCCCTATCTATATTCTTAGATTTCTCTATCGTGACTTGCCCCTTCATTAACAACGCTTAAGGTGCAAGGATTTATAGCCATTTATATTTATTCGAGTAAACATTTCAGATACTAAGGAGGATAGAAAATGACCTGAACATGATATCTGTCTGTGAAGAGTTTCTGGGGTTTAAAGCAAAGAGTTTAACAATTTTTAGCTTGTAACATGAAGTAGGAAGCAAGTCCCAATAATGAATATCATCACTGGAAATAAAGTACTCATTTGAAAACATGTATTTACTTTCCCTAGGTTCTACTCAGTAAACTCTACCAAGTTTCTAAAGGCTAATCTAAATTTTGAAATTTGAGGCAACCAATGTTGCTTCATTGATCCCTGGTGATTGATCCCTTATTGTGAAGTCTGTCACCTACTTGGGTGAAAAAAGAGGAATGTTTGAGGTAAAGAGTGAGTATGGTGTTCACATCATTTTACCTCCAAAAGTTAAGACTGGAGGAGAGAAATCATTGAGGGCATTATTCAGAAGAAAATATTCAACACAATCTACTTCCTTAAAAAGCACAGACAAGAGAAATAGAAGTTTTGAATCATGAAGCAAAATATAATCGTTGGTATGTATATCACAGAAAAAATTCACAATTCAAAAAATACGACCAAACTGCTCCACTGAAGAAGTCCACATGGTTATGTAGAGTCATGTCTTTATTTTGCAGCCACCTTACTGTTAGTAATGCAAGGTTGAAAAATTGCTGATTTGTGGGCTTTGTTTACTTCTGAAAGTCCCCTCAGAAGCAGAACAGGATAAAACAGAGTCCTTGAGGCCCACCTCACATGTTCTCCTATTTGTTTTAGATGGTCACAAAACTGTTAGTTCGCGCTAGCAATTGACTTTCATTATAGGTTTTATTTTGGGGGGTGAAAAATCTTGCACATTTTTGGAAAAAAAAATCTTGGCCACTAAGCTGCCTCAATCCACTTTCTGAGCCAGACTGATGTTGATACTGAATTCATACATCTTTTCCCATGAAACTCTTCCTCTGGCTGTGTTTACATTTTTAAAATTCTGTATCTTTTTCTCTCTGAAAAGCAAACCTCCACTGCTAGAGAGCCGGGTCATTGATTATAAGCCACAGGTGTGTTGTCAACACAATCAAATCCAGTGTGGGAATAGAGGTTCCTGCATCCCTAACAAGATAATGGTGTTAAGTACAGGTTTTTAGCAAAATGCACCGCATTTTCCAAACAAACAACAAATTGTTTCCGATGGTTGCCTCTTCTTTCATCATCTCTGCGTTTTGTCATTCCATCCTCTAAGTGATCCCAAAGCTGCCCTGAGCTATACAAATTAAATTCAGGGCCTGCAGCAGCTACATTGCTGTTTTGGATCTATATTGTCAACACACTTTGACATCCAAACCAAGGGGGTGACAATTGAGGATGGGGAGAGAGTGGATAAAATAAATATCTATCTGCACATTTATTCACAACTAAATCACAGAAACATATCATGTCTCACACTTGCTAATACCTATCAAGAAGGTTTTTGGCATGCATGCCTATATACATAAGCATATATTTACGCTCACTATCATATCATAAACTGTATATACCAGTACATACCACAATATACCACTATAAAATAGCTCTAATCTCCATGTGCAATGGCTGCTGTCCACTCCAAACGTCTACCTAGCCCTCAGTGTAGACAGAAAAGCCATGCGGTAGATTAAAGCACCACCCTAGTAATCCAGCCAACATATGAACTGTCAAACAGTGCATTCGTGTTGAACGAGAATAAACTCCCACAGCCCTGACTAGCACTACCTGACTGCACAAACCAATGCTCAAAGGTTTTCTTCAGTGCTGTAGGTAAACAGAGTCTGGTCCTATGCTGAGCTTACTTTTATGAGGAAGTAAGAAGGCTCAATTAGAAATATGTCCACTGGGTTGCTAGACAGTGAGCCCTTTTGGTAGGTGAAGGCAAAATAAATGAGCATAACCGAAGTACAGCTCACCTGGTACTTAACGGCTCAGCGCTTGGGAATCTGTCCGAAATAATCTGTGTTGTCTACCCCTTTGTGCAGAATTTAGTAAAATGGAAAACAAATCCCCAGATGAGCACATGATTAGAAGGAGTGCATGATCAGGAGGGAAAACAGTCTAACTGAGGACCGTCCAGGCAAGTCCCTCCTTCTTCTGCAGACTGGTCTACTGTATCATCAAAGCTTTGCCTGGGTTGCACCCAGGAGGGATTATGCTAAAGTGAGGTCAGGCACCCTGGGTGAAAACCTTCATGAGACTCTCATTCCCTGGGCCCTGAAACTCCATCAGATCCAAAATTGAATGCTATGAGGGGACTGGTACAAAGCACAGAGATATCTGTTAGATTCATTCAAGCAGTACTTTTTAGATCAATCCTACTTTCCTAAGATTCCACGATGAATGAACTCCATACATGTTGGTACACACCCAGCGAACAGTGCAAGGAGGAAGGAAGTCTATTAGGAATCTCCCTGGGGCTGCAAAATAACGCCCAGGATTTAAGAAGGTAAAAAAGGGCAAATAATTGAAAGCATTAGCAATCAAGGAGTTCTTTTCTTCTTCAAAGCTCTTAGCAAATATTAACTAATGAAACTTCTCATTAAAAAATACTAGATATTTTAGGAGGTATCTAGATTTCTCCTCATTTAAACACGCTTCACAAAATATAAGTTAACTCCAGAGTATTTAATAAAACTTGCACAGTTTTAGTAGCACTTTGAATACTTCGCTCTAGAGGCGGAAGCACTATTTTTACTTTGGCTTGCCCAATTCTATTCATTCACCCACTCACATAAGCAAACATACACCAATTACTTAGCATGAGGCCCTGCTCCAGTTGCTGGGCCCATAAAAATAAATAAGTTAAAATACACGTTTCAAGGGGTGATGGTCTAGTGAAATAAAAAATAAGTCATCAAAGGGCACCTGAGTGGCTCAGTTGGTTGAGCATACAATTTCAGCTCAGGTCATGATCTCACAGTTGGTGAGTTTGAGCCCTGCGTCAGGCTCTGTGCTGACAGCTCAGAGCCTGGAGCCTGCTTGGAATTCTGTCTCCCTCTCTCTCTTCCCTTCCTCTGCTCATGCTCTCTCAAAAAATGAATAGACTTAAAAAAAAATTTTTTTAAATAAGTCATCAAAAGTGCAGTGCTTTCCACACTACCAGTGTCTTCTCCAGCATCCCAGGAGGTTCATCCAGGGAGAAGATGGCCAACCCTCTGATGAAGACTTCTCCATGGCGCAGAGTCACATCTGAGTAAGACTGTCCCACTGATTACTGAACTCCTCTGTCCACCACACTCTGGATTGCTCTTTGTATTCCATTATCTCTGATGCAGCTGCTTTAAACACCAGTTTGGGAGTAGAAATCTCAAAAGAACACAACCAGTGGTTTCCTTGAGACCCTCTGTCACCTCATGGGTTTTTTCCCCTTACCCTCAAAAAGTAATGCTTAAAATGGACAATCAATTTCCTTTACTGTTTAGTGACTTTCATCAAGTACTACTCCTTTGATGACTGCTTTTTGAGTTAATTTCTAGTTTGAGTCTTTTCCATTATAGTTTGAATCTTCATGTGTGGGCACATTTTCTGTTCTACAATTATCTCTATGTCTTGGGGTAAAATGAGGGAACTGAAGCAAGATTCTGTTAGTACCACAATCCTATCACTCCATTACTCCACTCACCTTCATCTTGTACATGCATATTTATCCCATACGCATATATCACAAAAACTCGTCATATATAGTCAGGCAATTACATTTGTGTTTCATTGAGATACATAGTCTTGGAGGATCAATTCTGAACAGCCTCATGCATGAAAATAAATTACTTATTATTAAAAGAGCATCAGCCTTGGGGTATAAGTGCCATGCTGATATTTCAATACAGACCTTGTTTTCGACACATTTTTTCCAGCACTGACAATTAAAGAAAAAATAAATGTAACAAGCCAAGAGAGAAAGTTCCCACACCTACACCCTGGTGATTGCCCCCATTTGTAAAGTGTTTAGTGTCAGTGTTGTAACACCATGGAAACACCCAGGACTGCCTTCTTCAATTACTCAACCACTCTTTTCTGTCTGCTCCTTCGCATATTCACACTCGACACAAATGGTAATGTACACTTCTGACATCTATTCAGCCCTTTCCCGAGTACTAAAGGTTAGGGTTCTGAGGGAAAAATCCAACTACAGCATAATACTTAGGAGGACTTAATTTGAGAAGAGCTTGCAAAGTTAAAAAAAAAAAAAAAAAAAAAAGAATGACAGAAGTAGCAATTTAAACAATTGGGAAGCACATGACATACTTTCTTATGGTGTTGAGATACTTTTCTGAGAAGGATGATTGCCCCTCCCCACTATTAATGCCACCAAATTCATCCTGGGAGGGGCAAAGAAATTCCGTCTCACTTTTTCATGTAAAGAAACTGCGTTGTAACCTAAGAGACAGACTTGTCATTCTCGATCTTGACAATGGTAGTGGACATACACTACACTCAGAACTGGCCCTCACAGAATTAGACGTTCCCATCATGCCAGGGACCAATAATAACCACAACAATTAACTTGTATCTGCGTGAGGATGTGTGCTTTGCCAGGCACGGTCCATACTTTATGTCATCTGCCTCTCAAGCCCACCTCGCAGCCAAGGCACCACCAACAGCAGTATCTTCATTTTACAAGTTATAATGTCTGGACGACACGGTGTGCAAACCTGGGAGGCACCAGATTCTGATTCTACAGTATTTTCTATTCTATCTTCCAGAGCAGACAAGTAGAAGCTATGCAGAAAGATGCTCCTCAGTTTGCAGGTGGTCTGATTCTTAAACAACCCAGTCACCAGATCCAAACCAGTGGGAAGTGGGCACTCACCAGCACTGGCCAGGGACCACCTGTAAGTCTTAGGGACTCTGACTTGATAATACAGTATTTTCTCAGTATGTACTTGTTGTATGAGGCACTTCAGTGTGACAGGACTGTTTTTCCTGCAGAAACATGCACGAGGAACTAAAGATACAGACTGAATCCTGCCAGTCTTTCTCTGGGTGGAGAGTACAACCATTAAGAGCAGCGAAGGGCATGCTTTGAGATTCAAAATTAATTTGCCTTCTTTCCCCCTTCCACATGCCCCAATTTAGTCCCCACTAAACAATTCTAAAAGAAATATAAAGAAACACAGACCCCTACATTATTAAGAACATCCCCACATAGAATATAACAATAGAGGTAAATAATTCAAAGCTCAAAAAAATATTTCTATAAATAAAATAAATTGTACTTCATGACTACTCCTCCAAGGTGTGAAGGTGTGTGTGTGTGTATAGATTATATATATAAAATCTAGGCACAGGGTGTGCAGCCTCACAAGCTAGCATACTTTTTTTTTTCTTCCTCTGCCTCCAGTCAAGAGCAGATTTAACCCAGTCACAAACAGCAGGGTCTTTCTGAGTAAAAAAAAAAAAAAGGTCTGGAAACTGCAAAGTTCCCAGAACTACCACAGCCTGTTTGCTTATTAGCAAGTTCACAGATGTCCACCATCTGGACTGAAACAACTCCTCCAAAGAAAAGGGAGGCAGGAACAAAGCCTGTCTGATCAATACCTCTGTGACTCTGAGCAGCATAGAAAGGCCCCCCCTTACAGGCCGCAATACCTATAATTCCCACAATACGCTGTCACATGCACAGACTTCTCTATGTACAGCCAATGTCAATCTATCCTGCAATCCAAACATCTCACTGGTTTGGATTCAAAAGACCACTTCAGATTCTCTGTACCCAATCAATGTCCATTGGAGGTGGCTTATGTTAACTGGAAGTAGCAGCCAGACTTAGGCACTGGATCTGCTAAGCCAGCCTGGGACAGAACCCAATCAACACCTTCAGCACTGAGCCAAGGAAAAAGGAATACTGGCTCTGCTCAGAAAAGCCAAGTAAATAATAGGACAACAGGCATACCAAATAGGCCTCCAGAGGAGACGGGATTGGATCCATTCTCTCAAGTCCCCTCCAAAGAGGAGATCCCAGTATTTTGTGATTGATATTAATATTTTAAGCAAAAGTTTCGAGGAGGAAAATCATGAGCTAAAGTATTAATGTCGTATTAATCATAGGCTGGAATCTTTCCCATCCACCCTATACAGACACAAATGATAGATACTATAAAGGGTGGAGATGATGATGTAAACATGTACACAATACATAGATTTGTAAGAAGCCATATTCTAAGCAAAACGATTCAATAAAGTGATACCTTAAGTCCTACATATAGGTTCATGATCAAGAGATGAGAGCCGAGGGGTGCCTGGGTGACTCAGTTAAGCGTCCGACTTCGGCTCAGGTCATGACCTCGCGGTTCATGGGTTTGAGCCCCGCATCAGGCTCTGTGCTGACAGCTCGGAGCCTGGAGCCTGCTTTGGATTCTGTCTCCCCCTGTCTCTGCCACTCCCTTGCTCATGCTCTGTCTCTCTCGGTCTCTCAAAAATAAGTAAACATTAAAAAATTTGAAAAAAAAAAAGATGAGAGCTTAGAACAGGAGTCGTTAAACTATGGTCTGCAAGCTAAATCCAGACTCTTTTTTATAAATAATGTCTTACTGGAACAAAGCCACACTCATTTATTTACTTATTGTCTGTGGTTGTTTTAATGCTGCCATGGCAGAAGTGAGTAGTTGCTACAGATACTGTGGTCTTCGAAGCTCAAAATATTAACTTTCTGGCCCATTACAGAATGCATTTGCTATCCGTTGATCTAGAACAGCTACACACATTGAAAAATTAGCACTTTCTCACAGGTGAGTAACAGCTGACCACAGTGGGGAAGAAGGGCTCAGCTGCAGCTCAACTTAGAATCCCCTTTGGAATGCCCTTGTCACTCACTGTTCTCTGTTGTCTTTCCTCCACTGCAATGCTCTCCCCTAGCGCCTCAGACGATAAATCCCCCCCACGCAGTCAGGATTCACATAACATTCCAGGCTGCAATTTCACTGCTCCTAGTACTCCCCCAACCTTCATTTCTGGATGTTTTAAGACAGAGAAAAGAACTCTTTCCTTTCAAAGATATTAGCACAATTTTAACTAAATTTTACTTAATAAGTAATTACGTGTTACTTGTTCATCTTTTTCACTAAACGATTATCAAAGAATGTGTCTATGACCCACTCCTCTATCTCCCTTGCCTCACTACTTGATACATGAGTGAATTCATTAAAGGAATACAATAACATGAGCCACCTTATGGTCAATCACTGCTGTGCAGGTTGACACCAGTACCTGACATTTGCATAGCATTCTTCTTCCAAACCATCAAGCACTGAACATCATCATCTTATTAATCTTCTCAGGACCAGAGGGTAAGACAGGTGACAAGGAAACAAGTTTAAACGTAACTTATGATTGTAAATTAACCTCTAGATATTTTCCAACTCAATCTATTTTCAAACACATCCTGTTTTGTTTTGTTTTTTAGAGAAAGATAGTGAGTGCCAGCAGGGGAGAGGTGCAGAGGGAGAGACTCTCAAGCCCTGAAGTGGGGCTCGATTTCATGACCCTGAGACCATGGACTGATCTCAGGCTCCTGAGCCAAAATCAAGACTCAGACACTCAACTGACTGAGCCACCCAGGACCCCCGTTTTTGTTTTCTAAAATGCACTTGTCCAGCAAAACAAAAAATAAAGAAACAAAACAAAAATGCACATGAAAAACACATGGTAATAGTAAATATGCTTTCTTTTTTCTTCTGAACTTTCAACACCTCTAACGTTTTCCGGTTTGACATAAAAGACCTAAGGCATAAGCCCCTAAATCCCTGTAGAAAACAGAAAGTGGGCACACCAGGTTAAAAAGATCACCCAAGACACTCAAGCAATGTCACTGCAAGGTGTTATTGCTCAACAAGGCCAATTGCCTCTGCTTTAACTCAGACAACTTCTACTGCCTTTGAAGCCTGCCCTTTCTCTTCCATTTCCACCTCCTTATGTGTGCTAAGTAGGGCAAAACCAGGATCAGGGGAAAAAGATATAAAGAGTTTTCTTTTTTTTAATGTTTATTTATTTTTGAGAGAGAGAGAGAGAGAGACAAAGGGTGTGAGCAGGGAGGGTCAAAGAGAGAGGGAGACACAGAATCAGAAGTAGGCTCCAGGCTCTGAGCCGTCAGCACAGAGCCTGATGCGGCGCTTGAACCCACAAACTGTGAGATCATGACCTGAGCTGAAGTCGGCCGCTTAAGTGACTGAGCCACCCAGGCTCTTCTAAAGAGTTTTGATCAAGAGCAAAACAGAGCTTTCTGAAATAATTAATGATCAAAAGTGAAGGGGAGTTAGAACAAGACTCTGGGTCCCTGTCGCTGGAGATATCAAGGAACAAGTTGGAAGACTTGAGAGAAATGTTATATAAAGGATTTTTTCCCTTGACGAGGAGGCTAAACTAGTTCGCTTTAAAGTTCCCACTCAACTCTTAGAAGTCTTGGAGCTGTGTTCAAAATAACTTGTTAATTTTTTTAAAAACTTATATAAGTTTATATGTTTCATTTACTATTAAATATATATCAAAGGTTTAACCATAATTCTCTAGGTCATGTAATAATGAACGATTTATATCTACATATTTTTTCTATTTATCTTGTTTAAAGCTTTCTACATTGAACACAATTACTTTGGTAAATAAGATAGAGACAATAAAAGTTTAAAAAATCATTAAAGAAATCATAAAACCCATCATTGCATGTTATGTAACTTATTCTTTGAAGGCCCTTCATGCCACAAGGGCAATCAGTGTTTTCTCCAAAAAACAGAAGCGATGAAGCACGGATTATATTTAAAAATAACAATCAATAGAGTAGAGGCTCAGCCCTCCAGGTAGTCTCACCTACTCTCAGAGCTGAAGTTCACTGACATCTATGGGACAGTGATTAAGGGAACACCAACTTGCTCGGAGGTCACAATTTCAAGAAGTCAGAACATATAGGAGGGCCCGGGTTGTTGCAGGCCAACAGATGAGGGAGTCATATTGGCCAATCTAGCTGGCAGACTAGAGGGTGTGAAGGTGACCTCACCAGGACCCATTGAAGGTGCATTTGGCCTTCCAATGTCATGGAGGAAAGCCAATGTTTGTATCTCAGAAGTGAGACTTTTGGGAGTGATTGGCATAGGCGGTGGCTGATGGGAATGGATGAGGTAGGACATATTGGGAGGCCCTGGGCAGCAAATATTTACCAATTAGTGAAGAAATATCTTGGTATTTTAAATCTGAACATCCACACTGGTACCTAGTGGATGAATACAAACAATAGGTTTAAGTAATTTGTTTAATCTCCCAATAGAAGCTAATTCTCTTGCTTCTGCCCTGTGCCCTTTTTAAAAGTCTATCTCATCTCCTGGCTCTATAATTTCCTGAGAATTGCATCTTTGCCTGACAAATATCCCCAGTGACAGTCTTCTTAGTCAAAGAAAACTTAATGTGAAGTGATGGGCAGGGGAGGTTTTGTATCCAAAAAAAAAAAATTGTCAAGAATCTTTCAAGGAAGGAAAATGTGATATATTCTTCATAGACTATGCAGTATAAGAGAAAGGAGAATGAGGGATTTTGAAGGGTGTCCTTGGGAACCTCACTGCCACTTCCATGTTCTCATTTCAAAATGTAAGAGTCCCACAAATAGAAACAGAACCAATTGATTGCATAATTTTGTTAATTGGTCTGAGCTGAAACTGATCTGAATACAGACCTCATGATGAGTTCTGCGTCTCCTATTAGACCGTAAACAAGCAAAATAAATCCCTAGAAAGACATCTATAAAGCAGCCTAAGTAAATGTGGATTTTGTTTGTTTTGTTTTGATGTAGGAGCCTAAAAGAACTAAGACTTTTGTTTAATCCTGTTCCCATTCCCCCTGCTCATATCAAAGAACATAAGGAAAGATTTTGCTTTTCTTCTTTAGCATTTGATAACATTACTACATTCCATTTTCCTTTCTTCAGATACTCTTAGTTGGAAAGGTTAACACACACCCAAAACAGACTTCTAGGTTTTATATGCTAAGAGAAAACCTTAAAAACTATAGGCTAAATGTAAAAACCATTATGGAATTCAAATGTCCTCTCTCTAGCCTCCCTTTAGCAATTTATGAAAGCTCATTATAAAATTGAACCCTTCCTACCATTGCCCATGATCTTGTTTTCAACCAGATAACCAACCAATGTTTAGAATTAGGGGATAGAGAGATGTGCTATGGGAGATCTTGACATAACTTCAAAGAAGAAATTGATCAGTTATCAAGAGCAATGACATCCTAGCTCCTGGTAGGAAACATAACTATCAAACAATCTGTGGAAAGCAGAAATGACTGGATAAATGGAGCTAACATAACTAAAAATCATTATTTACCCATCCATGGGAATGGCCAAGCTTCTACAAATAGGGCTGCCATATTTGAAGAAAAGATCTCAGAGGCGGGGTCTAACAGTCCAGATTTTGAGATATTGCTTGACCTTTCCATCCTAAAACAGATTAGCTTCAAGTAGGAGAAGGCTTTCAAAATCAAAATGCCATACACAGCCATGTGCACGTTTCTTCATTCACTCAAGAGTTTAATAACATTGTTCCTGGAAAGAAAGCAATGATATCATAGAATAGTCAAACCACACATCTCAAGCTTAGAGTAATTCAAGGCCTGAAACTTTTAGGAGGTGGACAACTCTATGAAAAATACCCCCAAACTCATTATTTATAACAAACTCAACTTTGATTCATTAAAAAGAAAATTCAGTGCCTTCTAGTTTTACTCTTTGATACTCATCATCTTTACAGGTCAAGTTAGTGGTATGACAGAGGAGAGAGAGAACATTTCCCCTCTTCCCCAATATTTCCGCAACAAACCAGAGAAAAAATTTTTTGAACTTGATGTTTCCCACTGATTTTACTACAAAACAAACAAAAACAAAAAAAGACAACCAAAGAAAAGTCCTCAAGACTGCTAGAATAGTGCAGATCTAAGTTCCAACTGAAAACCACATTTCTCAATCAGTGGATGACTCATCATTCAAAGTTACCGCATTTATAATGCCCCAAATAACATGTGTCATCATCTAATCCATTTAAATGCTGGACTAGCAATGATAACTTAGTGAACCAAGAGAAACAGTGATTTGAATAAGGAGAATATGTTGAAGTTCAAGTTAATGAAGATTTCCTTTTACCATTTCTTAACTTATTTCTCTTTACCATTTCACCATCCAATAATATTTAAATTTCGATGTTTTCAGTTTCATTCTGATTGGCCCCTTGGATGCTACTTTCCAACACGGCAAAGTTAAGGAGCCAAAGAAAATGGTAATTAATTCTTACACATTAAGAGAAGAATTCTCTGATATTTGAATATCTGTTTGACAAAAGTCAAAGAGAAAGGAAGGCTTAATGGTACCCTGGTCTTGAGAGGAAATAAAGAGAAAACTGGCAATGCCTTTGTTTTTCTGCCTGCAGAAAGGTGTTAGAATCTTTGGCTTAATGCACTGTCTTCCTGTGAAGTTATCATAGCAGAAAAAGCCAACCCACATTTTATTTCCACCTATATTCCAAGGTAAGAGCATCAATCCTTTCTTTGGTGTTTTCTGCACTATTACATCATCATTACTATAATCAAGCACTAACTGGGAGACTGAAACAAAGACAAAAAATACTTTTGGTTTTTTCTTCACACAGCTAATAGTTTCATTGCAGTGAGCCTTTATATGCATTAGCAAAATGACACCAAGCTATACATGACTAGTAAAAAAATATTAGAAAAAAAATCATAATTCTTCAAACCACTGTGGACATGGCTGCCTTGGGACTTGAGAGGTATAGGTGAGGAACACATGGAGGGGTCTCATGAAGAGAACAGATGCCCTGAGATACTTATTCTGATCTTGACACTATTTGATAAGCAAAAATGCAGTCCTGTGGAGTACATCTGGAAGTCACATGAAGCAGCTGTGTTGACACACTGACAATTTATAAGCAACCCCAGCTCTTAGAACATGATAGAGGTTTGAGTAGGAAGCATACTAGAATTAGAATGGTACTTCTCAAACTTTGACTTGCACATATATCACAAAGAAAATTTGTTAAAAAGTAGATCCTAAATGAGCAGATCAGGCTGAAGCCTGAGTTTCTGCATTTCACATAAGCTCCCATGTGATGCTAATGCTGCTGGAGCACAGGCCACTGTTTGAGAGCCAAGGTGTCACAGGATAGTCAGCTATCTCTGAGAACTGGGGGCTAACTTATTTCCTTGCATATGGAAAGGAGAAGACAGTGATGCCTAGTACTTGACGGTCTTGGAATGCGAGCTGTCTAGTGAAGACGATTTTCATCTTGAGCATGTCCTCTCAATGAGAAAGCAAATGTTTGAGCTTTTTGTTTTGGGGGGAAAGAGGAAAAAGAGTTAGGGAGAGGGAGGGAGACAAAGCAGGAGAGACTCTTGAATACTGAAAACAAACTGAGGGCAGAAGGGGCAGGGGGAAATGGGAAGGGGAGTCATGGTCATGGTGGAGGACACTTGTGGGGAAGAGCACTGGGTGTTATATGGAAACCAACCTGACAATAAACTATAAAGTTAATAAAAAAAAAAAAATCTATCTATCTGCTTAATAGGTTTAAAAAAAAATAAACAGAGCTCAATATTTTAAGGGAATGCAAAAAGACACATCTCTTTCCCCAGTTCTCAGAGTAATTATATGGCTGGTAGAAAAAGAGATCCAAAGGACTGAACACAACCAACGACCAGTGGCTTACCCTGGAGGGATGGAGTTACGGGGAAGTTTATCTAACTTATACACTTCTATAATAACGGAATTGTCACCATGAGCAGATAGAGCTTTTTAGCCAGAAATTATAAAAAGATCGGGATATAAATGTACATAATGCTTTGAGAAGGCCAGGTGTTCATCTCTGCATGGCTGTCAGCTCTATCATTCTGGAAGCATCACCTTATGCTGCTGTGACTGTATGTGAGACAAGTTAGGTGGCTGTGTATGCACTTCAAAGTTTGTAAGAAATAGGATATAATCCATCAGTTTTTACCTTTGAAGTTTTCGAATTAGTTTGTTTTCACTGTGCATTTCATAAATGAATCCACTTACCCATATCTAATCATGAGTAAAAACAATGCATTCTTACCAGCAATCTCAAATTGGTACTTTGCTTTCTAGCAGTTGCAAAATAATAAAATGGTTCAGGAACTGAACATTTGTATCCAATTTCTCTTTTGGCTTAGTTAAGCAAAATCATCAGCCCCAAATAAAGGCTTTCAGTGTTTTTCAAACAAGTTTCCTTGCTGACACAGCTCTTTTCACAAAATCATACAATGGTCCCTGATTTTTTTTAAAAAAGTGATGCACCATCTCTTTAACAGAAAATTGGGTTATTGATTAATTGATTATATGCGGCTCACAAATGCCAACTTAAGCACAAGTAAGGAGATGCTATTGAATGTTCATAACTCAAAGGCTGCAAGACCATGCTACATGGTTGCATTATTACCGTCTTCTATTTTAATGAAGACATAGCACAGCGCTCTGTTGGCCTAATTTACACGATATATCAAGAGTATGTGAAATTCCCTTACACTACAATGGGAGAGAAATCACAACACATATGTGACTTACAGAGCTTAGCCTGGTTGTTAAGGTAGGCCATTAGCATTCCAAAGCTGTAGTCTGAATGTTAGTCTTTTATAAGGTGGCGGTGAATTTCTTTTCAGAGGAAATTAAAGTGCATGAAGCTGTCTTATAACTTGTTAGTGAAAACTGTGACATTTGAAAACGATTAACAGAAAATTGAATTTTTATTTAGATACTCAATAATCTAGAAGTGTCTAAATAATAAATGGCTCACAGGAAACATTGCCCATTTGGAAGAAAAGGTGACTATTATAAAATAACAACAACAATAAAAATAATAATAGCAACTACTGTTTATCTAGGAATTACAGCATGGATTTGAGAGCATGCATTTTGAAGCAGATTTGAATCATAAGTCTGCAATTTACTAGCATGGAGCCATGGAAAAATTAGCCAACTTCTTGGTGTCTCACTTTTGCCACCTATAAAAGGATATAGTATTAGTTCTTTACTGTTTTATTGTAAGAAGTAACTCAATATGAGAGCATACAGGAGAGTAGCTGCACATGGCATAAACTTCATTATGAAGGGTTAAAACCAAATAGAGGATTAATTTCTTACATTAACAAGAAATCCAGAAGAGAACTATCCCAACATGGTTTTGCTGCTCAAGGAAGTCATTATGGACTCAACTTTCTTCTCATTTCCTTCTCATCATCCTTAACTTGCTTTCACTATAGCAGGTACAGTGTCTTGTTCTAGCTCTCCCACATGGAAAGTTCTAGGGCTAGGACCTAAACTCAAGTCCACCTGACTCAAAAACATACACTGAATTCAAAGACTGGCTCCACAGAGAACCTCCATGATTAATTTTTAGAGGAAATGTACAGCAAAGTACACTGGTTTTCAAACTTAGGTGTGCCTAAGAATCACGTAGAAGGTATGTCAAAAATGCTGTTCCCTAGACTCTCCTGGGCTGCCCAGCGACTGTGGTTCAGGTGGTGTGAGGTGGAGCCGATACATTTGCATTTTAAGACACATACAAGTAGTGCTCATGCCACTACACCTTGAGAAACGTACAGAGATTTTAAGGGTTATACAAACATCATCTCCAACTCTCAGAATAACCATACAAGAGTGAAATTATTTTAAAGAGTAAAAAACAAGTCTAGTGGGATTAAATACTCTGCCTTGCATTCCATTCTTAAGAAACACAATATTAATTTTTTAACATTAAAAAAATTTTGGAATGGTTTAAGATTTATAGGGATATTGTGCAGATAGTATAGAAAGTTACCATATATCCCACACTGTTTCCCCTATTGTTAATAAAATATTGATATGGCAGTTATCAAAATTAATGAATCAATACTGATGTATTATTATTAGCTGAACTCCATACTTTATTTGGATGTCTTGAGTTTCTACCTAAAGTCATTTTTCTGTTCCAGGATCCCACACAGAATAGCATATTACATTTCAGCATTACATCTCCTTAGGCTTCTCTTGGCACTGACAGTTTCTCAGACTGTCCTTATTTAAAAAAAAAAAGTTTATTTCTTTTTGAGAGAAAGACAAAGCATGAGCTGAGAAGGAGCAGAGAAAGAGGGAGACGCGAAATCTGAAGCAGGCTCCAGAGCCTGACTGGGGGCTTGAACTCGTGAACCGTGAGATCATGACCTGAGCCGAAGTTGCACCTGAGCCACTCAGGTGCCCCAACAATCCTTATTTTTTATGACCTTGATAGTTTTGAAGAGTAATGGTCAGGTATTTTGTAGAGTGTCCCTCAATTAGAGTTAGTCTGCTATTTTTCTCAAGACTAGACTGGGGTTATGGGTTTGGGGGAGAAAAAGATCACAGAGATGAAATGTCATTCTCATCACATCATACCAGAGGTACAGACTATCAACATGATTTATCATTACTGATGATGACCCTGATCATCTGGCTGAGGTCATGTTTGTCAGGTTTCTCCTCTGTAAAATTTCTGCCCTCCTCCCCCTTATAAACATACTGTACTCTTTGGAAGTCAGTGTGCACAGCCCATGCCAAAAAGAGTGGGGGTTATTTTCCACCTCCTAGAGGGTGAATTGTCCATATGAATTATGTGGACTTCTTCTGCATAGATTTGTCTACTCTCTCCCATGTATTTATTCAATTATTTATTGATAGCAGTATGGACTCATGGATGTTTATTTTGTATTGGGGGTTATAATCCTAAAATACTTGATTTATTGTGTTGCTCAACTTGCTCCAACATCAGCCAGGGGCAGCTGGCTGGCTCACTCGGTGGAACATGGGACTCTTGATCTCAGGGTTGAAGGTTCAAGTCTCATGTTGGGTATAAAGATTACTTAAAAATAAAATCTTTAAAACGAAAAATTGCTCCAGCATTGGCTATTGAGATCTTTCAGTTAGCTCCTGTGTACCTCGGACCTTCTCTATCATTGCAGGTTTTGCATTTCTTTTAAAGAACTTCCTTGCTTTCTGGCACTAGTAGATGCCTCAGACTTATACATGTCCAGGCTAAGTCCCAGAATCTGCCATTTCTCCAAGGGACTCTTGTTCCTTTTATTGGAGAATGCTATTAAAAACTAAGGTTTTGGTACTAGATATCTTTTTTTAAGTACATGCACTTTTGGGGAACAAAAAAGTGGGATGCCTTGCTTTTTTGTTTTTGCTTTGCTCTTGCTTTTGCAAGGTGTCAGTTACATACTAGTGAGTAATGGATTCAGTCAGAAGACTTGGGTTTTTCTTACAGAACCGGTAACTTTTGTGTGAAATTAAACAAATAACTGACCACCAATCTTCATTACCCCACTCACAAAACATGTGTTAAGTATTCTGCCTACTTTTTAGAGGTAGTGGGAGATGAATTTAGACAATGGATATGAAAGCTACTGGAAAATTTGAGTATCAGACAAACATAAAACAACATATCAGCATTTATCAATTATTAATTACCATAACCTTATATGACTGAGTATTTTGGTACAAGGAACAAAAGAAGAACTATTTAAGCTGAAAATTCCAAGCTGGGTTATTTCCCCTCTGGCTGTAAGATGTACAGAAAACCTTTTATGGGCTAGCTCACACCCTTCATGTATTAGTAATAAAGAATTTTGGCATCCTGAGCGAAAGCTTTCTATACATCTTAAAGCTATGCTAAAAGGAAAAAGATGGAAACACTCATTTCCAGCACATGCTTATTCCATCAGTTCAAGGGCCTAAATATGCTTTTTCAGCTACTAGATCTCAGAGTTCGAAATGTGGTGTGTGATGGCATGTGTCCTCTCCTGAACAATTTGTCCTTCTGAGACCTCCCTAAAATTACCAGGTAAAGCCTTGCAGGCAAAACCTCTTCAATCTAAAATTACATTATTTGTGCTGCCAAATATACTCCTCAGGTGACCTTGTCACTTTCCTCACCCTTTTTTCCCTAGGCTATCACAAATCCATTTGGAAAGAGGCTAGAGAACAAAGGAGCCACTGCTGATGATGAGAAGCAGTGCCTGAGGCAAGGGAGTGGCTGGTTCTTGGATGTACAGTGCTCACCATCCTTCCACTTTTCCGCCCAGAGCCTGAACACGTAAAGAGCAGTGTCCACAAAGAAATGCCCTTTCTTCCTTTCTAATCAGCTTGTCTACCAGGCTCAACTGCTCTTCATTCGTGAAGTCTTTCTAACAGCGTTCCTCTTCCTGTACTCTATCTGCACTCCTCACTCATTTGGTTCTTAATAGTATACTATCTTGTGATCTGCTCTTTCTTATCATTTTTTTAAAAACTGCCTATGTCTTATTTCTCCAAGCATTCTGTTAACTCTATAACAACAGCGGCAGTGTGTTATATGCTTTTTACATCTACTGTAGGAGCCACCAAATGTGGTAAACCAAGCATGATCTCAATAAACATCTGCTGATTGAATGCATACACTCAGAAATAACTTAGTGCTATGTGTCAAGAATTGTACTAATCCTTTAGGGTAATGCATTTTTTTAAAAAAACATTAACCCACACAGTATAGAATTGTTGAATCACTATACTGTACACCTGAAACTAATATAAGATTATAAGTTAACTATACTGGAATTAAAATAAAACTTAACTAAAAAATAATAAAAAGTAAAATTAAAAAAAAAAACATTAACCCATACAGCAATGGTTTTCCCGGTTTTAAGGATGAGGACTGAAATGAAATGAGAGTCAAAGAGTTAAATCTTGGCAGAGCCAAGATTCAGTCCCATGCGCTCATTCTTGGATTTGTATTTGGGGACTCAGTTAGCTTCTCTGGAACTCTGACCATCAGTATAATGAGAGGGTCATCTTAAACCACTGCTGACGTCCTTTCCTGCTTGACTGATGCACTGAAACACACAAAGTATTGACCTTTTCATTCAGGGGCACTCCCTTATCTCCATCATCTTCTCCTGGCTGCCATTGACTTCTACAAAAATAGCATTTTAATTGTGACTCATCCCAATCCTCAGGATTAATTCTTCTAGGGAAAATATAGAGTCTATCTCTGGTAGAATTATATAGGAAATAATTATTTACCTATTTAATTTTGTTCCATGTTCATACATGTGAGTTGAAAAATGCCCTAACTGCGTTAGTAACAGAGCTTAATGAGAGCAAATTTTACAGACACCTTACACCACACCACACATACCACATATTAGCATTTTAATATTTGCATTTCTTTGATTTTAGATTTTTTCACAAGAACTCTGTAATGTTGCCAACCAAATTAGAAATAGTGTCATGTAAAGATAAAAATCAATTAAAAAGAGGAGAAGGAAAGAAGAATAAATTTTTTCTGTAGTACTCTGAAATTTAACATATCCTTAGCTAAACTTTGTTTGGCTTATGCACAAGAATAACTTCAGATTCCATACAAACTTGAGAATAACCATTATATGGAAAGTGACTCATTACTAGGTATTTAT
>CM053566.1:65870498-66000968 GCA_028646485.1 Cryptoprocta ferox | reverse complement strand
TTTTTGGTACCCCCCCCCCCCCCCGCCCCAGGTAGTCGGCCAAAAGAAAAGATAACAAACAAAGACACACCTTCAGTTTTGGACATCAAGTTTGACCTTAGCATAGGGTTAGAAGGTAAGGACTGGATGGCCAAATATGATGGCCAAGGATACAAGTCATTTCTAAACCTCCAAATGGGCACCCATCTTTGGAATGCTGGGACAGCTCCCCTTAATATGCCTTGCTGCCACCCCCTAATTCTTCCTCCTTCTGGCTGACCATGTGCTGTCCAAAATCCCACTGCTCTGCTGAAAGCCCTTAAAAATTCCCCTCACTCCCATCCCCCTCTCAGATACCTAATTTAGGGTGACCCACCATTCCATTTAACCTGGACCAGTCTTCTTGTTAATACTAAAAGTCCTGTTTCCTGGGAAATCCCTCAATCCCAGAAGCATGGGAACAGGTGGCACCCTATAAATGCTGCAGCAACCAGGACCAGGGCTGTGATGTACTCTCAGAGTCCTGTTTCTTTTCGTACGCCACACTTTCACTGCCTACAGTTTTGTTCTTCCTCTCTTCCTTTAATTCTTTCTCAAAACCTGATTAAATTATCTCTTCTAAGCTATTGGGTAGGAATCACAATTTTTTCCCCCCTGAAAGGCTGTGTCACCCCTCTCTGAATAGAATTTTACTCTAGGGGCATAAAGAACCAGCAGCCTTATATAACCTTTCACAAAGCCCTACTCATTTTCTACAGGGACCAGAAAAGGGCCTACAGTTCATGAGCTAAGCAGAAACTTCTCTTACCAGGAGGAACACTAGTGATTTTCATTCATATTGATCTAATCGGCACAGCTGAGCCCCCACGTTCTCTTCTTGTACAGTGTGATTTGGAGCAGGCCAGTTAAAGCGCCTCTGTCTGCCAGCAACGCAGAGCAAGAGCTTCAAAACCTCGCACAGAGCTTTCTGGCTGTAAAGCTTTACTCTTCAAAAACCTCAGTTATGCCCTCTTTCCCCTGCCACATAAGCCCAGGGAAATGAGCACTTGGGCTGTTTCATGGCCTGAAGACAGTTCCCAATCACAAGGCGAGGTTCCTCACGGGGTCGCCCCTCACAGTCTTACTCTGAGCACATATGTGTTTCTAGCATCGGACTTGAGAGGCAGAGGAGGGAGGGTGAAGAAGGATCCAGGGCCCCTGTGTCCCTTTCAAGTGCCTGCCTTTTTCCCCGGGCCTAAGTATTTTGAAGGAGGAAAAGGGGCCAGGGGTGGGTGTGGAAATATGGAATGAAAACCAGCAGACCCTTTTAAAATGTGCCTTCTTCTTGAGCACTGATGAGAAAAGAAGGAGAAAGGCAGATGGAACACCTAAAGAACATTTTCAAAGGCTTTTCATCTCAAGGAAAATGAAATATGTCATGGCCTTCTAGAAATATATTAGCCACTGAACCACAAACCGGAAGACTTTGATGTTGGCATCATTTGCCATTGCAAGACCAGCTCCGGAAGTCAAAGCTCTCCAAAGAGGCTTCTAACTAACTACAACTCACCCGTCCGGCTGGAGCGTTTTCCCCATTGACTAGATTTTTACAAAGAAATAGAGCAAGAGCACTTTGCTTGGTGTTTTTAGTCTCCTAGGGCAGGGTTTCTCAGTCACCAGAGATTCTAATTTTGTAAGTCTGGGTGTGGCCTAAGGTTTTGCATTTCTTTAAAAAGGCTCCAGGAGTTGCAAATGCTGCTGGCCCACAGATCACACTTGGAAGAGCGAGTCAGGAAGACACTGGTTCTCAAACTTGGCTGCACTTTGGAATCACCTGCGATTTAAAAACTACTTATATGTTAGGCCTCATCTCAGAGAGTCTAATTTAATTTGGTAAGATGTAGGGCTGGGCATTGGTATGCAGCCAAGGTGAGAGCCTCTCCTCCAGAAAGAAGACCTCTGGGACAAATTATACCTAGCACTACACATTAACCAAGCAAGCACTAACTTCCGAGGGTTCCTGCAAAGTGGAGGCCAGAATCAATGGGTCTGCAGGAAATGGATGTGGTTACTTGGAGAGAGTTAATGGAGGAGGTTAATTTGGATGAGGAATCCACGCAAGGTGCTAACATGGCACCAGATCTGAGCAGTGCTGCACTGTGTCAGGTCTAACTCAGCAGAACCTGTTAGCCTCTAACTGCCACAAAGGCATGGACCACGGCCTGCTAAACCCTGGCCCACTAAAGCATGGGCTGGATTTCAAAACTGCTGTGGAGAGTCTATCTTATTTTATCTCTAAGTCTTTAAAGTCTTCAACTACAACAATAAAATTGAGGTGGGTTCTAGGGTGACCTGTCTATGCCTGTGAAATTTTCTATTTATAAAGACAATCCCAGCATAAATCTAGCCCATATGAAGACAGCATTTAAAATAGCATTTAAAGAATACCTATTGTTGGGACCATACTAGTTATTTTTTTTTTTTTTTGTCTAACTGTTGTAGTGAGTTTATGTCCAATTTAGAGTTGGAAAAGAGAGGTTGCTTTTGTCTCCATTTCCCCGATGGAGAATTCAAGGTCAAGTCCACTTACCAGCAGGCTTTTCTCCCTACGTTGCACCACCTCTCATCATGACCAAAACCATTCACAGGACTGTACAGTGACTTCTTTGCAACTTGCAGGAGTAGAGGAAATGTTGAAAGCTCAGCACATCTATATGAGCTGTAACTTAAAGTTAAGAGAACACTCAGGGTGCCTGGGGGGCTTAGTCGGTTAAGAGTCCGACTTCTGCTCAGGTCATGATCTCACAGTCCGTGAGTTTGAGCCCCATGTCAGGCTCAGTGTGGGCACCAAGCAGCCTGTTTCAGATTCTGTCTCCCTCTCTCTCTGCCCTTTGCCCACTTGCACTCTGTCTCTAAAAAGTAAATAAATGTTAAAAAAAAAAAAGCCAAGAGAACACTCATCCATGATTTTAAGAAATAATAATGGAAAGAAAAATGTATACAAAAGGAGCATACAGAGAAAATAATCTGAAAAAAAATCTTAGGTTCAGTTCTTCTTTTTAATTCACCAAGAGTGATGAGGCACACAATTGAAAGGAGGCCATAGTGAAAGAAGTGTCCCCATGCCAATCTTACTTGCACAGAACAGGTAAAGTTCTGTTTCCCTCTGCACAGTCACAGCTTTCCAAGTGAAAGTAGCCTGTGACACGTTTATTGACAGTCATTTGCATTTGCTAGTCTTTTATACTTTTCAGAGTTTCTTTCCTTTATTTCATTAGTTATATCCACAAAACCCCATAAGGTATTTTTAGACACATAGGATAGGTTCATAAACTCTTATTTGAAAATTAATAAGAAAATCAGGGCAAAGATTGCCTATGTAATTTGGTTACATTTTTAAATGACCATGCTGAAATTAGAAAAAGGTCTTTGTCGTGAACTCATTTCAATACATTCAACCAATATACTGAGTATGAGAGAGAAGATCTAAAAGTATTCTCCAGCCTCAGCTATGCCATTAAAATGCTTAGTTCTCCTGGCCCCGGATATACTGATCTTCCAGGAATTCACTATGCTTCTTCCCACCACAGGATCTTTGCACTCACTTTTCTTACCTAGCATTCTCTTCCCCACCCTTCTCAAATGTCCCCTCTTTGACTCAGCTAACTCATTCTGCAGGTATCAACTACAATTTTCTCAGGGAAGACTTCTTTGATATACAGTCTGAGTCACTCACCTACAAAACTTTTTTTTTCCCAAAACCTTATTCATTTGCAATTATGGATTAATATATTTATTTGATTAGCATTTCCATTCATTAGGCTCAAAACTCCATCACTGCATTAGCACAGTGCCAGGCAAACACTCAACAAATAAAGGAGGAGAAGCCTGGGGATTTATTTATAGTAATAGGCTGTCTGATCTACCAGGAATACCTCTGATATCTTCATTCTTAGGATACCTATGGGTTGGTTTAAATGTGATTGACAACCCCTCCCTCCTTTTTATTTTTGTTTTCTTTTGTTTTGGCCAACCTAAAAATACAAAGATAAATGAATTGGCTCTGTCAGCCCATCTGGCTAATATTAATATATTAATGATAAAATGCATAAACATTGCAGTTAATATTTTTCACAGTCTGCCCCACTTTGCTGGTGCTTCTTTTTTTAATGAGTACTTCATTCTGCCTCGTACAGTATTAGCTATGTCTGTGCCTGTCACACTCATTTGATGATAAACCCTTGGAGGGCAGAAACACACTTAAGACTTTCAGTTAATCTCCGTAAGCCATAGCAAATGCTTAGTAACTATTATCTCGAATCAACTTCTTTTATTTTTAAAGTTAATTTACTTATTTTGAGGCAGAGAGGGAGGGAGGGGCAGAGAGAGAGGAGAGAGAGAATCCCAAGCAGGCTCTGCACTGTCTGCATGGAGCCCAGTGCAGAGCTCAAACTCGTAAACTGGGAGATGATGACCTGAGCCGAAATCAAGAGTCAGACGTTTAACCAGCTGAGCCACCCAGATGCCCCTCAAATCAACTTCTTGATCTTATTTGATCCTTATGATACCTCAGTGATTTTGTTAAGCACTGATAGTCCCATTTGAAAAATGAGAACACAATTTTGAAGGGAGACAAATGCATGTCCGTAGAATGGTTATACAAGTAAAAGACTATGCTAAATCTATACTTTCTAATATATGACTTGGGAGAGCCTACTTAGAAGAGCACATTAAAATGGGGGCCCTTGATTACCAGGAAGATATAAACAAACTAGAGGGAGTTCAGGTAAGAAAAATAAACATGGTTAAGCTTCTGGAGGGGTAGGAAGAAAGATTAAATAAACGAAGTATTTTATAGTCTGGCTAAGTAAAGACTAAGGAGGGAAAGCAAGAATTACTTGAGGCTAGAACTACCTAACAGGTTTCCCCGTGGAAGAGGCAGAGCAGAGCACCACTGATAAGGAGAAACAGGGACCAGGGAGCTGGGTGACAGCAACAATGGGAAGGACACTTAAAACAGGATTATCTAGGATGAAGTGCAAAATAAATTTTTAACAGTAAGAACTGACACACTGCTGAAAAGTTTCCCAAGGGAAACAGGGAGCAGATCATCCCTGGAGATCTCTCAAACCAGAGAAAAAAAATAACTAGAAATTGTCCTGCAGGGAACAGCCTCGCCCAGACATTAGACATGAAAGGGAAAGCTTTGCAGATTTTCTAATTTATATTCTTCTGGGATCTCATGAGGCTGAGAAAAGATGTGGCAACAATAGATTAGGAACTCTGGGTCCAGAGGGTCTGCTCAGATGTCTCAGCCTTCATGCACATCTCTAATGAGTCAACAAAGAGGCAATGCACCAGCAAAGCCCCTGCTAGCATATCTACTGCTTCGTTTCATCCAGGGCCCTTCATTAACTGTTCCATGGGAATAGGTGAAACAATTGTGAACCTAAACAAAAACTGGGAGGTGCATAAGCATGGATGTTGTTTGAAAGCCACAGTCACATATGTGACAATGATCTTGGGCCTATGTATTTTACCCTATGGGAACATACCCAAGTTCAAATGGTCAGACCAAGGATTTTACCTCGGACTTCGTATCTGTTCTTGTAACTATGCGATTCTATTGTCTTTAGGTTTCATGATATTCAGGGGATTGCTCATCAAATTAAACCTGGCACCCCAGGATCCTGCTTCCTTGTAAGTGATATGCTACAAAGACATAATAAACAGGATAAAGCAGGATATTGACAAGGCAAGAGTTGCTCTAGATAACCAATAATTCTACAGTGGCTAAGGATTTGTGTTTTATTTGGAAGGTGTTTAAGAAAAGTCTGTGCTAAAATAAGCATGATACAGTGTCAGGCAACAACCTCCTAAAAGTTAGACTACTGATAACATCTATACCTAAATGCAAAAGGTTGCTTAGTAGGAAAAGCAGAGTAACTTCTGATAATATTGATACCTCCAAAGCAAATGTTTGCTCAGTTCTGGAGAAATGGAATCATAGAATTATCTTGCTCAAATCATAAATGGCCACTAAATTTATGGAGGGAAATGCTCACCTTATTATTAATCAGGGAAATGCAAATTAAAACCAGTGAGATACTAATTCACATCCACCAGATGAGGGCAAATTAAACATATGACAGTACCAAATACTGCTGGAGACATGGAGCAAAAGGGACTTTAACTATCATCCTGGTGGGAGTTTCAATAGATGAAACTTGTCACTGCCTCCTAAAAGTAAATATATCCTGTCTATGACTTAGATGTCTTTTCTACGTCCCTCTTATATATGCACCCTAGGCATGATGGCAAATTTGTTCCTGAAAACATGTACAAGAAAGCTCATAATGACATTACTGGCAATAGTAAAATGCTTCTCAAAAGTCCATCAATGGTAAATTAGATAAAGTATGATTAATATTATGGAATATTATAAGGCAAAGAAAGTGACTGAAATACAGCAATATGCACCCTCATATGAATCTCAAATATTTAATGTTTAGCAAAAATGCAAATCAGAGAATACACACATGTTTATTTCATAATGATTAACTACAAGCAAAACAAAATGACAAGCTAAAGATGCATGCATGTGCAGCAAAAATATAAAGAAGGGAAGAAACTAACATAAAATTAAGAAAATTGCTGGTGGGTACATGGGTTATTTCATTATAATTATTGTCATCGTGATCATCAAGATATTATTAATTATAGCAAGCACTGTATGTATAGTGTAGTTGGTAATAAACCATGTAACATTGAAACTAGTAACATAACTAAAAGTTACATAGTCTACACCCTCATTTAACAGGGAAAAACATGTTGCATAAAGAAAATCATCAACCAAAGTAATATTGGACTTCAGAAATGTTACACACTCATTAGTTAAAACCAATTAGCTCTTTTTTCCTCTAGTGAGGGACTCACATCCTGATTTAGAATTTCTTTTACTTTAGATACAACTGCAACAAAACTCAGTCCTCTATTTCTTAGCAAACCAAAAGTAGAAAAGAAATGGACTGTTTTGAAGAAGTCTTATAACAGGAAGAAGTTCCACCGGGACACAAGCAAATGGATAAAATGCATTTTATAAATCAGGAATAAAAGAATGAAGAAAACAAAGGCAGCAGCTCATGGCCACTTCACAGAAAAATAAACAGCCCTGTATGATGTAACATCTTCAGAAATCACTGCTATAATATCAGATGATATAATGACTGAGTCACAGTGATGTGTTGGATCCATTAAAGAAAGATTAAATTCTGTCCTACATTCCTAAAAGACAGCTAAGTGAGTAAAGAGTTGTTAAAGACTATGGAAAAGTAAGTAAATCTAAAAATGTTGGCATTTAACAAGAAACTTCTGCTACTCAGAAAATTGACTTGATTAAATTACATTTATGTTAGCTGTTTAACTCCTTAGTTCTCTTATAAAAATGTAAAAGCGTATTTAAGAATATTTTAGATATTAGAATAATGTTGGTACTATTAGCCCTGTTAGGTCAAAATGCACTAATGAGTTGGTATTTTCATTAGACCGCATCATAAAGATTAATTCAGTGGAACATTTTTGTCCTAGATACTCTCAAGCGGAGCCCTGTAGCAAGAACCAATCTTTAAAGGAGGCGCAAATGTCAAGGGCAAAATGCCCAAATTGCAACACATACCCCTGTTAAGTCCTATCATTTTAGTCAAAACTGATATACAGAAGCTTCCTCCCTGGAAACTGTTAGATGACTGAACAAGGAAGAAGTCACAGAATGTGGATATGTAAAATTAAGCTAAAGTACATCATGAAAATGAGAAGTAAATTATAGGCACTGGGCTCATGGAATTTAGCAGAGAAGAGAAACTTTCCCACTCAAGTCAGGTCATACTAACAGACTTTAAAATTATGATCAATAAATACGGAATGATTTGTGTATTTTCTGGTTGAACTTTCCCTCCAAGAAATGAAATCTGTGAATAATATGGATGTTTGGAGCTATTTATAAAAAGCAACATGTACTAGCCTTACCATTGGCAAATTACCATCAATAGTGAAAAAGAAGGAATACTCAACTGTAAACATTGCTACATATTTCTAAACCATATCACCAGAGTTCAGGCATTTCTAAACCACCAAGGAAAACATACTTGCTAAACAGTTGAGTGAAGGGGGTCTGGTTTGTTAACCTTAGGCTAACATTCGTTAAAGAACTTTAGAGCACTATAGTAATTTTGATCATCAATCAGCCAACCTCTATTTCTGCATGTTCATATGGTGCTAAACCAGAGAAATAGAAGATAAGGAATCAGTACTCCACTGTGAGAGGAAGCGAAAGTGTGGTTCTAAATTGTGCTATAATTTACCTGAGTGCTGCAATTATAAAGGTGTATAATAATTTGCATTTTATTTTTTGCTATTACCCACTTGGCATATGTAACATGTAATTTTATCACGCACATTTTTTTAAATTGGTCTACAGGGAAAATAGCCTGGATTGCTCATCCTGTCTTATTGACAAGTTTAACATGTGCTTTACTTGAGGTCTTATTTTGAAGAAAAACATCTTAAATGCTTTGGGTCAGTGCCATGCTACGGATATTATAATGCCATTAAGAAATGCTTTGACCTTGGATAAGTAGTAACTTTAAAGAAAATGAAATTTATATCATTCCAACCCAGTAACAGCCTCCTGAAAAAGTAGCATGCCCCGGTTGGCATAACCTACTATTTTCTAGTATGTACTCCTATATCTTCTTAATGCTGATGAGCTCTAGAACTTCAATAATACTGGCTGAGAGGCTACTAGTCAGAGTCTCCTATGGTAAGAGCACTACTTAGCCGTCTTCAGAGTACAGCTTAACTCTCCACTAAAAGAAACACTCATGAAAATTTAAAAATTCATTTTTAAGGCAAATCCCCATGACCTTGCAAAGTGTAATACAGCATGTTAAGCACCGTGCCTGTGGCTCGGGGGCCTGGATTCTTAGCAACAAAGGCTTTCCTGAGCTGTATCAAGAGAGGCAGTATTGATGCCTTACCGTTGAAAGAGGAGAACCAGGATTCTTACAGACAGGATGGAGAGAGGCAAGCAACCCACTAGCAGGAGGCATGCAGAGCAACTGGCCAGGCAGTGCATTGCTATTTAATTCAGTGTGTTTCAATCAAGAGCTCCTGGGGCACCTGGGTGGCTCAGTCAGTTAAGTGTCCGACTTAGGCTCAGGTCATGATCTCACAGCTCCTGAGTTTGAGCCCTGCGTCAGGTTCTCTGATGTCAGCTCAGAGCTTGGAGCCTGCTTCAGATTCTGGGTGTGTCTCTCTCTCTCTTTGACCCTCACCTGCTCACACTCTCTCTTTCTCTCTCTCAAAAAATAAACAAACATTAAAAAAAGAAAAAGAAAAAAGAGCTAGTGAGATCCCAGGCTATGACTCAGTAAGGCATAACTGTTGTGACAATTCATGAAACTCTTCAATCCTCCTCTGGAGCAGCATAATGAAAAAACAAGAATAAAAAAGAAGATCCCACGTTTATATTTTATGAATTGTAAAGGCACATAGTATTTATTAATTCACATTAAGGATTACAGTATGTCTCCAGAACCAAGTGACTTTTTATCTTTAGTCAAGCAATTCTCAGTGATCTTAAGTCATTATTCTTTTTATATAGCAAACTAAGGTTTCCTGAAATTTACATATATAGCTCATCTAAGAGATTATCATATGAGGTAGATTAATCCTCAAACATGTATCATTTGAGCTGGTAGCTGGGAAACAAACACCAAAACAAAGCAATGTGTTCCTTACTTGGTGCAAGTTCTTGAGAGCGATATAGGCTACATATACCAAAAGTGGGACAATCTATAACCAGGTGAGAAGAGCTCACTCACTAGTGAAATCACAGTGGTTTCCAGAAGCAACTTTATGTAATTGACACTATTTTAATTCAGGCCAACATCACACATTGAAAAAGGAGGCATATGGAAGCTAGAAATCCCTTTCTCTTTGTATGTGTATGATTGTGTTTTACTTTAAGAAAATGCCAGAAACTACCGTACTCTTTTCTAACAGAGTTATCCTGTCTGGTAGAAGCATGAGGAGAAAATCTGACATGCGAAGTTTAGGGTGGCAAATTCTCCAAAGAATATCTGCGTTAAAATATAATCGTGGGACCCAGTCTGCCTTGGAAAGAAATATTCTGTTCAGAAACATCAGCGAAACATATAAAAATATCCCTCTCCCACCCAAAAGTTACCGCCCCAAATCTCTTGTCAAGTTTCCCATTTCTGAGAAAACCGTACTCTAGCCTGCAAATACCCTGTACTCCAGAAGAAACTTTCAGCAGGGCTTCATTCAGGAATTGAGGTAGGATTAAAGCTCTTCCTCTTCAATGAAAACAATAAGGAAGTTTGTTGAGAGGTTCTTTCCAGAGAATAAATATAAGTCATACACACTGAGAAGTTATAAATCTCTCTCCAGAGAAAAAATGCCTATCAGCAGCTCAAGCCAGCACAGCTTTTAAGAGCATTAAAGCAAATGCACTAAACCTAATATATTCACATATAACACATGTGGTGGCTGTTTCACATGCTTCATAACTCAGAGAGTAACTGCTGCTGTGTGGGAAATGGATGCTGTGACAGGTCGCCGGCGATTTATACTGCTACACTCACAGAAGAGTGGACACCCAGGCCATCAGGCACCCTCAGGTGCTGCCATGCTCCACTCAACACCAAACCCTGATGGGGGCATCTGACCTGCTATGGTTGAGGGATTAGAAGGGGTAGATACTGCAGGCAGCAAAGCCTCAAATCATCATGTCCAAACTATATAAACTGTCATAATTTTTTTTCAATAGAATGTAACCCAAACATACATAGGAAAAATTAATGTGTATATCTGTTATTGCATTCATTAGCATCTAACATGTAAAGTTTTCATCTCATCTGAGGTCCCAACACTCTACTTAGTACCTCTGCTTGTGGCTCAAGTCAAATACAGAAGGAGGTGGCATCTTACAAAAGCCAGCTGAAAAGCCGCCACCCTCCTCCAGCTCCTCGTCCCCGTCCTATGCCAACACGGTTCAGAGATACCTTTTGTTATGTTACAACCATTTCATAAAAATCTACAGCAGCTTCAGACTCTATCTAGGAAGTGGGAGAATATCCAGTGCTATTGTGCGAGTCTCCATAATCCTTTGTTACCAATCAACAAAGTCTTTGAAACATCCTGCTGAATGGGAATTTCACTATCAGTAAACTAGACATTTGGCCTTATTAAGGGCACCTCCTACTGGTCCTTTCATGGAGTGAACCATGCTTTCTTCAGCATTAATTCCCTTCTATGTCCCTGAAGAGGGGAAATTGCTACTAAGAGAAACAGGAGAAACAGACTAATGAGCAAAGACCAGAGTGATGTGAATTGGCAATATCTCAAAACTGCACCATACGTTCCTGGGGCCTGAGCAAAATGCAACACAATTCATTTGTACATAACAGCAACAATTTAGAAGTACAGAACAGCTTAAAGATTTAGCCCTGCAAGCCATCCACAGGCATATCCCTTTGTATACTTGTATTTTTGTTTGCCTTTGCAAGCATAGACTTGTCTCTTGTAGTAAGGATGAAATTCAAATAAAGCAGTAATACTGTATGGCCCTAACTCTCTATACCAGAAACTTCAATAAATGGGAAGGGAATATTTAATTAATTTAGATCTTTGTAAAACATATACAAATCTCTATTCATATATCCCCACCCTTGCCAAAGTCACTTGGGTAATGGCTTTACAATATTTTAGTGTAATTGACAAAACGTCATTGTCCATTTTTTGCACACCTTTGTCTAATGCAATGCCAAGGCACTTCAGGCCCAGCCTGGCCGACGTTCTTTCCAGGAAGGATGCCCCTCTAAACTTCCCCTATCCCTTCTGTGGGGGCGTCCCAAACTGCCTGAGAGCATGCAACTCTGTCTTCTGTGCACAAGGGTCCTCCCGCAGCAGCCACTAGCGTCTAGCGAGGAGGGAATTTTAAAAAGACACCTATTCATTACAGCGAGGATGGCCCCCCGCCCACCTTCAGAGGCAGTAATTGCTGAGGACAAAGCTCTGGGAGCTGGGAGAGAGAGGAGCCAAAGAGGAGGGGACCGGCCTAGAGGGAGGAAGGGAGGGAGCGCGCGGGCTGCCTGTCGGCAGATGCGGCTGTGAGCGCGAGCGTGCGCGCGTGTACACACACACACACACACACTCACCACTCACGCTTGCTCGCTCTGTCTGGCCAACCCTCCCCCCCCAAAACACACACACACACTCACACGCGCGCGCGCGCCCGCACGCACACACTCCTCACTCTCGCTGGGCTCCTTCTGTCAGCCCAAACGAAGGTGAGAGTCCCGTAGGTGAGGTTGCGCAGATTCCTGCTTGAGTGTGGCGGAGCCAGGATCTGGGGAGCCTTCAGCTGGCCCCGTGCTTGACTGAATCCCTGCCAACCAGAGAGGCGCATTCACCATCACCACTGGGTTCGCAACCCTGGCCTCGCAGCGCTTAGCAGGAACCAGAAAACTGGAGCTGCAGGCTCCCGGGAGGCAGGGGGCTTTGCTGTGATTTACATGACATTCCGGGTTAATTTCCAAGGCGTGGGTTGAGGGCTCTTACCGAGGCCTGGCCCCAGCCTGAGGCTCCTTCCCTTTTGGATAAAGCAAAGGGAAAAGGTAGTTTCCAAAGGGATTTAAACGCTCATGGGCTGCTCTGCTCTCCCCTCCTTCCCCGCCGAGTCCACCTCCTGTACCCCAGTACTATCTCACTTGAGGTGAGGCCCGGCAAAAAGAATGGATATTATAATGAATCATTTTGCTCTTTTTTTTTTTTTTCTTTCGGCCATGGAAGCCCCCAGCTCCCTTTTAGGAGACTGCAGCAGCCCTGAGCATTCCTCCCTGCTAGAACCCAATCCATTCCCCAAAGAGTTTTGACATTTTTAATTAGAAACTGTGCTTGCCAAATGTCAGGGCCAGGGGGCTGGTTCCCCAGAATATCAATTATTCGGAGTTTGGAAGTATCCTGGAGATATATGGAGACTTAGCTTGCTAACTGTATTCATCGTTAAAATAAAATACAATAAAATAAAACATGCCTCCCTCCTCCTGGCAACTCTGTTCCTCTTTGGGCACCACCATCCTCTCCTCCGAAGTGCCCAAACACATTAGCTATCTCTTTCTCAGTTCTCAATCACCAGTGCTAAAAACCCAAACCTGAGTCCCACATAAGCACATACTCAGCCCCAGCATCTACATTACACACTGACTTCCCCACAGCACCCTCGATGACCTCCTCTACTTGGTCCTGTTGCCCCAATTCCCCTTCTTGGTAGGTTTCCAAGGCTTTAAGGATCCAACCCAATTCCTTTCACCGACATCCCCATCACCTGCCTCCTCCCTGCCCCAGCCAGTCAGCTCTCCAAACCAACTCAAGTATTTGCAAAAGGAAAGACGTGAGAAGCACCAGATTTAAAAGAGCAAAGGGCCACCCCTCTACCCAATCTCCGACATCCTCCCCCTGGGGGGAGGGGGAGTCTTCCAGTCTTTTATCATCCGAGAGGAAATGGGGAGAGCCAGCGCAGAACATCTTGCTCTTTCTTCCTCTACCCCAATTCTATTACTCCCCAGATGAAATAAGGAAAAGAGGGTATGGGGGGCCGTGTGAGGAGAATAAAGGAAAGAACCTCTTACCGGTGACTTGAAGATGTGCGCTGAGCAGGGTAGCTCCGAAGAGTACAAAAGCCAGCTTGGGTACCCAAACACATCCAAGACTATTCTCCATATTTCAGCCAACACCTTCGGGGCCGGAGGTCCTGGGCAGTGGCGGCACTCACACACATGCACTCACACACGCATGCACACATGCACACACTCGCGCCGAGCCCCTTGGCTTCCTCCTCCTCCTCCTCCTCCTCGTCCTCTTCCTCCACCTCTTTCTCCACCTCCCCTGTGCCTCTTCTGCCTCTTTGCTCGTCCACTGACAGAATCAGCAGCAAAAGGAGGCAGCAAAAAGTTCCATTCGGTCCAAGAGATGCCAAGCTCCGGTAAAACCTTAGAAAACTAACTCAAGGAGACAGAAGGAGCAAGAAGAGGGAAAACAGCTCTCCGCGGGGTTCGCGAATCATCAATAAAGAGAATATCCAGAAGGGACCAAAAGGAGATAGAAAGCAATCTTGTGGCGGGGCTGTGCATTAAAAGGTCGAGGTTGCTTCCCTGTCCAAGGCTGGGTAAAGTTGAAAAAGAAAAATCCGCAGGAGAGCTGGGAATGCTGTTCGTTTTTCCTCCAAGAGCCGAGGGGACCCGGGGAGGAGAGGCAGGGGTCTGCGGAGTGGAGCGCTCTCACTTGTTACTGGGGTGTCCGCCAGCGGTGTGTGAGGTGGGAGTTGGAGCCGTACTATCCATTGATCCAGAGAAGTGGAGGGCTGGAAGGGAAAATGTGGAGACTGGAGGGAAACGAACTGGATCAGGCAAAGATTCCACGGGAAGGGGGTGGGGGCAGAGAGATGACGGTGAAGGGAAAAAAAAGAGCGGTCGGAGGAGGCTTCCAGCAGCTGCCTTTGCCTGGTCTACATATCAATGAGCAGGGATGCCCTCTGTGGGCAAAGCGTGGGAAGTCACTTTTGTCAATGGAGCCAGCGAATATTCTGAGTGTCTGGGGTTTTTCAGCTATCCCTTTTGATACTCAGCCTTTGGGAAAGGGTTGTTATTTGACTGTAACACCAAGGCAGGTGTTTAAACTGGGTCAGATGGCCAGGGCATTTCCTTTTCTGCTTTCAGCATTATTTAAAATAGAATTTTTCATCTGGAAAGAATCACCTAATCCAACTTCCTTCTAGGACAGATGGGAAACCTAGGTCCAGAAAACACACAGGACAAATGCAGACCTGCTATTTCCTGACCCAACAGCTAGGGTCCTCTTTTTAAGACATCTTATTTAGTCTGTGCCCTCTTCTCCAGACATGATTCAGTGCTTCACTCAGTAATGTTTAAAGCATTGCGATGTTCTCAGTGCCCTATTAGCTCCCATGAAATATAGATATGATGTTTAATAAGACCTAGTCTCTATCCTCAAGGGGTTTGTGATCTGTTAGAAGAGAGGCATAAATGAATACTTTTAAAAATCATGACAAATATGATGGTCCATCTAATGAGGAGATGCTCTGTTAGGGAGAGAGAACAGTGAAGCCCTTTCAGAAAACTGTTTTTAAACTGACTTCCTTTGCATATCTTATCCCCACTGCAGAAATTCAAGCTCCTTTGAGAGAGGAGGTTGTATGTCATTCATCTTTGTGCTTCTCATGGACCCAGCATAGGACTTATAATACTACACATGATAATATGTTTTTGCTGAATAAGTGAACTTACAAATGAATGAACTTGGCCAGGAAGGATGATGAATAGAAATGCCATTCTGGTAAAAGTTCTTCTAAGTAGCTGTGCAGCTTCAGGTTGTCTTTACCCCTCACTCTATTATATTGTCTATTCCTTCTTTCTCTCCCTTCCCCACACTCTCCAACACATCAGTTTGAGAAGAGAAAAATGTGAATATATATTTTAAAAGAAGTGCAGGGGCGGGGGGACAGACTTGAAAATGACAGGATGAAATCATTATCAGGGAAAGTCCCATGATACTAGAACTGGACCACAGTATTTATAGACCATTAGCCATATCTATCACTTCCTCCCTTCTTGCCTAGGAAAAGTTAAAATAATAAGTACTTGTGATCTCCAAATTGAAACCTTCTGAGACAGTGAGGACTTTTAGAATGGAATGGAATTCCTTGTGAATCCCAAGTTTCTCAAAATGCTCAAAGCTTCCTTTATCAGAGGATGAGGTCTGTAGAAGTGCAGGCTCAGAGTTTAGAGCAAGGATCCTTAACTGGGTCCATGGATCTTTCTGGGGGGTCCCTGCTGACAAAATTCAGGGGGCCCAAGAACATCCTGAAATTTTATGAAAAATGATGGGTTTCTGTGCACATGCTCTTTTTTCCTGAAGACATAATCCTTAGCTTTCATTACATGCACAGAATGAATTCAAGCATGCCCCCTGCTAAAACGACAGAAAGATCCACTGGATTAGGAAGTATGGTGTGAGGAAAGTCTAACAATCTCTTCCCGAGATAGTCTCTGTTCTCTGTTCTCCTCATCAGTAAAAGGATATATGCAAAGAGTAGGAGGGTAGGAACCAAATATATCCCTTATTGCTCAAATCCATTTAAATGGACCCCACTCAGTCTAATACAGTATGACTAGTGATTAAGTCGCTCTTAGCTACAGTCCTTGACTCCAGTACCCTGAGTAGTCAAAGCCATCTGGCCACTGACCAATGAGCTTCTCTTCCTCTTAGATACTCATTTGGTTCCACAACTAGCTTCTGACAGTTGCTTGCTCTCAGGTTCCCAGTATGCCCTCCCTCTCCTTAAAAAGATGACTCCAGCTCGATTTCAAAGTCTCCTCTCAGAAACCCTTCAGTACTGTCTGATTCATAGCATAGTGACTTATACTTGGGAGACACAACACCTTCTCATTGCTCCTCTTAGAAGTTCCAGGCCCACTTCCCACTTAGCTTCCTTATCAGGAAGAAAGGAAACCAGAAGATCAGTCAGGAAGAGGAAAGAAACGGGAGGCACAGGAAATAGTTTAGCGTAATTAATGCTTTCCACATAATCTGTATGACATTTGGTGCTTTGGGTTCCCCTTCTGGGGTTTAATCTGGTAATAAAACATACAGAAACCCAGACACACTTCTCAGTTCTGAAGGGAAATTAATCAAGATTAGCATTTCTTCAAACCACCTGGACCCTAAGTTATGTATGTGTGTGTGTGTTTGGGAAACAGAGCATTAGAAACATTGGTTTTCTGAGATTATCCCAGGAGGATGAGTCAAATTCAGGATATTTAATTCCTTTTAAGATCCTCATTATGGAACTACATCTCTTGTCCTACCTTAATCAATTTATATCCTTCTACTATCATAATCTAACTTTAAAAAATACTTTCTGTAACATGTTTTAGAAATTTATTTGCAAAAACACCAACACCTAGTCAAATGGTACATGTTAGCCTATGAATCTGACTATACTGCAAATCAAATCATGTGAACATGACAGTGTAATAATTTAACATTTATTTGGTTATTAAAGAATGATAATTATTATATTAGGCATTTGGGCTACATAATATCTATATGGAATATATAACTATAAAGAAGATATGCAGACTTCTGGGTGGCTTAGTTGGGTGAGCATCTGACTCTTGGTTTCAGCTCAGGTCATAATCTCATGGTTTGGGTTTGAGGCCTGTGTTGGGCTCCATCCTGGCAGTGTGGAGCCTGCATGGAATTTTCTTTCTCCTCTCTCTGGCTCTTCCCAAATGTACTCTCGTGGTCTGTCTGTCTCTCTCTCAAAATAAATAAATAAACTTTAAAAAAGAAGATATGGCCACTCTCTTTTGCTAATTTAGAGACATGGGGTGAAGGGATGTATTTTAGTTGACTTTTTCCCCCTCAGAATCCATGCTTCCTTATTTTGGCAATAGGTCCCACCTTGGGCTGAAGGTACTCCTCCACATTCTCAACTACAGAGTCCATGAAGTACACCCTAATCCCTTTAGTCACTCATGCAGAGTAGCATATTTTTCTGATCATGGTGACAAAGAGCTGAGTCCATCAGCTAATCAGGTGAAATAGAGACATTTTCTGGGACTTCTAGAAATGAGAATCTTTTTGCTTCTCATGAGGCTACTACCAAGAGAAACCTCTTTTCCCTCTGGACTGTGGAAGCATATGAGCTTCAAAGAAGGTGGTAACGGAGGAGAAATCTTCCAGCTTCCAGCAGACCCCTATGAGAAACTTGTATTAGGCAAAATAATTTCCTTCTCTCCCTCCAAAGACAGCCACATCCTCATCCCTGGATTGACCTCCATAACTGTAAGATAATAGATTTGTATTGTTTTAAGCCACTAAACTCACTATAGTTTGTTTTGGAGTAATGGGAAACTAGTACAGATTTTGGTACCATGAAGTGGTGAAGTGAGATGCTGCTACAAAAAAAAAAAAAAAAAAAGTACAAGTGTCACTGAAATTGAGCAATGGGCAGAAGCTGAAAGAATTTAAGGAGCATGATAAGAAAAAAACCCTAGATTTCCTTGAATATCCTATTGGTAGAAATATGGACCCTAAGAGTGCTGCAGGTGAGGGATCAGAAAGAAATGAGGAACATGGTATTAGAAACTAGAGGAATGAGCACCCTTGATTTATAATGGCAGAAAACTTGGCACAGTTGTGTCCTCCAGTTAAGTGATGAATGTGGATATTTAGCTGAAGAGATTTCAAAAGTACTAAAGATGGCACCTGATTTCTCTTTGCTGCTGCTCATGGTAAAAGAGAGAGACCGAAGGGAGAACCATTAAGCCAAAAGAAGGACTTGATGATTTGGGAAATTCTCAGCTGTTCCAGATTAGAAGAGACACTGAAATTAAGAGATTGATGGTCCAGAGATTATGCTCTGGAAAGAAAGCTAAGGGTATGACTGGATAACCTTTTGCTCAGGTCTCAGAAAGGTCAAAACGTCAGAGTAATCAGACAAATGGAGTGCTCTTTGAGGACACGAGGCATGTGGCATGTGGATCCTCTCGGCTATTTCAGCAGAAGGCATGAATGGAGAAGGGATGATCCAGAAAAGATATGAAAAGGGACATTTTGTCCAATGGAGTGAATCCTCAAGACAGATACGGGAGACCAACAAAGTTCTTCAAAATATTATAAGAGTAGAAACTGCCAGGCTGGACTGAAAGGGAAAGGGAGAAGACAAAAGGAAAAGGACTATTAGAATCCTAAAACCCTGTACAATCCTAGAAATCCTCAAACCCTATGCAATCCTATACAATCCAACAAGAATATTCAGCTGCAAAAATATGATACTCTTCATGAAAAAGGTGGAAGGATAATTCGAAGGGCAGGGACAGAAACCTAGAGGGAAGAGCCATGGGCCCGGAAGATGGAGCTGCAAACCACAGAGAATTATTCCCATTCCCAATAACATTGAAAATTAATCTTATTTGGCTAGCTGGATTTCAAAATTGCTGGGACTAATAACTCCTGGTTTTCTCCTACTTTCTCCCTTTTAAACAGAAATGGCTATAGACAGTTTCCTATGCCTGTGGCACCACTGTATTTTGAAGTCAGATAACTTGTTCTCTAGTTTCACAGGTACCAAGAGAGTTTTCCTCCATTTAGGGATCAGCTCAGACTCTGACCCAGATCTAGTTTATTGGATCTGAGACCTTTGAGCTGCTAATATTTAGATGGAATTTTGGACTCTGAGTTGATGATGTAATGGATTAAAAGTTGGGGGGGTGGGTTACTGGGTAGGGGTTAATGTCGTCTGCATGTGAGTGAATGTGAATCCTTTGGGGCTAGAGGGAAGACTGTGGAATAAGGTGGAATAGGTGGAATAATGGCCCTAAAGATGCCCATATCCTAACCCCCAGAATCTTGTGAATATGTTATCTTAAATGTCATATGATGTGATGCCATAAAGTTAAGGATTTTGAGATAAAGAGCCTATCCTGGATTATTGGGGTGGCCCCAGTATAATCACAAGAGTTCTTAAAAATAGAAAGGGTAAGCGGAGAGTCCGAGTTAGAGAGGGAGGTGTGATGATGGAAGCAGAAGTCAGAATAATGCCATTATTGGAAGGCATCCACAATGCATGGAATGCAGGCAGCTTCCAAAAAGTAGAAAAGGCAAGAAATGGATCCTTCCCTTGAGCCTCCTGGAGGAACACAGTCCTCTGGACACCTTGACTGTGGCAGATTTTTCTGAATTCTGTCCCGCAAATTTGTGTTGTTTTAAGACACTAATTCGGTGGTAGTGTGTTACAGCAGCAACAGAAAACCATACAGACTGCAACAATGAAGCTGAAACTTCAGAATCAGAGCAAATGGAAGGAAAGAAGCTGGTCTTGGTGACACTAAACTAAGTCTCTTTTCCTGAAGTCAGCCCTGCCTTTGGGTTTCTCAGTTACAAAAGTCAAATAATTCTTTTACTGTTTAATCTAAGTTAAGTAAATTGTTCACCTTGTACAACATAAAGAATCCAAAATAAGCCAGTTAAAAACTAAGCTGATCTTTCTTAAGTGCATTTTCCCCACCATGAAATTTATGGCTTTTACCCGGTTCCAGTTTTGCAACTCATTTTTTTTCTATTTCAAGTGTTTATTTAAATTCTAGTTAGTTAACATATAGTGTAATATTGGTTTCAGGCATAGAATTTAGTGGTTAATCACTTACATATAACACCCAGTGCTCATCAAAAGTGCCCTCCTTAATACCCACCTCCCATTTAGACAATCCCCCACCCACCTCCCCTCCAGAAACTCTCAGTTTGTTCCCTATAGCTAAGAGTCTCTTACCGTTGCAACTGATTTTCAAAAGGCAGAGGTCATCAGAGGTCTAACTCTGGGCATGTGATGATATGACAATGAAGGAAAGGCTTTATTTTCATATTTGTCAACAAGCCCCTCTCAAGGCTCACTATACATATAAAAGATAATTTGGTGGTTAAAAAGAAGAACACGAAAGTTTTCACTTTAAAGCAGTTTCTACTCTAGACAAAGCAGTTTCTACTCTAGACAAAGAAAATAAACATGTTGTATGACGTGGAACTAAAAACTTCATAATGCAATAGCAGAAAACTACGATAGCAGCTTAAAGGAAGGAGCCAATGAGGTGGTTAGAGACGACTTACTGGGAAGAAATAAAACTCCAAAACCTACTGGCAGAGTTTGAGGTGACTCTGCATACACCAAGTTTGGGGAGGCTGAAATTAAATCAGCCTAAGAGGAGAGTATAATCTGAGTAGGGGCACAGTAGGAAAAAATCCAATAAAGAGAGAATCCTAGAGGGTGTATACTCTAAAAATACCCAATATTTCTGGTTTCAAACATTTTCTAAGGTATAAAAACCACCTGGCAAAAGAGATAGCTGAATCATTTTTTTAAAATCTTTAAAGAATAGAAGAGGCATTTGTGCCTGAAAAATAGATGTGCTTCCTTGATTTATATAAAAAATGGAAGAGCCAGAGTTATTTCTAACTGAAGGCAAGTAAGCTTGATATCAGTCATAGGCAGGAGATTTAAAAAAAAAAAACAATGATTAAATACCTGATTTATGAAAACTTAGGGAAGGATGTAAGATCCCTGGGAACCAGCATGGGTTCACTTAGAATAAATTACTGCAGATTGAAACAGCTAGAAAATATTAAAGACAAATCCTATGTGGATTTTTCAGTGAGGAATTTTACAGTGTATTCATGATAATTGCTGTAAATACTTAAGTTAAAATATGACCTAAACAATAATACAGTTTGACAAACCAAAGTAACTAGTATTGAGGTGACTGTTGTCCCATGACTTACCAGAGGACTCTGCTTTCCTTTGCCCCCATAGCATATGCGATTTAATTGATTCCTGGAATAGAGGTATTAACATTACCTCTAATTAACAAGTTAGATGGTGATAGAAAACTAGAAGGAATAATATATTTGTGAATGAATTTCAAAAGATTCAAATGATTTCAGCAAGATGGAACAGTGAAATTAATCTAAAAAATTAAAACGAGTAAGAATACTTGTAAAGGACTGCATTTTTAATAACCACCCCCCCTCCCCAAATTCAATTCTATAAATAAAGCATTGGAAAGAAGGAATTTGACTTCAACTGAGTGTGGGAAAAATGAACATTTTAGCTGATTTTCAGCTTAATACAAGATAACTGTATAATGCATCCACCAAACAAGCCAGTGCCATGTTAACACCATCTCAGATACAGTGGTGTTTTTTTTTAAATTTTTTTAAATGTTTTATTTATTTTTGAGACAGAGATACAGAGCATGAGTGGGGAGGGGCAGAGAAAGAGGGAGACACAGAATCCAAAGCAGGCTCCAGGCTCTGAGCTGTCAGCACAGAGCCTGACACGGGGCTCTAACCCATGAATGTGAGATCATGACCTGAGCCGAAGTCGGAGGCTTAGCCAACTGAGCCACCCAGGCGCCCCATCAGATACAGTGGTGTTCTGAAGCTAGGGTGGTAAATCCCTCTCTGCTGTGCACCCAACAGTATACCCTGGGGTTCCCTATTTAGAGAGAGCTATAATCCAAAATTATATCCCCCTCCCTCTTTATATTTTAAATTACCTCTTCTTCCTTTAGCATCCTACAAATGTGGGTGCCTTCCACTGAGCTTAGAATTAAAGTTAATATGAGTCCCAGTAAATATACATATTTTATATTGTATTATTATATATTAATTCTAAATTAATATTACAGATAATGAATCATATAATATTTAATATATATTTAATTATTTGGAAGCCATTACAAGTGGTTAAAATCCAAATAGACTCTATGAGGAATTATGCCTGAATAGAGAAAATGGCTTTTTATGGTGATGTCCATGGAAGGAGAAAGGATGATAATGTGTGCCTCATTACCAGTCTGACAACAGACCGGATTTCATGTGGAATGGAAGAGGAGCATGCAACCACCATTTATATGCTCATTATGTGCCAGGCTTTATGCCAGGCACTTTAAATATATTATCTTGTTTAATCTTCCTAGGAACCTTGTAAAGTACGATTCTTCCCATTCACAAATGAGAAGCCTGAAACTAAGAGAGTTAAAACCACCAGGCCAACGTCACACAGTTAGCAAGTGCAAGAGCTCAAACTTAAGCAGGTCCTACTCTATGGGTTCCCAGTCTTTCTATGCTGCCTCCCAGCTATTTATAAGTTAGTAAGGCTGTCATAAGAACCAAGTCCTCAGAGAGGCACTGTGTCTTCTTTGTAGAGAGCAATGCCTTTCTTAAGTATGGGCTGCATCTTTGCAAAGTCATCGCATGTATTTTTGTAAAATCCTAGCTAAAGAACTCAAGAAGAGTAGGACCCTGAATAAATTCTGGTAATGGTGTGCTATAAGAAATGGCGAAGGAAATTACCCTGGGATCTGGGAGATGCTGGCTCAAAATGCTCTACTGTAACTTCTTAAAACGGCTATGATGCCTGAGCATTAGAAACTAGAATGGATCTCTTCACATCTTTTCAACCAATAGTCCCTAGCCTCCAGATGGCTGCCCAAAGGGAGAGCAGACCTAGCTCCATCTCAGTAACTGTCTTCTACAAATTATCTTCAGGAACAGGAGTATTTCTTTCACAATAACCCATGGCAGTGGAGGAGAGGAAAACGCCTTATTGATTTCCAAAATGGGAAAGGAACTTTCCCTCTATCTCAAAAAATAGCAAAAGCAAGTTCTTTTGCAAGTAGGAAAGTGTCATTTTTGCAGCTGAATACTCTTGAAAATTGTTACTTTGGTACAACTCTATTCCCTGGTACTGAGGGAGTTCTCCTTCTGAGGCTGGTAAAACTGCTGCAGAAATAGCCTATTTGCTGCTATAGTGGTGAACCACAGAGGTTTAACTGAATAATTTCCTGCTTCTAGTTCTACCATGTGAAGTATTGCAGAAGGCTCAACTGCTGGCCTTCAACCATGACAAAACATATGATTTTTTTCCCTTACATAATGAGGGCTTTCTCTCCCCACAACACTGAGAGTTCTTAAGAAAAAGGAATAGGAGACAAGTTCAGGGTTTTTTTTGTTTTGTTTTTTGTTGCGTTTGTTTGTTTTTAGGAGAGGAAGTAAAGGAAACAAAGGAAACTTGAAAATCCTAGAAAGAAAGGATGGACTCTGTGCTGGCCAGAAAAAGTAACAGATAAGACAACAGGAGAGAAATTACATTCCTGAGCGGCTATGAGAGAAAAGAGAACTGAGAAATTTATAGAATCATCATCATCAAACCAAATCAGTGAAGGAGGTGAAGGAGAAACTAATTTTGTCCAATGATTTTTTTTTAACTAACATATGAAAATGTTAGCACTTTAACTTCTATATGCCTATCATCATGAACATATTGATAGCATCTCCAAATCTATTTAATCAGTAGTTTGGAGTAGTTTTGTGTTTATTTCACAAAAATGTGAAATGTAAGTTTTTTAAACTGTTGTTTTAAGTAACTTAAAATAAAAGGCCAATGCAGCACTGGAGTTTAATTGTTTTTTCATATATGAAAGATTACTGTCTCATCATCCAGAAACATGCTTTAAAATATTTTCCTTGGAGGGGTGACTGGGTGGCTCAGTTGGTTAAGCATCTGACTCTTGAGGTCGTGATCTCATGGTTCATTAGTTCAAGCCCAACACTGGGCTCTGCAATGGCAAATGGAGCCTACTTGAGTTTCTCCTCTCTCTCTCTCTCTCTCTCTCTCTCTCTGTACCTTCCTGCTCACTCACTCTCTTTCAAAATAAACATGAAAAAATAATAAAATAATAAAATATTCTCCTTGGGATATCTGTTTTTCCCCTGAAAATGATGGAAAAAATCTTCATGCAAATACTTTCTTAGGTCTTAAATTTTTGAAAAAGTTTAGCAATACGAGACAGGTAATCTGAAGATAATACACGTATACAATGAATTAAGGTGTAGGCCTTAAGATGATGCTACAGAAAAAAAAATTAAAGTCATGAGAATTCATAGCATCTTAAGTGAAAAATAATCCAAATTTCAAGTATTGTAATGATCCTATTTTTCTAATATGTCCCCCATACCCCCTCACACACATACACCATTCTAGTATGTAGAAAGATCATGGACATAAGGATTAGTGAAACTTAAGTTCAAATCCATTCCAGGCACTATATGACTTTAGTCAGGTTAAACTCTGAGCTTCCATTTCCTCTTCTGTAAAATAGAGATATAAATATGGTCATTCATCTCTGTGTTTCCAGTATTTACACAATCTCTTCTCAATAAGCCAGATTGTTTCTTTTAAAGTATAATTCAGATCATGGCACTCTGTTCAAAATATTTCTTTGGTCCTACTTCTTATTCATCTCACTCAAATCCAATTTCATTTCATACAAAACTCAAATTCTTCTCAACAAAGTGGGTTTAGAGGAAATATACCTCAATGTGACAAAAACCATACATTGAAACTCACAGCCGCATCATATTCAGTAGGGAGAAACTGAGAGATTTTCCTCTAAGATTGGTATGTTTTACTTTCACCACTTTTATTCAACAGAGTTCTGTAAGTACTAGCCACAGCAATCAGACAAGAAAAAGAAATAAGAGGTATCCATATTGGTAAGGAACAAGTTAAACTGTCACTGTTTGCAAATGACCTAATACTACATATAGAAAACTCTGAAGACTCCAGCAAAAAACTGTTAGAAAAAACAGAGCCAAGAAATAAAACCACACTTATATGGTCAATTAATCAATGACAAAGGAGGCAAGAATATACAAAGGAGAAAAGAGACTCTCTTCAATAAATGGTGCTGGGAAAACTGGACAGTTAAACACAAAAGAATGAAGCTGGACCATTTTCTAACACCACAGTCAAAAATAAATTCAAATGGATTAAAGACCTAAGTATGGACCTAAAACCATATCAATCCTAGAAGAGAACAGAGGCAGTAAATTTTTTTCTTTCCTTTATTTATTTTTTTTTTTGGTAGTAACTTTATTATGTGACATACCAACATTTTTCTAGATATGTCTCTCAAGGCAAGAAAAACAAAAACAAACTGTTGTAAATATATCAAAATTAAAAGCTTTTGCACAGTGAAGAAAACCATCAACAAAACCAAAAGGCAATCTATTGAATGAGAGAAGACATTTACAAATTATATATCTAAAAAAATAAACTCATACAAGTCGACACCAAAAAACAATCGAATTAAAAAATGTGAACAGACACTTGTCCAAAAATGACATAGAGATGGCCAACAGACACATGGAAAGATGTTTAACATCACTAATCATCAGGGAAATACAAATCAAAATCATGATGAGATACCACCTTATACCTCTCAAAATGGCTAAAATAAAAAAAAAAGATAAGAAATAACAAGTGTTGGTGAAGATGTGGAGTAAAAGGAATCCCCGGGCACTGTTGGTGGGAATGTAAATTGGTACAGACACTGTGGAAAACAGTATGGAGTTTCCTCAAAAAATTAAGCCTAGAAATACCATATGATCTAATAATTTCACTACCAGGTATTTACCCAAAGACAACAAAAATACTAATTCAAAAAGATATATGCGCCTCTCTGTTTATAGCGGCATTATTTGAAATAGCCAAGATATGGAAGCAACCTAAGTGTCCATAGATAGAGGACTGGTTAAAGAAGAAGTAATGTAGATATATACAATGGAGCTTTATGTAACCAATAAAAAGGATGAGATCTTGCCATCTGTGAGCACATGGATGGATCTAAAGGGTATTATGCAAAAGGAAATAAGTCAGAATGAAAAAGACAATTACCATATGATTTCACTCATATGTGGAATCTAAAAAAGAAAACAAATGAATAAGCAAACCAAAAGCAGAAGCATCCCTATAAATACAGAGGACAAACTGATGGTGGCCAGAGGGGAGGAAGGTGACGGGATGAACAAAATGGATGGAGGGCAGTGAGAGATGTATGCTCCCAGTTACGGAATGAATAAGTCACTGGAATAAAAGGCACAGCATTGGGAACATAGGCAATGATGCTGGAATAGCACTGTATGGTAACAGATGCTAGCTACACTTACAGCGAGCACAGCATAACACATAGCAATGTTGAATCACTATGCTGGACACCTGAAATTTACATAACATTGCGTGTCAACTATACTCAAATTTTAAAAAGTTGAATACAAAACTCAAATGACTATAATGACTACAAAGACCTCAAAGACCTGTACTTCCCTTCTTCAGTGTCTGACTCTGTTTGGTAAATGTCCCCTCACCCCATGTACTGCTTTGGCCTCTAGCCTCTTACACGTTCTGGAACATACAGGACACCCTCCCACCTCAGGGGATGGTCCTCTGCCTGGGACGGCCCTTGCTAGATATCTGAATAGCTTTCTCTTTTACCTCTTGAGCTCTGCTCAAACATCACTTTCTCAGAAAAACCTTCCCTGCCCTACTTTCTTACAGAAGTTGCTGGAGAAAGTACAATTTTACATCAGGAGATTCTTTTGTGTTCTTGATTTTTTTTTTCTCCACCCCACCACTTCTGCTAGTGACTGCTCGCTCATCCCTCAGATCTCAATTCGATCATTATTTCCTCAGAAAAAAACTATCATTGAGTAGATCAAATTCCCCTATTACACCCATTCCTATCCCATCCCTATCCTTCATTGTACTTATCAGGTGGTTATGTTATATTTAATGTTGATTAATGCTTTTCTTTCTCATTAGATTGTGAGCAAAATAAAGATACATTTTTGCTATTATATTTCCAGCAGTGGTATCATGACTGGCACATAAGAGGTGCTCAATGTGTACTTTTTGAAAGAATGAACACATTGCTATTGTACACAATGGCAGTCAAAGGAAACCATCTGATGATCTGGCATCCAGGGCTCAGTCGCCACTGAATCTTACAGTAGACAGCTGATGTACCAAGTATAGCCAAGTCAGAACCAATAGTTCCAGCACAGCATCCTATATGGAAGCTATGCTGTGGTGTAATCAAGCAGCTGGACCGGGCCACAGTGCAGCCCCAGTAAACACAAGGAGGTCATAGTCATCACCAGAGACTGGACAAGGGATGGTGACAGAGCTTAACCCCTGAAATCCAGTACAAGTTGGAGGATCCACATAAGAGAAACGAAAATTGCTACATAAAAGGCAATGCTTTTTAATGCAGCCATCAAAGGTGTTTATGAAACTTTATTCACATGATGAATTATTCACTTATTTAACATAAGTAGAAACACAGGATCTCTACACATATACTATGATCACTGTTGTATAAAAATTATGCAAATAAAAAAACTAGGATGAATCATGACAAAACCGTATCCACAGATCTTCCTGAATAATGAGGCCATGAGTGGCTTTCCTTCTTTCCATTCTTCAGAATGATATACAATTAACATGGATACTGTTAAAGTCAGGAATACATAAAAATGGAGTGGGCATCTGGGGTTTTGCTGCAGACATCTAGTTATCTTTCAGATTGCTGAAACTTCCTCTTCCTGTGAGGAACCAGACCTTTCTCATCCTCATGTCAGGATGTTCTTTGGTATGTTCCAAGCCATGGTGATGTGTTAGCAATGACTCTGATCCAACCAGAACAGAGGACATGCACAGACACTGTGCTGAACAGAGCAGGTGTGTGTTTCTGCTGAACTTGAGCTAAGTGGACATCAGGCCTGGAGCTGCTGCCCTTTTGCAAGAAGAGTGGGTGGAGGATAAGCCACACATGGAACTGAGAGAGAGACAGAGGGAAACACAGTCCTGGTAACATCTTCAGAGCCCTATGAAACTGAGGCAGAAAGACCATATCCCCAGACTTTTCAGTTACTTGAGCTATCATGTACTTTTAGTTTATTCAGTTTGGTGTGGGTCTTCTTGCAACCAATGAAACCATGAGTCAGTGGGAAAATGTCCCTTTGCCCATGTGCGTGGGTGATGGGGCAGGCTGGGACATGCACAGGATGAAGTAAGCCTTAGCAACTGCTACAAGCCCTGCCTATTTTGGGTCTTCTGAGGAGTCTGATCAACTGTGAGTGAGTTGGTCTGAACGAACATCGCATCCTAAGGGCAAATGTTGCAGCCCCATACCCAGTATCAGTCACTGTGGTCTCCTTGAATCAGCAAAGAGGAAACCCGCATGTTTTCTCTGCATAAACAGTATTTCTGTAAGTAATGGCTTCTTCCAAATTTATAATACAACAATACCCTTGACATTTTTTTCTGGTCAATATGAATGTAAAAGTAACTTTTAAAGATGTTGATAAAACAGTTAAATTTGACTTATGTGACCTGTGATTTTGGACTTGTGCATATTTTAGATGACAAAGGATAAATCATATATTCATTTAGAAATAACTTGCTTCCATTCTCACACTGTGGCAACTCACGTGTACTCCTCCCCAGGTATTCTCATCAGAAACTCTTGTTTTCCTCATTCATAGTCACCACCATTTTTCAGAGCACATCATGTTCTCATCCTGTTGAGGTGCAGCCATTATAAATCTATACATGGCTATCACAAACCACAAGTGGCCATTTCTACAGCACTGGGGCAATTTTATATGTCCATTCACTCCACAGCTGTAGAAACAATGTCTTCAAAATATAATCACCTACAATGCTGCTTTTGTAACATGACTGTTAAAAGGGTTGTTTATGATTTCCTCAGTTACTTACAGTCTTGAAGGCATATCCTCAAGAATAATTACTAACTCTGATGTTACTTTGTTTTTTAACCTTACGAAAAACTAATTATGTTAATAACCTGTTTAAACATACAAGACTGCCATTGGTTGAGATCAGCCGAGAGCTCGTGGTTTTCTGAAAGGTACTTCATTATCCATAAGGAAAGAATAGAGGAAGTTCCCCCTTAATATCTTCAAATGAGGAGCCAGAAATACTTTTCTTAGGGGAAAAAAATCCGCTTAGGTTGCCTGTGATATTTTGCAGTATGATTATGATGATTTTATGATTACAGTGATGATTATGCTTACACACAAACTGGGTCCTTACACAGCTTAGAGTCTGGATGGTGAAGCTAATATACAAAGAGACACATCGACTTCAGCTGATAAGCACTATCAGTTGGGAAGTATAATGTACTGAGGAGGCATAAAAGAGGGGCGTTCTTTCTGGACTACAGGTCAGAGACAACTGACCTAAGAAAGGAACAATTGGACAGTCTCTAAATAATGCATAAAAATGAGCAAATGAAGTGTGTGTGTGTGTGTGAGTGTGTGTGTGTGTGTGTAGGAGAGTGAAAGGTGGGATTATAGATGGCAGCAAAAGGACACAATGTTCCAGGCAGAGGGACTAGTATCTGCAAAGGCACAGGTGAAAGAAACACTGTATATTTCATGATAAAAGCTCTATCCTTCTCCTAAAAGGTCAGCTGGTGTTTGGTTGGTTGGTTTGCTTGTTGTTGTTATTGTGTAAATATTTCACTGTGTTGAGAGCTAGTGAGGACACTGCTGGAAACAACAGAGCCCCAAATTTTCAAGGCTCTAGGGTTTTCCAGGACAATATGGCATTTCCCCACCAGATGGGGAAATGATAGAAATAAGCAGTATTAGTATCAAAGGCCATATTCGTGATCATTTTAAAAGCGTATGAAATTCCAAGATGTAAAATTCATTTCAAAGAGCTTTGTGAGCCAAACCATCCCAGCTCCCCTGTGGGGAAAGCCTCTTGACTGAGAGATGCCCCTCCACCCCACCCCCACCCCCAGGCTCTGCCAGCAAGCCTGCACTGCTAATAGCTCAGGACACATGTGCTTGATGAGAACTGCAATATGTTTCCTAAACCGGCACCCTCATTCAAAAATTTATTATGAGCTTTAACTGTGTATAAAGAGTGGTGTAAAGTGGCATGCAGGACACAAGACTGAATGCATTATCAAGTTCCTGCTAGGCATCTAGGAATTTACAATGTAGGAAGGGAAAGACACTACTACATCATCGATACCTTCATTATCAGACACACTCATGCTCCCTTGAGTAACTTCCTAATTGTTTCTCATACCCATGAGACTTCACAATTTATCAAGATATGTAAAATTAAAACTTTAGAAATACAAGAACCAGAGAAAAACCCACAGTTATAGTATGATAACCATTAAATTGGTTTTAGAGTTTCAGAGATCAGATTGGTTCAAAAATGTAAAATATAGTATGTGTTAGCAGTCGAACTAAGTCTGCACAGAGCCTCTGGCTTGCTGCTTTTCATATTTTTCCTGCCTTCTGAAAGAACTGATCTCAGAATCTGGAGCAAAGTTGACCTTCAAGTTTTTGTTAATTAATCTCAACTCTTAAGGCTATAGAGTTGCAGATGCGCCAAACCAACCAGATGACACAAAGCCACACTGAGTGGTGAATGATTTCCTTGAATAAAATGTAATCTAAGGTAGAAGAAGGGAATTTGAACTAGGAGTCTAGAGATCTGGGATTTAGCCTAGACCTAAGGAAGGTCATTTATAAAATGAGGGCACTGATCACCATTAGTGGTTCTGGAATAGGACTGCATGGTTGTTAAAAACAGATTCATGGGCTCTGTCCTATATTTACTGAATCAGTATCTCCATGGGGTGATATCTGTAAAGCTTCTTAAATAGCTTCCTAAGAAAGTTTATGCAAGCTTCCTAAGAAAGATTATGCAAGAAAGATTATGCAAGTATGCACATGGTTGCGCTCTCTCTCTTTCTCTCTCTCTCTCTCTCTCTCTCTCAAAACAAACAAACAAAACACCTAAGTTGGTAAATCTATCCTAAATTATTTCTGAGACAGTGAAGACTCACTATACCTAAAATTGACCTTGACTCTCCTAACCAGCTGAATGAATGCCTAGGGATACAGGAGTGGTTCCTGTTCCCTTGATGTAGCCCCTAGATAGACACAGTCTCTTAAGACAGAGTCTCCAAAGACAATTCCTACCAAAATAATTCAGAACAGTGGCAATATAGCGGAAATAAAACCCATTATTATTTTCAAAGAAAATGTAACATGGATCTACATGGATTTTGAGCCAGAGGAGTTAGTAGCAGTAATGGTTTGTTAGTGAAGGGGTTGTCTCAAATAATTAACCTCTTTGTACTGATTTTCTTTTAAATATTGTTATAAGGGTTAAATACAGAAATATACATGAGGAGGCTTTATAAGTTAAAATGAGCTACACAAATGATGGTGTTAACAAAAAATTTAAGTTTGTAGTATACATGGGAAGTGTATAAAGCAATAGAATATTTGATGGAAAGTAATGTATCACCTTTTTTGATCGTTATATTCTATCAGTTGAGTTTGTGTTCTCCTCCAGATGTTCCTGTTAAGGATACAAAATAGATTTTAACCAAGAGGTTCCTGCATATGAACGGGGCAGGAAGAGGATCAAAGGGGAGAGGGGAAACTCAGATTAAGGAAGGAACTGAGTCTTGAAAATTCCCAGCGCTGGGGTTAGCAATGTCCCAGCACACATGTTTGAAGAAAAATTCCATTCTGTTTAATTCTGAAGGTCCAGAGGTTTTCACTTGCATGGCCTATAACAACAGCAGGCTTCAGGCGAGTAATCTTGTGTCTGTGTTAAATATTCATTGCCTGAAATTCAAACCCATTTTGGGAACCTCTGCATTATCCTGAGTAGTTATTTCATAAATTCATTGCTCATGCACCACACATGGCATTGCCCTTCTATAACAGAGACTTTACAGTCTATAACAGAGACTTTGCAGGGAGGTATATGCTCTGGTAAGTTTCCTTTGAGTCACTATGTGGGGTGTCAGCCTCTTGTGGGGCTATGTTGCTCCTCAGGAATGTTTCTGGCAGCATCTTTTGCAGTTAACACAATGGTTTTCAAATACATGCAACTGTATCTCCCAGAGGTCATTCTGCAATGTCCCGAGACATTTTTGTGCTACTGATATATAGTGGGGAGAGGCCAGGGATGCTGCTAAAAACACACTGCCCAGCAGAGCCCCCCACAATAAAGAACCATCTGGCTCAAAATGTCAGTAGTGCCCACTTTAAAAAACTCTGCTCTCAATAGAGCTTTGACATGTCTTGCTTTTGTGTCCCTTGAATAAAGAGCTGATAACCACTAGAGTTAAGTCAAGCCTCAGTGGAAACCTCTTGAGTGGGCCTCCAAAGCTCAAAACTAAGCATCCTTCTTGCCACCAACTCCCTGCCTGACATTAGGAAAATCAGCTCATTCCTTGGGGCCTCCGCTTACTAGTGGTAAAATGAGGGCTTGGGATTACATGGGTAAATTTTAAAAGATGCCCTTCTGTGTCATGGTATTTCATGAAGGTGTCTCTGTAGAGGAAAATCTTAAAAGCTAAATTTCCTGAGTGCCTACTACAGGTCAGGTACTCTTCCAAGTTCTTTACTGGTAATAACTCATTCCACCCAGATGACACCCTGACACAGTGACTATTATTACCCACCATTTATAATCTGGCAAGAAGACTGAGACACAGAAGAGTTACCCAAATTTGCTTACCTCAAAGGTGGCAGAGGTAGGATTGGAACCCGAAAATCTGATTCTAGAGCCTGCACAGGGAATGGACATGAGCGTGCCCTCCCGTGAGAGGGAAAACTCAGGTCACCATCAGCTGGAAGAACTTCTGCCCCTCCCCTCTGCTTCATCCCACCTTGTTCCTGAGGTTGTATGTATATGTGTGTATTTACTATGAATCATCTGTTGAACTATATCTTTTCAAAACCACTAAATATGTGATTCCTGAGGTTTTTTCCCACTTCTGAGATTTTATTATATGAATCTTCCAAAATGGTCAATCCAAAATAATACTTATCCAAAAGCATACGTAATAATGAAAATAATGATAATTCTAAGATAGCAATGAAAACTAACTAGACATAATTGTGTCCACAGTAATAAAGACAATCTTGGATTCATAATGACTTTTCCCTGGAAAAATTTAAAGCACATAACCTATTTAAGAATAGCCCAATATGAAAAAAAAAAAAAAACAACTACAAGTTTACAAAGCTATCCAACTTGGGACTGAGTGTGTTTTAAATGGAGTCCTGGCAAAACAGATTCACTGTGATGTTCCTTTAAATACCAAAATCCCTTAGTACATTTAAAAGTGACTCAATTTATGGGGCGCCTGGGTGGCTCAGTCAGTTAAACGTCCAACTTCAACTCAGGTTATGATCTCACTGCTTGTGAGTTCTAGCCCTGCATCAGGCTCTGTGCTGACAGCTTGGAGCCTGGAGCCTGCTTCGGATCCTGTATCTCCCTCTCTCTCTCTGCCCCTCCCCTGCTTGTGCTCTGATTCTCTGACTCCCTCTCTCTCAAAAATAAACATCAAGAAAAACTTTTTTAATAAATAAAAGTGACTCAATTTACAATACTCGACTTTTAGGAGCTGACCTACTGCGTACAATGGAATACATGTGCAAGAACTTACTTATGTCTTCCTCAAACTCCAATTTCTCCAAAAGCATTATTTGCCACATTTTTTGAGAAAAACAAAGATAACGTGGCATGTCGTGTAAGCATAGAACTAAATGAAAGCTATTTGATGGGAATGGCTCACAGTAATGATGAGGATTACAGTGATGACCATGGTAACCATGAGGTGTCCAAGTTCTGAGAATTAGAGGCAGTAACTTTCTATTTAGAGGATAGAGATCTTATTTACTATACTCTGCTACTATCATGGTAACTGAATATTATAAATAGTGTATCCTTTCCAATTTCAACCACATAATATCAAGACCTCACCATCAATGAGAAATGGTCATTCTAATGCATGAAAAAATTAAGTATCATAATTTTATCATGATTTACTGGGCAGACTATGCTGGTTATTTACTCAATAGCCTTTCTTCCTCATCACACATCCTTCTTCCTAGCTGGAAGTGCCTGCGTCCCCCACAAGGGCTAATAAAGCAAGTTATTTGCTTCCCCAAATTCTCCTGCAGCCAGAGCACAGACAAAACACCTAATGCATCAAGAGAAATCTTCAAGAGGTTTGGGAAATAAACTATCCCCAATTTCCTTTGTACACAGTATGTAAAAGTATCAAGACTGGGGCAACTACCACCTTACCAATTGGCAGAATGAGTCAAATAATGAAAACCACTATTTTGAGAGAGGTAGTCTGGAAAGACAGTAAATACCCAGGTGGACCAACCTTTGTAAAAGGTGTAAAAGAAGTATGAAAAGGGGGTTAATTCCCAAGTTTATCTTAAATCGCTGATATTAAATATTTATGGTGCAGTTTGTTATTGATGCTGCCCTCTCTGGATATTGAATGCAAAAGGAAAAGAATCATGGCATTTTCAATGTTGTATCTCTGAAATCAAGAATAGTACCTGCAACTCTGTAAGTATACAATAAATGGCGAAGTGAATGTTGAATCAAGACAGAGGGAACTCAGACACTGAACCAGTTACTATAAAAAAAATTGTCCCCTGAAATTTTACTAGTCCCTCTTACTGATTAATGAAGAAAACATATAAAAATATTATTCTAATAATAGAATCAAAAATGTAAGGTAATGTATATAGCATTTACACTTGTTTTTTCAGTGCTTTGGTCAATAACCAACATATTAAACAGGTAGAGCTGGAGAATCAGCCTTAAATTCTCATGACAACTTTCTCACTTTCAGTCATATGACCTCCAGTAAAGTTGGTCCCGTCTCAGATTCTCAATTGGCAAAAGGAATAACGATCTCCAGGGTTGTGACAAGTATCAAATGAGATAGCATGTATGAAAACACTATACTGTGTAAGCCTCAGTGAAAACAGCCTCTCTAATATAGCTCGATGAGGGAGTTAAATCTATTTTAACATGAAACCCAAATTGTTTCACTTTTTTATTTGTTGCTTTAGAGTCATTCAAGGAATTCTGGTACAGAGGGTAAACTATGTCCACAACTAGCCAGAATGAAAGTTAGTAAGATTTCAAAACTGTCTTCCCCATCCTTGAGGGGAACTATTCTGGCCTCTGATGATAGCTGAGATGCTTCTCTTGTGCTCAGAGTAGCGACTACAAGAGAGAACTGGGCTTGTGATATCAGGAACATAGACTATGGAAGCAAGAAAAGTGGTGAGGCGAGGAACGTGGGAAAAAAGATGTAGGAAGCTGTGAATTCCAAAGGCCTAAGTCAAGAAGGTGGTCTGGGAGTGGATCAGAACCTGGAGACAACATGGTGGGTACAGATTTTGTCAGCTGACTTTGAGTGACTAGAAACATCTTATGGGCTGTAAACAAGATCTGTGCCAACCAACTGCTCTTTACATGAAAGGATCGTTTCACTGATAGAGCCTAGTGCCCTCATTAGCTGCTGTCCAGTAAGAGAAATGCCCCAAACCTGACAAGTCTACACTCTTTTCTTGTCAGCAACCCTGAGGACACTGGCTTATGTGCCCCATGACACACTGGTAGGACCAAAGGGAAACCTAGCCATTTAGAAAATTGATACAGAGAAGAAACAAATTATGAATATAAGGAACTGAACTAAGTGGACCAGGGCTGCATCAATGGAGAATGCATACTATCATTACCTTGCTACACTGCCAAACTCAAAATTTAAGATGTATAACTGTAGGTCAATGGGCTAAACAATGTAGTAGCAGTCTTACTGATTTGTTCATTTTCTAAAATCTTAATTGCACTTAATGTAAATATCAATTTAGCAGTCAGTCCTTCTTTGTGGGTTAATATGTGTACAAATCTCTGCCAATCCATCTTTTTGCTTTAGTTTCCACAGGTACCATCAAAGGCCTTTCCTTAGCTCCAACAGGAACCAATGACTAGTAAAACTCATCTCCTTGTTTCTAAAATGTATTCCCTTTTAATGGACTTGAAATTTAGCAATCAAATTAGTTTTTCAAATGTCCACTTATGGTCATCACCCCCCCCACACACCAAATATTTGTATTTTATGGTCACCAAACTTAACATCAGACTATTTAGGATCTGACCTCCATGTTTCCTGTTATCTCATTTTTATTTTTCTTCACATTCCTTAATCTTTGGCCAAAATCCATTGCTTGGTTGTCTGAACTTAACCATGCATTAGCCTTTCCATACCACTGTTCTTTCCTACTGCCTGGAATGCTCTTGCTCCTCATCCCCATCTGTTAAACTCTTACACTTCTTTTATGACTCAATGAATTACTACCTTATCCTGTAAGATTTTCCTTCATGTCTTCTAGTCATCTCTTTGTCCTACCATTATAAACCATACTGCCATATCATGAATTCCTTAGACACATGGAAGATGCCCAAAAACATTTACTAAAGACAAGAAATTTGCTAGCTATCTTAGCTTCAAAACTGTATGTTCTTAAACTGTAAGTACCACATCTTTTAGATAATTCCAATCCACCCTTCCTCACAGGATTTAGCATAGAGCCATACTCACAGAAAAAACTCAGTCCATGTTTGAGAAATATCAGATTTCTTCATTTCTCCTCTACCATTTATTACAGAGCCTTCCATATAGCAAGTGTTCAGTAAAGACTTGTTCCAACCAGGTGATTCGTTGTTATCGAAAAAATTTAACCAGTGCTTCCAAAAAAGCCAGCCAAACAAAGAAAAACAACAAAACAGCAACAACAAAAACTAAAACACTTGGTCATTCAGGTGGGACAGAAGCCATATAATTAATGGCATTTTTCAGCCAGACCCTTCTGCAGGCATGGTCACTGTCAGGAAGAATTGGTCCCTGTATGTCTCCTGACTCTGAGCCTTATGTCCACCAAACAGTAGTATCATCCATTCCACAAAGGGCTGGCCCGGTTCTGATGGTTTATCATAGAAAAGGATAAGAACTCTTTTAAATCTGCTGTTTTTCCCCAGCTTGTCACAGATTCTTTTGAAGCATCTGTTCTTTACAAAACAGTGTGGGTTAATTCCAGGTATATACAATCTTTGTAGAAATTTAGAGGATTTTGTTTGGCCCTCACAACTGCTTCCCTGAATTTTTTCAGTATCTCCCTCCAATGACTACCATTTCCTGTTCCAAATTTATTAGCCCTCAACTCCACCCCCATTCTTTAATTAAGAAACTCTTAATTTGTTCATCTTTTAGGAAATGCACAATTTCAACATCGATTCTTTAAATGTGATAGTTACAGCCAAAATAACCAGCCAGTCTGTAAAAAAATCTGGGATGCAAGCCATGAGGTCCCGTGATATAGATCTGAACATATTTGTCTTATGTCCTCCTGCCCCTGTTACTTTCCTATCTAGAGGCAGTGAGTACTTGTCAGTAAATTCAGATGAGCAGAATGTAGCAGGGTTCAGAACCCTACTTCATCTTCAAGGAGATGCTGAAAAATAGGTGTTTTAATGTCTTTGTTTGGAAAGTTTCAAACAGGCATCAGTGTGTATCTGGATATTTAGCTCTTTTGTTTTCATTTTTAATTGCCCACTTAGTGCAACAATCAATAATCCTAAAAGGGTGACCTGCTAACCACACGGAGGCATTATTTTACACCTCATTTCCCTCTGCAATCCTTGGTTCCAATGGAGACTATGGTTAGTTTTAGTTTTTTTTGCTGTTGTTGTTACAAGCCTTCAAGTGCCTGAATAAATCTATTTAGGCACATAAAACTAATATAAAATAAGTGTAATTACACTGATATAGGAGTATGCATGCACATATTGAGAGGTTTTTTATAGCAGTTATTTTGTAATTAATTTATCTCAACATGAATATCGAAAAAAAAACAAGATGGACTCTGAAGATACTAATTTAGAAAATAGATGCTCTCATTTCATGACATTAACATATTGTGTAATCTTTGATAAGAAAAAAATGTAGAAAAACTTGAGGGTATTTACTTTTTCCTAAATTATTTCAGGAAAAAAAATCACTATGGTCTCAGTTTTTGTCTGCTCATAAGAGCTGACCCCATTGTTTCAATAGCATCCACCTGTTTATTTCAAGTCACTTAATTTATTACTAGTTTTTTAATTTAATACATTATTCAATTATGAAGTTAGTTTGTATATAAAGGTATGGTATAAACTAATGGCATGGCAAAAGAGTTTATGCAAGAATGTCACAAGAAGCAAGACTATGTCAAGCACTGGTGTTCTGACTGAAATGTGGACAATAGGGAGCCACCGAAGAACGTTTGAAACAAATGGCATGTGTATAAGACCTAACCTTCTTTTTAAGTGTCATTGACTCATATGTCAGAGACCTGAAAAGATTCAGTCCAGCATATACCCAAACTTACTTGACGCATCCTTTCTTAAAACTTTGAAATAGCTTATCCAACGATTTCCACTGTCCTGTTCTCCTTTCTAATTTTGGGGTCCAATAGCGACCTTATTTGGAAATAGGGTCTCTGAAGATGTAACTAAGTCAAGGGTCTTGAGATGAGGTCAGTTTGGAATTAAGGTGGGTCTTCAATACAATTACAGGTGTCCTTAAAAGAAAGAAGGAGAGGGAGGTTTGAAATATACTGAAAAGGCCATGAGAAGAGCCAGAGAAGAAGGTGGTATGAAAATGAAGGCAGAGATTAGAGTGAAGCACCTACAAGTCAAAATATACCAAGGATTGCCTGCAGCCACAAGAATCTAGGAGAGGTTTAGCACCAATTTGCCCTTAGAGCCTCCAGGAACTTACCCTGTGACACTGTGATTTCAGGCCTCTGACCTCCTGAACTCTTGAGAACAAATTTCTATTGTTTTAAGCCACCTACTGGGTGGTAATTTGTTACGGTAGCCCCAGGAAATACAGTGAAATGAATTACATTTCCTTAACATTTTAAGCCACTTTGCCTCCTCACAATTTCTTTTTAACACCTGGAAGCCGGATGAAATGTAGTACTCCTTGCTTAAATCCCCCCCAAAATCCTTCTTCTCAGTCACATGAAAAGCCCAAGATCCTTTCACTGGCTTACAGGACTTGTCATGTTCTAGTGCCAGGTAACATCTCCACTCCTGCAACACGGGCCCCCTGGCTGTTCTTTGAACACCTCAGTAGTGTCTACACCTTAGGAATTCCTGCATTGGGTTTCCTTTGACCTAAAACTCCAGACTTCCTAAAGATCTTCACAGTTTCTTTACTCATCTCCTTTAAATGAAGTCTCTGTTCAGATTTTCCCCAGTCAGTGAGGTCTACTGACAACTATCACCACTACTACTAACTACTGCTGACTATACCTTATTGAAAATAGCAAATCATGTCCATGCCACTGTGCCAGTGCTAAAGATGCTCTTACCCCGTCCTACAGCTCCTTTCTGTCCACTGAACTTACAGCCATCTAGAACACTCTACAATTTATTTTACTGTGTGTATTATTTATTGTTCACCTCCTTCACTACTAGAATATCAACTCTATGACAGCAGGAATATTTGAATGGAAAACTGATGCATCTCAATTACCTAGACACCTAGACAAGTGCTTGGTGCCCAGAAGAGGCTCAGCAAATAATTGTTGAATTAAATGACTTGTTTTGTTTTGTCGTGTTTTTACTTTTAAGCCTAACTCATCGCCTAAATAGTCCTAACTGATATGCAACAGCATTTTAATCTTAGCAAATACAGGTGAGAGCTCCTCTCTCATAAAATGTTGTCCTCCAATTTTCCTTCATTTATTTTCAGGAGCATTTTACATGCCTGCATGAAGTGATGTGGCTGGATAATAAATTAAAACAGCTCAATTTTTTTTCTTTTATAGTAAGTTAGGAAAGAAAGAAAGGCACTATCACACAAATTACAGTGCAATTAGCTTTTTTGTTTTTCTTTTTACTTGACAAACAGGATTTTTCTTAAGCATCCCTATCCTCATGATGTTGCACTGGTCTCTACAAGTACATATATCTTTCTTGAAATCTGAAATTAATTACGTCTATTTTGACAAAATTTTTCTTTCCTCTGTATCTCAAACATTTGAAGATAGCTAATTCTTGTAAACCATTTACTACTGCCCAGTTGTTTTATTTCTGTGGGTTCGTTGCTAGAATAAGAGATATTGTTCTACTTTGGAAAGCCATCCAGAAGTGTCCATGTACCTTGAATCCATTTACTATTGTACTTTGGAGATGTAGCTCCAATAGCAATCCACATCAAAACTTAGGTTTTAAATAATTTCAGTAAGGCTGACAGTGTTCACTTGTGCCTTGAAATGAATGTTCACATCAATCCTGAAGACTACTTAGTACTGTGTGCATCCACACATACCATGTATGTCCATACATACTGTGCATCAAAATAGGAAATATGTTTTATAGCATGGCATTCCTTTTTATTTGTGAAAGACCTTTTAGTTTAGGCCATGTCATTTCTGGATAGATGAGATCAAAAGGTCCAGAAAAAAATGAAAATGGTTAGAAATAAGCACTAGAAGGGACCTCAAAAAGATCTGAGGAATTAGGTAAAACAGGCACATATACAGAGAAAATCAATATATATTTAAAAAGAATTTCTGTGACTAAAAATCTGCTTATAATATTCTGGTTTGTAATGTTTTCTTCCCTCCTGCACTTATCGTTGATATATTTTTTTCCCAATGCATAAGCATACTCAGGATGGACTCTAAGTTTTCTTTCCCTAGGTCACATTAACACATTCCACAAGTTTAACCTTGATAAATATGACCAAAGCTTAGTCCCTAAAGAACCTCTTTATTTCCATTGCAAAGTTTGCCTTAGCACTGATTACAGTCTTTCATTTTACATATAATGATATATTAAGTTAACTGGAATTGGGGTTATGAAAATACATTCAACAAATACATTTTATGATGTATATATGTGAGTGCTTCTGCTTACAGATATAAAGAGAAAACCAGGAAAAATTAAATATAATGACAAGTTAAGAAAGGAGAATATTTATATAAAGCCATTGGTTAGTCTATAGCATGCATTTTCAATAGAGTATTTATAAATTCCTGGGGACAGGGAAAAAAAGTTTATTTTTCTGTATAAGTTATAGATTATATATATGTATACATATGAATATTTATATATATTTATATATAAATTTTATATATTTATATATGTAAGTATACATACATATATATATGGCAAATAAACATATACACAATATATATGTGGTACTAACATTTCATGGGAGGGGACACAGTTGGATGATTAGAAAAAATATACTTTAAAAGGCTCCTTAGAGGGGCGCCTGGGTGGCTCAGCCAGCTAAGCATCTGACTTTGGCTCAGGTCATGATCTCATGGTTCAAGCCCCATGTGCTGACAGCTCAGAGCCTGAAGCCTACTTTGGATTGTATCTTCATCTCTCTCTCTCAAAGATAAACGTGAAAAAAAATTATCAAGTCTCTTTAGAGAGGCAATTATGAATTTTCTTTAAAAGTTTGGAAAACATTAGTGAGCAATGATTAAATCTGGGTTACAAAATCCATACTAAAAGATCCCTATTATGCAAAACAAAATAGGAAATGTCATAAATGTCAAAATTCCCATAGCTTATTAAATATACCAAGTTCTATGAGAAGAAAGTTTTTTTTTTCTAATTTTGTGTAACAGAAGGTTCTTTTATGTGCCTTTATATAGTAGACTTTCAGTGAGTGAGTTTTTCAGGAGACTTTTTTTGTTTGCTCCATTTAATACAATGTCAAAATGCCAACAGTGGAAGTGTATGGTGAGGGAGATGAAAACAAGGCAAGATAATCCAAATATACAGCTCTGGGATGGTCTGGTCAAATACATGGCTACAGACAGAACCTCAGGAGTGAATGCGTTGCATGTTTTTCCAAATGATTATCCCTAAGCAATGTTTCTCTTGACTGAGTGCTTTAAAAAGTCTAGTGGCAGTTAATTTGAGTTTATATTCTTTGGTGAGAATCTGGAATACAGGTATTTAGTGTTGCAGATCTCCTCCCCGACTCCATAATGGAAAGAGCTTTGCTTTTATGTAATTATATAAAGAGCACATGCTTATTGTAAAATATTCTAAATACAGAAAAACTACAGGAGATAAAATGTTGCCTGAAGTTCCACAATCTTGAAATAATCAATATTTTCAGTATTTCATTAATCTCCCTGTCTCTATACAAAAGTATATGCATTTAGATTTATTTATACATAAATTTGTCTTTTCTGTTGTACACAAAGCATAAATATCTCCATATATATACATATGATGTCTATATGTATGTATTATATATACATATATGCATACACACACACACAAATAAACATTAACGGAGCTGTATCTTTCATTTTATTTTTAAATCATGAGCTCCTTTTTAGTTCTATTTTAGTCTCATATATTTTTTTTTCACCAGAGTATAGAATTTCATGAAACTAAATTTCCTCTTTGACCAGTTATACCGCACCTGCCCATGGAAATAGGACTACTTTATATCACAGTTCAGATTGTCACAACTAATGGGTATAGTAAGGGATTGTTTATGCCTTGCTTCCTGCTGTGAACAGTAACATTATAAACCTAATGGGCAGAACCATTGCTCTCCTAGGGAGTACTAAGGGGCTCACTTAAACTGGAAACTGTGCCTTATGCATCAGTGTGTACCCAGTATGATGCCTGACATGTTATAGATGCTCAGTAAATTAAGGACATGAAAAAGCTGAGTAACACCCCATGGAGAGGTTGTAGGTCTACATTAATTATGGGGTAGAATGTGGAAGTTATGTGTAATTTTCAAAGTACTAACTAAATTCCCAATATTTGTCATGCTCTTGAAATCCAGTAAGTCAAGTTTATTTCCATGGAGATATTCTTCTCTCCTGATTCTACAGATCAGGGTTAGCTAGCTAGGCAGGTAGAAATCTGAGAATATAACTACAGAACTATAGTCTACTGATCCTCAAATAGAATCTATGCCAGGATGTGAGCAAAATGGAACTCATCCATCCATGCATTCTCTGACATGAAGATGTCCTTGATCAGGGACCCATGAACAGACCCCATTGTAATAGTTGAATTCTACTTTCTTCTGATTTCTTATTAATATGGGAGAACCATCACACAAAACAACATAGAAATATTCTAAGGTAGGATATTTAGATAAATCTTTATCTCTGATTGTCATTCCAGTTTTGCTTCAGTAAACACATTTGGATATTTAGAATTATATTTAATGGTCAGATTCTGACTTTGCCTTTGGATATTTATTTTTGTATAATGCAGCATACATGAATTTTTCTTTTACATTTTTCTTCCAATGTTTATCTTTTTCTGTTTATATCTTGTTTAAGAAAACTCAAAAAAATAAACTTTAAAAACATAAGTGAGAATGAGTTCATTTTCATGTCCACTTTTGAAGGAATGCGGTCAAAGGTTAACTTGCTTACATGCAAGCTGAATTCTTCCCAAAGTTGTTTAGTTGCACATCACTGAGGTTTAAAAAGACAACTAATGCCTCATTCTGATGTAATGATACAGTGAAAGGGATTTTCTATCAGATCATCTTCAAATAATTGTAAGGACTTAGAAGATATGAACTGGAAAGGGACTGCTAAGTCAATTTCAATCCAGTAAGAACAAAACTTATATAATTCTGCCACATAATGCATCTTAGTTTTGATTTTAAGTATGTTCTTCATTTACTTCAGCATGACTCTGGCCCATCTCCTGGAACTCCCTAGTAAAAGGAAATACTTTGATTTAAGTAATGATTTCTCAAGACAAATAGCAGCGTTCTATTTATAAACATTCTTCCTGTGAAAGAAACTGAGGTACCTGAATTCTGAGAAGTTAGTGATTCAGTAGGCATTTTCTTTATTGTTCTCCTTCCAAGTTGCCTTCTGGAATGATCACGAGAGAATAAACGAATAGTTTTGTTACCTTTTACAAGTTTTCAACAATATTTTTTTTCTTTGCATGGTTGGTTAGCTCCCAGAAAACAAGTAGTACTTCTGCAGGTACTATTAGGGAGAACTAATACTTCTTTGCAATTTCTTAGAACCTAAGAGAATTGTTTGGAGACCCAAGGAACTCTAGAGAAGTGCTATTCTATTTCTATGCCAGACAGAACTGCCTTCTTCATCTTTTCTTCCAGCTTTCAACAACCCAACATTTAGCAGAGCTCCTCTTTCGCCCTTCAAAGCCTTTGTACACACTCACCTTGAGCTTGCCACACAACACTTCCATCCTTTACTTTAAATCAAAGGTTAGCAAACTATCTGTTTTGGAAAATAAGGTTTTATGAGAACACAGCCACACCTTTTACATAAACACATGTTTACATATTGCCTAACAGCTGTTTCCACACAAGTTGAGCAATTGTATCAGAAAGCAGACAAAGCCAGAAATATTTACTATGTGGCCCTTTACAGGACATGTTTGCCAACCTCTGCTTTAAACTCAGATTTTCCTCCAAACCCATCTAGAGATTTTTCAGAGATTCATTTAACTCTCCAGAGGATTGACAGTATTTCCTTTCCTTTCCTTTTTGATTTTGAGTTCCTACAGATAGAAAGTTTAAGGCTGTACTTTTTTATATTAATAAATTTTATTTTTAGAACATTTTTAGGTTCACAGTAAAACTGTGAGCAGAAAGTACAGGGAGTTCTTATGCACCCCTATCCCTACGCATGCACAACATCCCCCATTACCAACACCACAATGGTACATTTGTTACAATCAAACCTACAATGAGAAATCATAACTCAAAGTCATAACTGACATTAGGATTCATTCTTGGTGTTGTACATGTTGTGAGTTTTGATAAATGTACAATGATGTGCATCCAACATGGTAGTGCCATACAGAATAATTTCACTACCTTAAAAATCCCCATGTGCTCTGCCTATTCATCTGTTCTTTTCTCTTCTAACCCCTGGAAACTACTAATCTTTTAACTGTATCCACTGTATCTTTTTCCAGAATGTCACCCAGGTGAAATCACACACTATGTAGTCTTTCCAGATTGGCTTCTTTCACTTAGTAATATGCATTTCCTCCGTATCTTTTCATGGCTTGACAGCTCATTTCTTTTTAGTGCTGAATTGCTTGTATATACAACATTTTGTTAAGCCACTCACTTACCAAAGGACATCTTGGGTCTTTCCAAGTTTGAGCAATTATGAATAAAGCTGCTATAGACATCTGTATGCAGGTTTTTGTGTGAAAATAATTTTGAATTCACTCAGGCAAATACCAAGGAGAATAACTGCTGGATTGCATGGTAAGAGTATGTTTAGTTTTATTTTTTAAAAAAGCTGCCAAACTGTCTTCCGAAGTGATTATACCATTTTGTGCTCCTACCAGCAATTGATGAGAGTTCCTGTTGCTCCACATCCTCATCAGCATTTGGTGGTGTTGTCAGTGTTTTAGATTTTGGCTATTCTAGGTGTTTATTGACATCTCAATGTTGTTTTAAATTTGCAATTCCCTAATGACACATGATACTAAACATATTTTCATATGCTAACTTGCCATCAATATGTATTTTTGGTGAGGAATCTGTTTAGGTCTTTTGCCCATTATTTAAGTGGGTTGTTCATTTTTCTTATTTTTGAGTTCTAAGAATTCTTTGCACAGTCCTTTATCAGATGTATCTTTTGCAAATATTCTCTCGTAGTCTGTGAAGGCTGTATTTTTGAAAGGGGCTATGTTGAAATTCAATTACTTAAACCAAGTGATTAAAATACTATAACTTATAGAGTATAGACTAAAATACTTTTCAGAGGTCTTTAAATATTCTCATTACAAAATTAATATTATATGCTATAGGAAATTTGAAGACAAAACACACACACAAAATCAAAACCCACGTTACTTTTTGGTATACATATAATATATATATATATTATTATATGTATATATGTATATATGAAGAATATTCATATCATAAATATTCCTTAATATATTTACATTTATCAATATGTTATGTTCAATTATTAAAGTATTACATGTTATTCCATAATATTGTTTTAAATGAAGGCACAGTATTGTATCTTGCAGTTATATAGTAATATGACTAATTCCCCATGTTAGATATACTCTTATATCTTATCTTTTAAATAACGCATTGATTAGTGTCCTAGAAAAAAAAATCTTAGCATACATCTTTATTTCTTTAGCACAACTTTCTAGAAGTGGACTTGTTGTGCCAGAACATAGAAAATTTTAGAGGGCTTCATACATTTCACCAAAATTTCTCCAGAAACTTTCTTTTCTTCTAACTAACACCCTTGGAAAACCATCATGACAGTATTATAAATTCTCTAACATTTCATTTTATGAGGTATACTAAATCACATCCATGTAATATATGATCAATTCTTTTCAGACACAAAATGATAGTGGATAACTTGATCTACTCATTAACACTACACTTGACTCCAGGTTAATTTGACTTGTTATCAAACACCAAATACACTTTTAGAGAATAAAAACCTAGGGTAAAATAGTTAACATTAAAGACAAGCAAACAAATAAGGAAGCAAGCAAACAAACAGAAACACCTGTGATTCCAGATCCTAGAAAGGTCTTAGAAGATATTCTAAAAGGTGTTTTCAGTGTGCTCCATATCCTCAGACCAAGGACATACTCTTTCATTATTCACAAGGGAAAAATTAATTCTCATATGAAACTAACTCTGGAATATTTGCCTAAAAATTATTTGCCCCTTACTTCAAATTCACAACAAATACTAACTGACTCCCTCCGAATGAAGCACTGTGGTAGGGTAGGCTTATGGTCTCTCAGACTTGAGGCCAAATTCTAACTCTTTGGAAATTACTTAATTTAGATAAACCTTAACTTGCTTGTCTGTAACAGAGGCAAACCATCTACAACAATAAGGTTGTTAAGTCTAAACAAGATCAAATATGAAGAGTACCTATGACGGATCTCATTATTTTTGTAATTCCTAGTTCTTCAAGTCAAAGCAACTCTGCCTTAGGAAATGTGCATGCTGTGAAAGAACACATTCCCAAAGAAAATTAATGAGACTAAATGGAAGCCAAGTGTAGCCCATGTACTGCTTATAAAACCGCAGTTCTGCTCAGTGCTAACAATACCTAGCCAGAATAGACTGCTAGTAAGAAAAAGCATATTATTGAGGGTACACCATTGGAATGAGAATAGAATTCAAGTATTTCAGTAATAACAATGAGAAAAAGAATACAGAAAAGAATCCATGCCTAAGCATTATAGTTTGCCACTGAATGTCGAGGCAATTTTTGGATATTCTGATTTTTGTCTAAAAGATTTTCCCCAAGATTAGACGGCATTGTAATGTGACCAAATAAATAATGCTTACATTCTGGTTCCACAGCTGAGTGATGGCTTCTGACTAGAAATTGAATGAACAGTTTAATGGTAGTTCAAATAGTAGCAAATAGTTGTTTGCCAGTTTACAATCACTTATTCTCATTCGCTCTCTGTCATTTTCTGAGCTATGTTGCAGTTAAGAAAGCTGTCATACAAAATGAAAGTGGCTTTTTCAAGCAGAAAACAAATGTACTCTGGCTGGCAGACTGGCATTTAATCATTCAGTCTCTTAGCGTCATTACTCTGCTGTTAGCGTAAAACATCCTGCATTGTTTAAGGAGGAGGAGATGCGCTGTGAACACCTGGCCCTTGCCAACCTCTGCAAGTAGGTGACACCAGATCTTGGATATCCCTTGGGTGGTGATCTTTCTTGAAGGAATATCTGGGTTTATCAGCTGTGGTAGAGCAGAATGTCTCTGGACCTGTGATTCCCACATTCACTATCTTCAGGTTGCGGGGAGAGGGTATTCTAAGACAGCTCTCACTCTCTGGCTTGGTTTATCATATCACCCTCCATGGCACAAGGATTTGAAGCTATTTAAACAACAGGTCTGCTGTATCCCTCTCTGCTCCCTCCCCTAATGACATATATTAGTTAACAAAAGACATGTCTTCTGGTAAAACTGAAAATAATGACTATTTCCTTTGGTTTTAGAAAACTCTGGCTATTCCAAATCATTTGTGTACACCCAGAGCTTTGTCTCTTCCCTCCATTTTAGTGGATTGGCACCTCTGGGATGAAAGGGAAGAGTATTGATTATATTCACCCATACAGAGCAGGATCAAATCAAGCACAACCACAGGTGGGCACTGTGCATGCTGACAGCTGTCCCAGGTGGATGAGAATCAGGTAATATTATTACTCAAGTCCAACAATAGCAAATTTTCCTCTGGACTCCAGCTGTATCCTCCAGCTGCAAGGGTAAAATTGAGATGCCCTGTTACTGAGGAAGCAGTAGTATATCTGTCTTTCTCCTAGTTGCATATTTAATGTGCCAGATAAGATATTCCCTTCTGAAATCAGTTTCAATTTCTTTGAGCAAAGGGAACATTTTGATGGATATTTTTAATAGAGCAACTTCAAAAAAAAAAAAAAAAGTTAAATGTTGGCATTCTGTCCAAGCATCATACATGCATATTCACACTAGGCTTTCCATATGTATGCCTTTTAGAATAATTCTCTAGTTTACAATATTTTGCTACTTTGTTTCTCAGTTGAGAGCTGTTAGTCCTGCATTAAATTGGGTTAATCCAAAAAACTAAAAATCATGCTCCTCTGTCATCTACTCTACACTGTTCAAATTCTCCACTTTCCAATGGTGGATTCAAGTGTTGTTTCAGTGAAATCCATAAAATCTATTATTATATGAAAGAGTCCAATAAACATTCTCATTCTTTCTTCTATGCTTTGACATCGGGGATTTCTCTGTGAAGAGACCAAGGTATAATTATTATAATTATATTTATTTAAATTATATATTTATTTAATTAAATAAATAATATTAAATAAATATATTAAATAAATAAATATATTTATTTAAATTATATAAACCATGTGGACATCACGGTTTCCATTCAACCTACCATTTGGTAAGTATCATGTCTTCTAGTTTGTGAGAAATATAAATTGATATTTAAAAGACAAGATATATTGGCAAGAAAAATTATCAAACATGAAAAGAGACTCAACTAGAATTGTTCAATATTGAAGAAAGTATGATACCACTGAATTTATTGTTAGGAAAACTTACTGAGAAAGCATTGCTAAAAAGGAGACAACAGGCCCAACAAGGTGTCACTTGTACTGAGCCCCACCTCAGCAAACCAGGACTTACTACCTAACCTAATTGTAGTTACAACATCTCCAAGGAATCCCAGTAAATCTGAAATTTCATGGCCAGCACTTGTGAGGTAACCCACCTAACAGACCCCATCATCCTCCCAAAGAAAGATGAGGTAATCTGCTCTTTCCTTATCCCCACCCCTGTCTATGTATAAGTCCCCCATTTTGTTCAGCACCCCTTTCTATTTACTAGATGTGATGTTGCCCAATTCATGAATTGTTGAATGAAGCCAATTTGATCTTTAAATTTACTCAGGTGAATTTTGTCTTTTAATAGTACCAAATCAGTGATTTATACTCTCTCCACTTATGTGTCAAAAATTCTTATGTAGTCTGAGGAGCTGGCACTGGCTTAAGATATTTTTGAAATAAAGTGTATTATAAGAAAATAAAAGGCAGCTGCCTCCAGGCCGCTGTGCTCCTTTCGTTCTTTCCAAATGAGCTTTATACAATCTTCTAAACCTAATTCGATTACCCACCAGAGGTTCTAGAAGTTGAACTCATTTGAAGAAGTCTGTTCTGCAAAAACAACTTCCATTTTCCCTTTACAGAAAATATCAGGATTAATCACTGCCAAGTTTGCAAGTAAATTTGTATCTCTACTGAAATTCAGCACCTTCCTGAGCTCTAAGCCATAGAAAATGAGAGAAATACAAGAATGTCTTCACAAGAGAATGCGGAAAGACATGTGGTCTTACCCACTAGTTCCCAGGACTCAGTTTCAGGAGCCCAAGTTAAAACTCACATATTATTACGAGTTGATAATATGTTATTTGCTTCTAGTAAGAAATAGAAACAGAAAGGCCAGAGGGAGACATAAGCTAAAACCAGTTAAAATGAGATATTTGTGTTATTCAAGTGTCAGGAAGAAATTTACACCCAGGCAGGATTTTGTGAATCACTTGGCACCACTGCATGTTTGGGCCATCTTTTTGCAATGGTTTCGTCTTTTGTCTTCTCACCATGCAACCACGTGTGGGTCCTTGTTATTAGATCTGGTTTTATTCCCACTCCTTGTGGGAAATTGTTTAATGCCACTGTCAGAGCCGACAGTGCTTGGAACGTTTTAATCTTGTAAAATGTTCTCCTCAGTTACACAGGGGAGTCTGCTTTTGAGTTTCCACTGTTATCATGAACGATAAGGGGACTTCATGCACATCTCTTTCCAATTTATTATATTAACATCCTTAACATCTCAGATAATTTTAACTTTTTGTCATAGATCATGTTCCTCAAACAGCTAAGCATTCGAAAGTTATCTCTAAACGTATCCGTTGCCGTTTGAATGGTATTGGTGGAAAGGTGCTGGAATGATCTTCAGACAAGCACAGTGATGCTGCCAGGTAGGATACCAGGAGGATAGAACAGTTAGTAATGGAAGACACTGGTATGAAGGAAAAGGGAATGGGGTCAACAGGGGGCTATGAGATGGGACAGAGGAATAAAATGATTCCTAAGGTTCTGGTTTGGGTAAGTGGGAAAGTTGCCAGAGGTAGTTTTCTGGAAATCATTCTGAGGAGTTCCTTGCTACACCATATAATCAGAAAGAAATAACTACACAGATAACCCAAGGCAAAATATTGTTCATTTCTTCCTATATTCATTCATACATTCATCAGTTAAATTGCTCCTACCTGTACTGCATATTTACTGGGTTCCTAATAATCTCTAAGAATACAAAGAGAAGAATGCATGATCTCTGCTTTCAAGGTTCTCACACTGAGGGGATAACAAATCCTTGAATTCAGTGTGAGCCATATATCAGCAGAAGGATGTGTGAACATGAAATCACAGCCCAGAAAATGGAGGTGCTACCTCTACTGGGGTAGGGAAAGAGAACAAAGGGAGGAGGAACAAAAAAGCAGAGGAGAAAGAGGCAAGAAAGAAAACTCTATGAAAGAGATAATGTTTAAGCTGGGCTTTGAAGAATGAGTAAGAATCCACCAGGAAAAAAAATATGAAAGGATCATTTCAGGGAGAGGATATAAGAAGCAGAAGTAATTCCAGAGTGACCCTTCCCCTTCTCTTAGTTTCTCTTTAACTCCCTCCTTTGAGGCTGCCAGGCTCCGGTGCCTTCAATGCCATGATCTTTCATTGTAATCTTCACAAAATGATACCCATTCTACAGACCAACCTCCCCACACACATACTCTAAGATCTTGATTCCTGCTCATTGACAAATAACAAATGGTTTACAATTCTTCCAGTACATTATGTTCAGACAGGATAGGTACAGACAGAGGTACAACTTTCAACCTGAAAAACCAAAGCAGGACAATTTCCTGCTTTTATTGAAGGTCTGTCTTGTCTGAAGAAAGATACTCAAGGCATAAACTGTTGTCACACAATCAAAGAGAAAGAGAGGCTTATTGTGTTCAATATAAACAGGAAATTCAGGTCAATTAAGAGATATGAACAGACAGACTGGAGGCTAAAAAGTACAGTGGGGACAATGTTCTGACCCAAGAAATGTACAATTTCCCCAAGACATTAAAAAAAAAAAAGTAACCTTAGCCAGGAGTGGTTGGCAAAAAACAACATAACCATAGCTCCTTGTCCCCAAACCCTAAGGACTACAAGTTTGGTGCAGGAGGAATGAGCTAAGATTTGTACTGTGCACAAAGAATGGTTTTGTATTTTTCTACCAGACTGCTATTGTTGATGACGTTCTTAAGTATTTTCCTCCTTTTTAGTCCTCAGGTGGGGAATTAAAAAAAAAAAAAAAAAAAAGGCTCTGTCCAATGTCCTGATTTGACTCTCCAGCAATAAAAATAAAAATCCTTCTTTCAGAAATGCTCCTGAGAGAACACTGGCTAGATGTTTTCAAAGACATAATTGGCATTATAATTCTAGAATGACTTCTTTTCCCAGCAGATATCACTTTGCTTATATTGATAATATACCGTAAGCATTGAACCGACTTTCAAAAAATGACTATGAATGCTTATTATGATTCTCAAGCACTCAGAGTTATTGAGATCAGTGGCTTCAATTGGAAACATTTTATTTGTTTTTATAATAAAAAGTACATAATTGTTATTAGTCCCATGATTCCTTCTGTTGAACACAACAGTGCTTGCCTTTACCCCAGACTTCATTGCTTTTTATTCTGCATCATGTGCTTTATTGATTTTTCTGTTACTATTATTTCCTTCAATAAACCATTGTAAAATAACATGGATTTTCCTCCTTAATTTTTTCTTGCTTGATTCCCACCCACAGCCTATCCAGAGCTGAGTGCAGGACTTGCTTCTGCTTTTACACGGTCCCTCCTTTCCTTCATGCCTGCTCTCATGTACCTCCCCCATGACACTGGGCCAAATATTAGGGGAGGCAAATGAGTTACCCCCTTTCTCCTTCTGAATTTAGAACCAATTGGAATTTATTTTTAACTGTATAGGTGACAAGCAAATGGAGATCAAAATGTTAGTCTTTACTACTGATAAAGCTGGCTATTGAGAGCAGCTTCTGGCTCATCATAATCCCTATGTAAATTAGACAGACACAGCCATAGAGTCACATGGACCTGCAATATCACAGTGGTCGCTAACACAAGGAGATTCCCCGTAGTGAGCTGCTGTGTGTCTTTGGGATAGGCTGGTTCTGAAAGAGAGAAACGAAGGGGGCAGAGTGGGTGTTGTGAGGCCCAATATATTCTGAGCTAAGTTCCTGTTTGCAAAACTATCACTAAATAAGTTTCTACCTGTCTCAAGTTCTACCTGTCTCAAGTTCAAGAGTGCCAAGAGTGGCCAGTGGAAGAGCCTTGGGTGGAACATGAGACTTAGGGGAACTATTGTGGTAGGTACTGGAAGCTTCAGTTTCCAAGAAAATACTCACAAAATGTCCCCTGGCCCCTTATAAATTAGTGAAGAAGTAACTAAAACTCCTCACTCTGTTCTCACATTTGGTACATTTATAATATAGGTGGGGTGTTGAGATTATTCCTCAGGACATATCAGATTTTGTGTTTTGTGTCTGCTATTCACAGTAGTTGAATAATTTCAATGTTACCAGATCAAAATGCTGATTACTACTATGATCCTGAACCAAAGGCAAACCTTTGTTGACTTGGGATGGAAATGAATGATGTGGCCACCTAAAATGGGAAGTAAAATTAACTATATTGCTTATGTACTTGACCTTCACTTCTTATATCAAAGATGGAAACAGATTTTTGATACTTATATGCTGACATTTTATCTTAATTTCTGAAGAGGTGATATTTCTCAGATAAATAAATTTAGGGGTTAAAGGTATAACTACTTCATTTAGATGAGACATGGTACTGCATGATTTGGTCAACAAAAATTTTCTTGCCCTTCTCCAAATCCTGGCCTTTAGTATATGTGAAGAAAGACTTTGTATGCAGAGGAAGAAATCTAGGGATTGGAAATGAGATTATAGGAAACTTGTGGAATTCATGGGACACAAGGGGCTCAGAAAAATGAGTTTGTCTGGGGGTCCTCAAGGCTTTGCCTCTATATTTTTCTCTCTATACTTAAACACACCTAAGTCTTCCTACTGGAGCCCTACTATGCCAATCATTCACAGTATTTGTTTGTTTTTTCACCAGTGACAAAGTAAGTTGAGCTTATATGATAAATATTTTGGCTACACACTCAAGTAGTTTCATTATTTTCCAAAGTGTGCTATTACTATGCCCTAGAGCTTCACTGCCAACCATACGGACAGAGCACTGTGATCAGGGGAGGTTGTATCACCTCATTCTCCTCATCTGTCATAAGGGATAATGATAGTAAGTCCCTCATGATGACAAAATGAGAAAATGCACACAGCATGAGCAGCATGAGACCTGGGGGCAGTGTGAGCACACGATCACATTTAAAATAATTAATAGTGTTTTAACAAGTATTTTGAGGAATAGCATATAAAGACACCAAGGTGAAAGGGTAGACAAGAATTATTTACATGTACATATATTATATACGTATAATACATAGATATTATTTCTTAAAAACAATGATTAATCCCCAATTGACAAATTTTATCAACTTTCTACCTTTATTTCCATCAAGCCTTTAAAAAACAGAAAATTAGAAAAAAGTTGAAATTCTTTCTGTGTACATTCATCTTTCTCTCTCTCCTGATCCCACCAGCTATTCACTAGCTTGCAGTTAGTTAGACAGTGTGTATTCTTTTGACCATAATTTATACATTATCAGCAGACTATCAAAGTATTTCTGGTAACAAATTATGTATGTCTTTCTGCTATGCTCTTTTCTTTGAAAAAATTATTTGTGAAATTCATCCATACTTATAAATGTAGCTTTTACTTATTTTCATTTTTGAATAGTTTTCTGTCATATTATCTGCACCGTTCAGTTATCACTTCTGTTGATGATACTGAAGTTGATTACAATGTTTTTCTAATCAAACACTACTGGGATCATTCAGGATCATGTCCCCTTGATCCATAAAGGGTTTCTCATGAAGTTGTCAGAGCAATATGCATTTATAGAATTATATGCGGGGTGCCTGGGTGGTTCAGTTGGTTGAGCATCTGGCTTCGGCTCGGGTCATGATCTCACGGTTCGTGGGTTCGAGCCCCGCATCGGGCTCTGTGCTGACAGCTAGCTCAGAGCCTTGAGCCTGTCTTTGGATTCTGTGTCTCCCTCTCTCTCTGACCCTCCCCTGCTCATGCTGCCTCTCTCTCAAAAATAAATAAAACATTAAAAAAATTAAAAAAAGAATTATAGGCAATTAAAGAATTGTCAGATTTTTTAAAAAATCTGTCAATCTGAAGAATGTGAATTTGCATCTCATTTTAATTTACAATTATCTGATAATGACTAAGTTGTACATATCTTTATTTATTTTGAATTCTATGCACTAATTCCTAAACTTTGTCCATTTTTATATTATCCTGGTTTACTTTGTGTTCTTGATTTATAGAGCTTTTTAATCTATTCTATTATAGATTTGTGGCTTATATATTATAGATATCTTTTAACTTTATAATATTTTTGCAATATAGAAGTGTTATATTTAAACGCAGTATTTTTTAAATTTTTTAAATGTTTATTATGGAGAGAGAGATAGACAGAATATGAGCAGGCAAGGGGCAGAGAGGGAGCCACAGAATCTGAAGCAGGCTTCAAGCTCTGAGCCGTCAGCAAAGAACCCGATGTAGGGCTCAAGCCCATGAACCATGAGCTTATGACCTGACCCAAAGTTGGATGCTTAATTAACTGAGCCACCCAGGTGCCCCAAAGCAGTCAGTATTTTTTACCATTTCCTTTATGATATTTTCTTCTTTTTTTTATATTTAAAGATCCTTCCTATCCTAATATTATATCAATATTCTCCTATTTTTTCCTAAATATTTCAAGTTTTGCTTTGTGATATTTATGTTTTTTAGCCATCTGGAACTTACTTTGTGAGAAATACAAGACAGGGATTTATTGTTTTTGGTTTTGTTATTTTCCTTTTTTGTAACCAATTGGTCTAATATCATTTACATATTGCATACCCTGGCAATACCAAATGCACTTGTTAGATATAGCAAATTTGTAGATAAGCAGCAGGGCTGTTTCTGATTCTTTATTTTGATTGGTTATTTATCTTTCTATTCTTGGGCAACACTATGCTCAGTTAAGTAGTATGTGTGTGTGTGTGTGTGTGTGTGTGTGTGTGTGAGAGAGAGAGAGAGAGAGAGAGAGAGGTAATGAGCTTCATTACAGAAATAATCTTCTTTTTCATTAGCATTAGATGCCTACTATGTGCAGAGTCCTTAGCTAATTACTCCATATCCATGATTATAGCCAATCTTTACAATCTTTATTGTAAAGATAAGGAAACTGGGATTTAAAGTTAAAACTTGCCCAACATCCATTAGATTGGAAGTGAGAGGGCTTAAATTCAAATTTAACTCCATCTAACTGCAGAGCTCATTCTCCTAAACTTCTACAATACACGGTTTCCCCAGACAAGACTTTAGGGGATGATCTTGTCCAGCAGTTCTCAGCACTGGCTGTATATTAGAACCATCTGAGGTGCTTTGCCAAAGTACCAATGACCAAAGTCTACCTCACACAAATAAAATCAGAATACCCGGGGGTAAAACTCAGACATTAACATTTTGAAACTCCCTGATTTGTAATGTGCCTCCAAGGTTGAAAACCACTGATTTAGTCCTATATACTTATTTACTCATGAGAAAACTAAGGCTCAAAAATGGAATATAACTTGTCCCCAATCTCATACTAGTTTAATGACAGAAGAGGTTCTAGAACCCAAGTACTTTATTTTACAGCTCAATGGTCTCTTCAGTTTCCTTAGTGTGGAGAAATAGGTTCTATTTACATTAATGGGTTAGAAAAAAACTTGGGGGGCAAGGGGAAGCTGCCACCATGGAGTGAAAGCGCCAAAGCACAATACTGTAACAGGATCATGAGTAACTTGTTATATCATCTGCAGTAAATTACTTTCCATCTGGCACCAATATACTTTGATCACAAACTCCACTTGTCCCCTCCACCCTGACTCTTTGCTTTTTTACATACACAAGTTAATGATTACTATCTGATTGTTTTCTCCATGTTCACATGCGTAAGATCTTGTTTTCTTCACATTCACCACATGGATAATATCCTGTGAACTCAATAAATATATAGATGAAACCCCTGTTCTGGGCTCTTGTCTCCTCCTGGACATTAGCCTCTCTCATATTCAATTATGCATCTGCTCTCTTGCTGGACAAGAGAGAACTCCAGACTCATAGTCTATGACATATTAGCATTATTTATATGAAATGGTGGCTGAATAAATTCTCCATAAGTCTACATATAGACCATGTCACAGGGTCCTTACCATGTCAAAGTCTGAGACCAGGGAAAGAAAGGAGAACAAAACTGACCAGGATCATCTATCCCTCTGGTGGTACTCAGCAACCACTTACTTGGTATCAAGTCAAGGAACCATGAGTCTCTCTCACAAACAAATAGCTTCATTTGAAGTTTTTCCAAATGTTTGCTCTCTTGCTTTATTACAACATAAATCTCCCTAATACTTTTACTTAGTAATTAGAAATAAAACTGGAAAGTTACCTGCCAAAGTATGACACTCATTTAGATTCAATCAAAGTGTCAGTGGTAAATCACACATCTTTTCCCAAAGGCAGATTATTGAGAAAGTAGATCAGAAAGCTCAAAGTCACACGGCAAAAAAGAAAAAGAGAGAGAGAGAGAGAATCTAAGAATTGGAAAGACAAAACTTACTGGAGTCTTAATATTGCCTAGACTTTCACAACGGCATAGGAATGTGTGTGTGTGTGTGTGTGTGTGTGTGTGTGTGTTGTGTGTATAGATATAGATTAGAGATAGAGATAGAAAGAGGAAGGCTGAAATTGTGGTCCATTATAATTCTCTGAATGAAGACAGGAAGAAAATTCTCTTGTCAGTGAGGGGGATAAACTTACTTCTGCAATTCCTTTATATTTCTTGTAAAGGAACATCTCAAACATACGTCAAAAAAGAAAAAGATTAAAATTAAATGAATGCCTAGATGTCAATATTATTGATACATTACTATTATTATTACTACAGTAGTATTAGTAGTAGTAATATTATTATTTTGTCCATCTTGACATGCAGTTTTGAGCATTTTCCTTTCTAGATGCTCAGAAAGTTATCAAATGTGATTTATTCCTGAGGAGAGATCCAGAGCTCCAATACACGAAGCTTGCTCTTTGCTTTGTGCACAAGCCAAAGAAGAGACTTAAGGGGCATAATTCTAAGTAGAGGTTTTCCTTGACTTTTGTTATTTCTGTTTGCATACAATCCATTTGTTTGCACATTATATATCAACAGTCCAAACTAAGTTTTTTAATGCTAAATTTAGCCTTTTAGCTATATAGCTGACACGCTAAAATGTTCAGGTAGCATATAGAGATCCTGACTGCCAACCAGAGGCACACTTTGACAGCATATTTGTATAGCAGTGCTTTGTGTTTGAATATTTTATTGCCTTCTGTCTTCATTATTTTATAAAAACAAATGGAAGATGAAAATGCTGATACAAGAAGTGTGGATCTCATAAACGTAATATGGTTGAGACAAAGATGGAAATCACTCTGAATGCCAAAAGTGGTAAATCAACAAGACACTCAGTGGGCTTATGCCAGTCAACTGTTTGTTCAGTTCTGAATAGAAGATAACAAACAAGAACATATTTGAAATTCTAGAAATAAATCATAGAGATTTGTGTAAAAGACAAAATATATTTGAGAACAAACTAGGTCTTTGGGTCAGGGTCTACCATCCCATACTTTTACAATATGTAAATTCATTGTTTAGCCTTCATACAATTAAATTTTATTTTATTCAAAAAAAATTTTCATGTATGTTTATTTGAGAGAGAAAGAGAGGGGGGGGGGGAGAGAGAGAGAGAGAGAGAGGGAGAGAGAATGACCAGGGGAGGGGCAGAGACAGAGAGAGACACAGAATCCAAAGCAGGTTCCAGGCTCTGAGCTGTCAGCACAAAGCCTGATATGGGGCTCAAACTCATGAACCATGAGATCATGACCTGAGTCAAAGCTGGACACTTAACTGACTGAGCCACCCAGGCACCCGTATACAGTCAAATTTCATATGCAATATTAAAAATTCTGTACAGCTTTATATATATATATATATATATATAATCTGTACAGGATATATTCTGTACAGCTTTATGCAAAAAAATTGTCCAAGAATCACAATTTTTTTCTGAATGCTGTGATGAGTATTATAACAATTGTTTTTGACTTATAAAATCACACACATGTGTGTGCACACATAAGAATAACACTTGTCCCATCAAGTCCATTGTTAGACCAGTCATGTGTTGAGAAGGGAAATGGCTGGCATGCATGATAAAAATCTCAACGATGAAGTAATGATCCTCTAGAATACATGTTTCTTCTATAATTCATTATGAATGCTTCATTGATCACAACCACATTTTTATATACTCTCTTCTCATCCAAGGAAATCATACACTCCCCCCACCCTCACATTAAAATGGTAACCCCTGTCTACGGAGTCTGTCTCATTTATTTCAATTTACTTATTTGCCTTCAACCACATGCATGACATACACTAGGTGCTCAAGAGACCTCTCAACTGACTTTTTTCTTTTTTTTTTTGGCTACTGTTGTCTATTTTTATTTTTATTTTTTTAACTTTATAGTTTATTGTCAGGTTGGTTTCCATATAACACCCAGTGCTCTTCCCCATAAGTGACCTCCACCATGACCATCACCCCACTTCCCCTTTCTCAACTGGCTTTCATATCCTAATGCCAAACCTATAAAAATGTTTTTATTCATTCATTCGTCAATCCATTTACATATATACATACATATATATACATATATATATATGAAATACTTAATGTGTGTCATTTCCTTGGCCAAGAGAAAAATGACTTAAAACACAGCTTCTTGCCTCCAAGAATCAGTCTATCTAGAAGGAGGTATTAACACATAAACCATAAATTTAAGGCATAATTGTAAATGATACAATTAAGAGAATACACTACTTGGAAGATAGACGAAAAATAACTGACTAGAGGTAGCAGAATGAAATTAACAGAAGGGGTGGCATTTGAATGGGGCCTTAAAACAATGTGTAGAATTTTGACTAGGCAAGAGGGAATAAGCTTCTTTTACTGGTAATATGAATGTTAGATGTATAGAAAAATCACTCACCATTTAGCATCAAAAAAATTCTTTAAACTTATACTATATTTTTGACATATGGCTGAACAAGGGATTAAGTAAAAAAGTACCATGACTACAAAGGTGGGGGTGGGGCATGGGGATGAGTCCACAAAGGTTGTGAAGCTAAAGAAGGCATTCATCTACTGATCGATGATGGTCTAGAGCCATGGGGTGTAAGAAAGCCTTGGGTAATGAAAAATGGAACCCACACAAGTTTGGGAACCTAGTAAGGTGCAAGATTGTGTTAAAATAAAGAAAAGAATCCTTCACGAAATAGTTTTCTAAAGGACAATAAACTCAGAATGTAAACAAGAAAAAAAGTTGTACCTCAGGGAGTACTGGGATACTTGTGTTTTGGATTTGATTTTAAGTATAGTAGAACAAATGGGAAAAAGATTCTAATAAGGATTCGCAATTATAAATCTACCTTCCAGCAGGATCAAGGCTGGAAAGGACTCCTTCTATATGGCTTCCAAAATTACAAGCTGGGAATTTAAATTAATTCTGGATTAGTAGACCCCCAGGTGACTAGATAGACTGATCCACATTCAAGTACATTTTTCAGGAATTAAATTTCAACCCAGAATATGTTAGTATTCATATCTATATCTACAACTATATCTACCTATCTAGTTTGTGGGATATTAAATGAAATGATTAGATGCAACATAAGAAGTAGTGAGGTAAAAGTTAAATCTAATGAAATCACAGAAAATGAATGACAAAATCCTTCAAAATACGTGAAAGGAAATCATTATTATTTTATTTATAATGTTTATTTATTTTTGAGAGAGAGAGAGGCAGACAGACAGACAGAATGCAAGCAGGGGGAGGGGTAGAAAAAGAGGGAGGCACAGAATCTGAGGCTAAGGCTCCAGGCTCTGAGCTGTCAGCACAGAGCCAGATGTGGGGCTCAAGTTCACAAACCACGAGATCATGACCTGAACTTAAGTTGGACACCCAACCGAGCCACCCAAATGCCCTGGAAAGAAATTACTAAGGTAAAGGTAAAAGGCAAAGACAGTTGGCAATTTTGCAAGTATTGTCTTTGGCAACATTAAATATTGTAATAGATGCAATATTCAAAGAGAAAGATAATGGATGAGAATTTTTCAGAGTTAATGCAAAACACACTATTCTGGAATCCCAACATATTGTAAGCAGGATAAATAAAACTGAATTTATAAGTAGACATATATTATTAATGAAATTGCAAAATGTGAAAGGCAATGAGATAATCTTAAAGAACCACAAAGGGAAAAGAAAATCTCCTCAAATACTATTAGTTATACTGAGAGATAACTTCTCAGCAATAATCTTAGACTCTGGAAGCCACAGAGTCATATCTTCAAAGAACTAAGATAAATTAAATTTCATCTACATGCAACAAAACTATCTTTCAAGAATGAAGGTGAGACTTCTGATTTCTGCTTACTATGTAGAAATCTGGAAAAGAACATCACTCCCATTTTTACAACAACAATAAAACTCACTGGACAATGGCAAATCCATAATTTTGCTCAAAGTTATGAGAGAGGTAATATTGCAGGGCAACCAGCTAACCAAAAACCTGAGAAAGATAGGCACCTCCAAGTAGAAAAGGAACACAAGCACCTGGTTTGCTTGGGTTTCATGCCTCAGGATGCAATATGTGCTAGTAAGAATTCAACTAAAATTTTTTAATGAATTGGTAAGGGCCAAGTGTGGGCCAGTATGAGACAAGTATTAGGAGACGAGGGGCTACCAATAGAAACCACATGGCAAGAAGAGGCACAGTTCAGTGACCTGCTCTACAGAAACCCAGCAGATTTGTCACTGAAGAACCACCAGCACGACAACAGTGGACCTCTCCAGAGCTCACCAACTTCCCCCCCCCCACACACAAAAGTATTTGTTTGCTTAGGCCAGCCCCCAGAATCTCTCCCTGTTTCCCCCACCCCTGCATTGCCAGAGCCCACAAACTACATCAGCAGCTAGCCCAGGCCACTGCATCTCTGTTTTCAAGACACCTATATGCATCCCCCCTGACAATGGCTGACTCCCACTAACATGCATATACTTGGGGATAGTCCCTCCAGCTGTGCACGTGTATGCCTCAAACCTGGCACCTGCTACCACTGTACCGCACTGCAATGTGAATGCCCAGATGGAAACTCAGCTACAGGAGAACACACCACCAGCCTGGGTTCCCACAGTTGCTTATGGACCCAGATTGGGCCTTATATGCTGTCACTGGCTTACAACACTGTATGCACCTGAAACTAGCCCCTCTAGCTGTGCACCTGCATGCCCTGGGCCTGATCCCTGTCACCAGCGTCCACAGCTCTGTGCCCATGGGGAGACTTAGCAGCCATGGCAGTTTGTAGACAGCCAGGGCCTCTGAAACTGTTTATGAGACCATAGTTAGCTCTAGCTATTTCTGCCCACCCTACCCCCACTATTAACCATGTGTCAGCCCCTGACACTAGAAAGGCACCTGCAGCCGAGAATGCACACATCACTACTCTAGCCACTAATGTTGCCTACATGGTTCCCACCCATTGGACGTGGAGGCACTGCTGAAGACCGCAACAGCCCTTGCAGACACTGTGGATTCTCTGAAGCATTTGCCACGGACCATTAAGTTGTCAATGCCATAGATACCAGTGGCCTGAGCTAAAGCGACATCATGCACCTCTGGACCTGGTGCCACCACATACCCTGCATTTGGCACTATGCATTACATACTTGGGGTCACAGCCTGCTCCAGCATGCTCCTACCTACCCTCACCAAATCGAGTCTATAAAGTCTGGAAGAGTTGTCTGCTTCTTCAAATGTGCAGACACCTACATAAGGCTGTAGGGATCACAAAGAATCTGGGAAATATGAGTCCACCACAGGCATACAGTTAACCTTCAGTAACTCTCCCCAAAGAAATGGATGTGTAGGAGTTGTCCAACAAAAAAGTTAAAATAAGTGTTCTAAAGCTATTCAAGAAGCTACAAAGAAACACAGGTAAAGAATTGAAATATCATGAAAACAATATAAGAACAAAATGAAAAGTTCAACAAAGATATAGAAAAGAAACACAAAAATCACCAAATTTTAGAGGTGAAGAATACAATGACTGAACCAAAGAATTCAATAGACAGCTTCCATAACAGACTTGACCAATCAGAATAAAAAGTTGGTGAGCTCAAAGGCAGCTCAAATGAAATTATCCAATCAAAGAAACAAAACAAAACCAAAAAAATAGAGACAGCCTATAATATGTACAGGACACCATTAATATATATATTATATGCATAATATATATATAATACGTATAATATATATATATATTATATGCATTGCTAGAATCCCAAAAATAGAACAAAGGAAGAAAAATAGAAAGTTTATTTAGAGAAATAACAGCTTAGAATGTCCTAAACCTGGGAAGAGATTTGGACATGTAAGTTCATGAAGTTAACAGGTCACCCCACAACTTCAATCCAAAATTATCTTTTCTAAGGTAAATTAAATTAGGACTGTCTAAAATCAAAGACAATTTTTTAAAAAGCAAGAGAAAAAAATATTCCTTTCAAAGAAGGGACCCAAACAAGGCTGTCAGTAGATTTTTTAGAGCAGAGACCTTGCAAACCAGGAGAGAATGGAATGATGTATTCAAAGTGCCAAAAGAAAGAAACTACCAATGAACAAAATTATCCTTGCATCATAATAGAGATTAAGACCACAACTAACATCATACACAATGGGGAAAGGTTGAAAGTTTATCTCTAATATGAGGAACAAGACAAGGTTGCCCACTCTCAGCACTTCTATCCAATACACTACTCAAAGTCCTAGCCAGAACAATCAGGCAATAAAAAGAAATAAAAGTCATCCAAACCAGAAAGGAAGAGGTAAAGTGGCCTTTGTTTGCAAATGTTAAGATCCTGTATCTGGAAAATCCTAAAGACTTAACTAAGTGACTGTTAGAATTATTCAGTAAATTCAGTAAAGCTGTAAAATATAAAGTCAACACATAGAAATCAGTTACAGTCTGTACATTAACAACAAAATATCTAAAAAAAAAAAAGAAATAAAGAAAACAATTCCATTCACAATAGCATCAAATACAATAATATACTCAGGAATAAATTTAACCAAGAAGGTGAAAGATCTTTACACTGAAAACTGTTAAGACTTTGATAAAAGAAACAGAAGAAGACATAAAGGGAAAGATATCCTGTTTTCATAGATCAAAAGAATTAATATTGTTAAAATGTCTGTAATACCCAAAGCTGCGTTAATACAATTCGTATCAAAATTCCAATGGAATTTTTGCAGGAATAGAAAAAGAATACTAAAATTTGTATGGAATCAAACAATAATGTGCAAGAGCAATCCTGAGAAAGAACAAAGCTGGAGTCACCACACTTCCTGATTTCAAACTATACTATAAAGCTATAATGATCAAAACAGTATGGTACTGGCATAAAAAGACATAATTAGACCAATGGAACAGAACTGAAAGCCCAGAAATAAACCCTTATAAATAAGGTCAACTAATATTTGACAAGGGAACCAAGAATATCCATGGGGAAAGGATAATCTAGTCAATAACTGGTACTGAGAATACTGGATAATCACATATTGAAGAATGAAACTGGTCTCACAGAAATCTCCTTGACCTTGGTCTTGGCAATGGTGTTTTGGATATGACACAAAAAGCACAAGTAACAAAAGCAAAAATTAATAAGTGGGTCTATATCAAACAAAAAAGCTTCTGCACAACTAAAATAATCAATAAAATAAAAATGCAATCTAAAGAATAAAAGAAAATACTTCTAAATCATATTTCAAAAGGGATTAATATCCAAAATATATACAGCTCAACAAATAAATCCAGTTAAAGAATAGGCAGAAGACTTCAACAGGTATTTTTTTCCAAAGAAGATACACAAATGGCCAACAGGTACATGAAAAGGTGCTCAATATCACTTATCATCATGGAAATGAAAATCAAAACTATAATGAGATATCATCTCTCACATGTTAGAATAACTATCATTAAAAAGATAAGAGATAACAAATGGTGATGATGCAGAGAAAAGGAAAACTTTGTGCACTCTTGGTGCATATGAAAATTGGAACAGTCACTATGGAATAAATTATAAAGCTTCCTCAAAAAAAAAATCCCACTCTGGGTTATATCCAGAGAAAACAATCTAAATGTTCATCAATGAACAAATAAATAAAGAAGATATGGTATGTAACTATAGTCACATATGCTGGAATATTCTTCTGTAATGAAAAAGAAAATCATGCCATTTACAAAAACATGAGTAAAACTGGAAAGCCTTATACTAAGTGAAATTTATCAGACGAAGACAAATACTATATGACCTCACTTATATGTATAATCTAAAGAAGCTGAACTCACAGAAACAAAGAGTAGAGATGTGATTCCCAGACTGAGGATAGAGGAAATGGGTTAATGTTGGTCGGTCAAAGGGTACAAACTTCCAATTATAAGACAAATACATTTTGGGATCTAATGAAAAACATGGTGAATGATCATTAATAATATTGTTACATACTTAAAAAACAGTGCAATAGACAAATGAGTTGAAATAGTACTCATATTACCAAGTAAAAAGAGAAGACAATTTGGAGGGGCAAAATTCAAAAGAAGGCATGTGTGACAGAGACTGGCTATGTATTTCGCAGACTTATTTATTAGAATTTCTGAACACACAGGTAGATTATATTTTTGAGCCTCCCTTATAGTTAGATGTAGCCATGTGACTGAGTTCTGTCAATTTTATGTGAAAGTAATGGATTACTTCCTGGTCTAATTCATAAAAAATCTTATTCCTACCTTTTTCACTTCTCTGGTAACTTTGAATCAAAGATACAAGGAAGCAGAATCTTAATACCGCTGCTTGTAAACCCCACAAATCAAGAACAACTGCCTTTCAGCTTTACATGAGGGCTAAACTTCTATTAGATTAACCTACTAATATTTGGCAATTTAGATAGAGGCATAGCTCATTATTTTATTGTGCTCTGCTTTATTACACTCCACAGATATTGAGGTTTTGGTTTTTGTTTTTACAAATTGTTGGTTTGTGGCAATCCTGCATCAAGCAAGTCTATCAAATCTATTGGAAGCATTTTTCCAACAGCACTTGGTCACTTTGTGTCTCTGTGTCACATTCTGGTAATTCTCACACTCCTTCAAACTTTTTCATTATACTTATATTTGTCACAGTGATGTGTGATAATTAATCTTTGATGATGCCATTGTAACTGTTTTGGGGTGCCATGAACCACTCCCATATAAGACAGGGAACTTATTTGATAAATGTTGTATGTGTTCTGACTGCTCCATTGACCAGCTGTTTCCCTGCCTCTTTCCCTCTCTCCTCAGGCCTCTCTCTTCCCTGAGACACAACAATATTGAAATTAGGTCAATTAATAACCTCCGAATGGCCTCTAAGTATCCAAGTAAAAGGAAGAGTCTCATGTCTCTCACTTTAAGTCAAAAGCTAGAAATTATTACAGTCAGTTAGGAAAGCATGTCAAAAGCCAAGACAGGCCAAAAGCTAGGCCTCTTGTACTAGTTAGCTAAGTTGTGAATGTAAAGGAAAAGTTCTTAAAAAATCAAAATGCTACTCCAATGAACACACAGATGATCACAAAGCAAAACAGTCTGATTGTTGATATGGAAAAAGTTTTGGTGATCTGGGTAGAAGTCCAAACCAAACACCACATCACCTTATTCCAAAGCCTAACTCAGAGCAAAGCCCTAACTCTCTTTAATTCTATGAAAGCAGAAGTGATAAGGAAGCTGCAGAAGAAAAATTTGAAGCTAGCAGAGGTTGATTCATTCATGAGGCTTAAGAAGCCATCTCTGTAACATCCAAATTCAAAATAAGCCAGCGAGTGCAAATGTAGAAGTTGCACCAAGTGATCCAGATCTACCTACGATAATTAATACTAGTGGCTACACTACACAATGGATTTTCAATGTAGACAAACAGCCTTATATTGGAAAAAGATGCCATCTATGACTTTTATAGCTAGAGATGAGAAGTCATTGCCTGGCTTTTAAGCTTCAAAAAACAGGCTGACTCTCTTGTTAGGGGCTAATGCAGCTGAAGACTTTAGGTTGAAGCCAGTGCTCATCTACCATTGTGAAAATACTAGACCCTTAACAACTATGCTAAATCTATTCTGCCTGTGCTCTATAAATGCAACAACAAAGCCTGAATGACATCATATCTCTTTATAACTGATAAATAATTATGGTTTGCTGAATATTTTAAGCCCACTGTCGACACCTGCTGCTTAGAAAAAAAATTTCTTTCAAAATATTATTGCTCACTGACAATGCACCTGGTCATCCAAGAGCTCTGATGGAAATATACAATGAGCTTAATGTTGTTTTCATACAAACTAAGACAACATCCATTATGCATCCCAGAGATCAAGGAATAATTGAGACTTTCAAGTCTTATTATTTAAGAAATACATTTTGCATAGCTATAACTGCCAATGATAGTTACTCCTCTGCTGGCTCTGAGCAACTTAAACTCATTATCTTTTAGAGGGATTTGCCATTATAGATGCCAGTAAGAATATCCGTGATTCATGCAAAGACATCAAAATGTCAACATTAACAGAAGTTCAGAAGAATCTGATTACAGCCCTCATGGGTGACTTGGAAGGGTTCAAGACTTTGGTGGAGGAAATAACTGCAAATGTGATAGAAATAACAAGAGAACAGAATTGGAAGTGTAGCCTGAAGATGTGACTAAATTGCCACCATCTCATGATAAAACTTTATCACATGAGGAGTTACTTCTTATGGTTAAGCAAAGAAAGTGGTTTTTTGAGATGGAATGGTGAAGATGCTGTGAAGATTGTTGAAATAAAAGCAAAAGATTTAGAATATTACATAACTTAATAATAACTAAGTTATTATACAACTTAGTTGATAAAATAGCAGCAGGGTTTGAGAGGATTGACTTCAACCTTCAAAAAACTTTTACTCTGGGTAATGCTATCAAACAGCATCACATGCTATAGAGAAATCATCCATGGAGGGAAGAAACAATTGATGCAGCAAACTTCACTTTTGTCTTAAGAAATTGCCACAGCCACCCCAATCTTTAGCAACCACCACCCTGATCAGTCAGCAGCCATCAACACTGAGGTAAGACCTTCCATCAGCTAAAAGATTATAACTTGCTGAAAACTTAGATGATGTTGGCATTTTTTTTAGCAACAAACTATTTTAAATAAGATATATACATTTATTTTATACATAATGCTATTGCATATTTAATAGACTACACTATATTGTAAATGAAACATTTATAATGCACTGGGAAACAAAAAAAATTATTTGCTTTATTGTAATGTTTGCTTTATTGTGGAAGTCTGGAACTGAACCTACAATATCTCTAATATATGTCTGTATCACATAAACTAGTATTGCCTTAATACAGTAAGAAAGAAGAAAAACAACAAAAAAGATAATTCAAAAACAAGACAAACAGAAATGAGATATGCTTTAGATTGTAGATTAAAACAAAACAGATCAATAATTACTATGTATAAGTCTAATCTCTCCAGTTTCTTCAGTTAAGCAAGATTACAACCATCATGATAACTGACAATATAAGAACAGGGGACATTTGAAAAGATTAAAAATATGTGTGTACCAAGCAAATACTACCCAAAATGTCTAGTATAGTTTATTAACACCAAGCACAATAATCTTGAATGCAAAATAAATTACTACCAATACACAATGTCACAACATACTGATAAGAAATACCATATTAAGAAAGATAGAAAATTTAAAATTCCAGAGAGGAGTTAAGACTATATAGTAGTAGGGGGATCCTATGCTTGTCTTGTCCCTCAACCATAGCTAGATAAATATCAAATCATTCTGAACACCCAAGAAATTGATTTGAGGACTTAGAGGACATACTGTACACCTAAAGGGAAAGAATAGGCCACATTGTGGAAGGTAGGAGTGAAGAGATGTGATTTGGGGGAGAAAATCACAGATGCTGAAATCCCTGATCACAGAGAGAGGAGAGAAGAGATCGAGGGAGGGAAAAGGGAGAACGAGTAAGCAAGAGTGAGCAAGTGGTGCACAGGGGATCACAAAAGAAAAACACTTTCCCCAATGACTGGGAAAATGAGAGGGACTAATTATAATAAGTTTTTACAACAAGAGGAGTTCATAGCCTGAAGCTTTAGAAGTCCATGCTGTGGCCAGTGTGGAGTCCAGTGTGTGCAGCAGTGCTCCTGTGGAGAAGGAGGTCAGTGGCCCTGAAGCAGACAGCATGATCTGAGGATCCCCTGGGATACACTGGGAGAGATATTTTCCCCTTTCTTGGACTACATATGGAAGAGGTGGCACTGTTTCTCAGGGGACAAAAGACCCCGCAGGCACCAGTGCACTACCCATTCCTTAGCATAAGGGCAGAAACACCTGCTGAGGACAGTGATTTGTACCCTGGCTTTTTGCTGTGCTTTACTCTTAACTCCAAGCTCCTGTGCATTGGTGTGACTGCCCTTCTGGGACAAACTGACACCAGCCCCAGTAAGACACTTCTCCAAAAGATCAGTGCAGGTCCACATCATGTGAAGTCCCTAAAGTTCGGAGTTTTGAAACTCAGATGGTGTGCCTGAGATAAAGCACAGGTGCATTGTGCTGCTGGGCAGGCAGATCACCCAGACACAGAGACAGTGAAAGAAGGATCTGAGACACAGGACACAAGAGGAGAGATTGTTCACTCTTCTGTGAGGGCTTCCTGGACATCAGTGGGTGTGAACTCCTCTCTCTGGGAAAAAGGGAGAGGGCTGGCACCATTTTTGTCTCCTACCCATCATCACAGACTGACTTTATGAGTAGCAAAGCACCAATAGTGGAGGCCTGAGCTGCCACACCAAGGCTTGCTCCTCCCCTGCATTCTGCTGTGCTTCTTTACTAGGGCAAGTATGCCTGAGAACCAGAACCATGCTCCTTCCACCAAAGACCAGAAGAAATCCTCCATACACACCAAGTCTACTGACCACAGAGTGCTACAAAGCTTCAGCTCTAGTGGAAATAAGATCAGGTCTCTTTTAACAAGCAGACCAGATCACACCTAGTTAAAACTTATCACACACTAGACAAGGTCCAAACACTCCCCACTGCAGGCAAGGTGAAACTCTGTAGAGAACTGACCTGATGGAAAGAGCAGCCAAAACACAGAAGCAAAATGCACAAAGCATAGACCAGAGATACTTCCTGAAGTACCAGGCCCTGGAAAGTATATGACCTCTTCTTAATAAATCCATTACTCTCAGTAACAGGAAACATAGCAGGCTTTCCTAACACTTAGAAGAAAACAGAGACCTAGACAAAATACAAGGATGGATGAATTCATCCAAAAAGAAAGAACAAGAAAGGGTCATGGCAAGAGATCTAATAGAAACAGATATAAGTAATATACCTGATCCATAATTTAAAATGACAATCAAAAGGACACTAGTTATATTTGAGAAAATCACAGAAGACACCAGGGACCCCCTTACTGCAAATATAAAATACCTAAATATTAGGCCAAAATTTTTAAAAAATGCAATAACCAAAATTTGAAACTGACTAAGCTCAGAGGCTGGAGCTTGCTTTGGATTCTGAGTCTCCCTCTCTCTCTGCCCCTCCCCTGCTCATGCTCTGTCTCTGTCCCTCAAAATTAAATAAATGTTAAAAAAAATTGTACAGGGGGCACCTGGGTGACTCAGTCCAGTAAGCATCCAACTTTGGCTCAGGTCATGATCTCGCGGTCTGCGGGTTTGGGCCCTGCATCTGGCTCTGCACTTACAGCTCAGAGCCTGGAGCCTGCTTCGGATTCTGTGTCTCCCCCTCTCTCCGCCCCTCCCCTGCTCATGCTCTGTCTCTCAAAAATAAATAAATGTTAATTTTTTTTTAAAATTGAAACTAACTGGATGTAATGACCACAAGGATGGAAGAATCAGAGGAACAAATAAGGGATATAGAAGATAGATATAGAAGATAAAATTATGCAAAATAATGAATCTGAAAGGAAGAGGGAAATTAAAATATTAGATGACAAATGCAGACTTAGAAAACTCAGCAACTTCATAAAGCATAATAACATTTGTATCATAGGAGTCCCAGAAGAAGAAGAGAGGGAAAATGTGGCAGAAAGTTTATTTGAGGGAATTATAGCTGAAAATGTCTCTAATCTGGGAAAAGAAACAGACATACAAATCCAGGAGACAGAGAACTCACATTAAAATCAACAAGAGGAGGCCAATGTCGACATATTGTAGTAAAATTTGCAAAAATACAGAGAAAAAAATTTTCAGCAGCAAGGGAAAATAAATCCCTAACTGACAAGAGAAGACAAATAAAGTTAGCAGCACACCTATCCACAGAAACTTGACAGGCCAGAAGGCAGTGGCATGATATATTCATCATGCTGAATGAGAAAATTATGCAGCCAAAAATACTTTATCCAGCAAGGCTGTCATTCGAATAGAAAGAGAAATAAAGAGTTCCCCACACAAACAAAAATTAAGGAGTTTGTAACCACTAAACCAGCCTTGCAAGAAATATTAAAGGGCACTCTTTGAGTGGGAAAGATGAAAAGTGATAAAGACTAGAAAGGAACAGGGAAAATCTCTAGAAACAATGACTTTATAGGTAACACAATGGCACTAAATTCATATCTATCAATAATCACTCTGAATGTAAATGGACATAATTCTCCAATAAAAAGATATAGGGTATCAGAATGGAAAAAAACAAAAACAAAAACAAGACTCATCTATATGCTGCCTACAAGAGCAGACCTAAAGATACCTGCAGATTGAAAGTAAGGGTGTGGAGAACCATTTAACATGGACATCAAAAAAAATCTGGAGTAACCATGCTTATATCAGACAAACTATATTTTAAACCAAATACTAACAAGTGATGGGGGAAAAAAGGGCACTATACCACAATAAAGGGGTCTGTCCGACAAGAAAATCTAACAATTGTAAATATTTATGCCCCCAACTTGGTGAAACCAAATATATAAAACACTTAATAACAAACATAAAAAAAACTCATTGATAATAATACAATAATGGTAGGGGACTTTAACACCCCACTTACAGCAATGGACAGATCATCTAAGCAGAAAATCAACGAGGAAACAATGGCTTTGAATGACACACTGGACTAGACAGAATTAAATATATTCATAAAATTTCATCCTAAGCAGAATACCATTCTTCTTCAGTGCACATGGAGCATTCTCCAGAATAGATCACATACTGGGCCACAAAACAGGCCTCAACAAACACAAAAAGATTGAAATTATACCATGGCTATTTTCAGATGACAATGCTATGAAATTTGAAGTTAACTGTGAGAAAAAATTTGGAAAGACTAGAAATACACGGAGGTTAAATAACATCCTACTAACGAATGAATGGGGTAACCAGGAAATTAAAGAAGAAAAAACACATGGAAGCAAATGAAAACGAAAATACCAAAGTCCAAAACTTTTGTGATGCAGCAAAAGCAGTCACAAGAGGGAAGTATATAGCAATATAGGTCTACCTCAAGAAGCAAGAAAAAACTCAAATACACAACCTAACTTTCTACCTAAACTAGCTACAAAAATAATAACAAATGCAGCCTAAAGCCAGAAGAAGGGAAATAATTAAGATTAGAGCAGAAATAAATGATATAAAACAAACAAATACAGTAGAATAGATCAACAAAACTAGGAGCTAGTTTATCCATTAGTAAAATTGGTAAAGCTCTACCACACTTATCAAAAATAAAAGAGGAAGGACCCAAATAAATAAAATCATGAATGAGAGAGGAAAGATCACAACCAACACCACAGAAATACAACAATTATAAGAGAATATTATGGAAAATTATATGTCAACAAATTGGGCAATCTGGAAGAAATGGATAAATTCCTAGAAACATATAAATTACCAAAAGTGAAACATGAAGAAATAGAAAATTTGAACAGACCCATAACAGTAATCAAAAATCTCCCAACAAATAAAAGTCCATGGGGAGATGGCTTCCCATGGGAATTCTACCAAACATTTAAAGATGATTTAATACCCATTCTTCTCACAATGTTCCAAAAAAAAAAAAAAAAAAAAAAAAAAAAAAAAGAAATGGAAGGACATCTTCCAAACTCATTCTACAAGGACATCATTACCTTGATTTCAAAACCAAAGACCCCACTAAAAAGGAGAATTGCAGGCCAATATCTCTGATGAAAATGGATGCAAAAATTCTCAACAAAATAATAGCAAATCAAATTCAACAGAACATTAAAAGAATCATTCACCAACATCAAGTAGGATTTATTCATGGGTTGCAAGCATGGTTCAATATTTGCAAATCAATCAATGTGATATAACATATGAAGAAAAAAAAGGATAAGAATCATATGATCCTCTCATAGATGCAGAAAAAGCATTTGACAAAATACAGCATTCATTTTTGATAAAAACCTTCAGCAAAGTAGGAATAGAAGAAACATAACTCAACATCATAAAGGCCATATATGAAAGAGCCACAATTAATATCATCCTCAATGGGGACAACCTGAGCTCTTCTTCTATGGTCAACAACACAACAGGGATATCCACTCTCACCATTGCTATTTAACATGGTACTAGAAGTATAGCCTCAGCAATCAGCAGCACAAATAAATAAAAGGCATCCAAATCAGCCAGGAAGAGGTCAAACTTTCACTCTTCACAAATGACATGATATTCTATATGGAAAATCAAAAAGATTCCACCAAAAAACTGCTAGAACTGATCCATGAATTCAGCAAAGTGGCAGGATATAAAAATCAATGCACAGAAATAGGTTGCATTCCTATACACCAACAATGAAGCAACAGAAAGAGAAATCAAGGAATCGACCCCATTTACAATTGCACCAAAACCATAAAATACCTAGGAATAAATCTAACCAAAGAGGTGAAAAATCTATACACTGAAAATTACAGAAAGCTTATGAAATAAATCAAAGAAGACACACAAAAAAGGAAAAATATTCCGTGCTCCTGGATAACGAGAACAAACACTGTTAAAATGTCAATACTACCCAAAGCAATCTACATGTTCAATGCAATACTTATTAAAATAACACTAGAATTCTTCACAGAGCTAGAACAAATAATCCTAAAATTTATATGGAACCAGAAAAGACTCTGAATATCCAAAGAAATCTGGAAAAAGAAAACCAAAGCTGGAGGCATCACAATCCTGGATTTCAAGCTGTATTACAAAGCTGTAATCAAGACAGTACGGTACTGGCACAAAACCAGACACTCAGATCAATGGAACAGAATAGAGAACCCAAAAATGGACCCACAACCATATGGCCAACTTATCTATGACAAAGCAGGAAAGAATATCCAATGGAATAAAGACAGTCTCTTCGGCCAGAAGTGCTGGGAAAACTGGACAGCAACATCAAGAAAAATGAACCTGGACCATTTTCTTACACTATAAATAAAAACAAACTCAAAATGGATGAAAGACCTAAACATAAGACAGGAAGCCATCAAAATCCTCGAGGAGAGAGCAGGCAAAAGCCTCTTTGACCTTGACCACAGCAACTTCTTACCCAACACATCTCCAGAGGCAAGGGAAACTAAAGCAAAAATGAACTATTGGGACCTCATCAAAATAAAAAGCTTCTACACAATGAAGGAATACAGCAAAACTAAAAGGCAACTCACAGAATGGGAGAAGATATTTGCAAATGACATATCAGATAAAGGGTTAGTATCCAAAATCTATAAAGAGCTTATCAAACTCAACAGCCAAAAAACAAATAATCCAATGAAAAAAAGGGCAAAAGACATGAAAAGACACTTCTCCAAAGAAGACATAAGATAGCCAAACTACACATGAAAAAATGCTCAACATCACTCATCATCAGGGAAATACAAATCAAAACCACAATGAGATGCCACCTTACACCTGTCAGAATGGCTAACATTAACAACTCAGGCAACAACAGATGTTGGTGAGGATTCAGAGAAAGAGGATCTCTTTTACACTGCTGGTGGGAATGCAACTGGTGGAGCCACTCTGGAAAACAGTATGGAGGTTTCTCAAAAAATTAAAAATAGAATTACCCTATGACCCAGCAATTGCACTACTGGGTATTTATCCAAGGGATACAGGTGTGCTGTCTCGAAGGGGCACATGCACCCCAATGTTTATAGCAGCACTATCAACAATAGCCAAAGTATGGAAAGAACCCAAAATGCCCATCAATGGATGAATGGATAAAGAAGATGTGGTATATCTATACAATGGAGTATTACTCAGTAATCAAAAAGAATGAAGTCTTGACATTTGCAACTACATGGATAGAACTAGAGGGTATTATGCTACGCGAAATTAGTCAGAGAAAGACAAATATCATACGACTTCATTCATATGAGGACTTTAAGATACAAAGCAGATGAACATAAGGGAAGGGAAGCAACAGTAATATAAAAACAGGGAGGCAGACAAAACATAAGAGACTCTAAAATATGGAGTACAGAGGGTTACAAGAGGGGTTGTGGCAGGGGGGACGGGCTAAATGGGTAAGGGGCATTAAGAAATCTACTCCTGAAATCATTGTTGCACTATATGCTAACTAACTTGGATGTAAATTTAAAAAAAAAATTTTTTTTTAAATACATAAAATATACATTGCTAAGATTGACATAAGTACTAGGAGAAATTGTCAAAGCCAACATTTTAATGGGAGATTTTTTAACAACCCTCTTTCAAGAATTCATAAACAAAATCAGTAAAATCTAGTGTAGTTAAACAATATAATTCCACATATATATCTTGAATAGGTATGAATATACATATTCATACCTATTCAAGATATATATTTTGAACACTTTACCCAACAACTAGTGATTATATATCATTTTCATACACATATGGAGTATTTACAAAAACTGATTATGTATAAAACCACATGAAAAATATTAGTAAGTTCCAGAGGAAGATGAGACAAGGAAAGTACACAGCATGTAACAACATGAAATATAGACTGGTTATGCATTGCGTGTTTCAGGCAATGAGACCAGTAGTCCTAAATGATTGATGCTAAAGTTCTAGAGGAGATTTCCTAAATATCAAATCAATAAAGAAGGAAAGGCTAAATGCACAGAAGGCCTGAGCTTTTTTTCTGGGTCTTATTAGGTGTTAACTTCTTTTGTGTCTTGGCCATATGAAACAGATAAAACATTTGAGTTAGAGGCAAGAGTTTCTATATTCTGTCTTAAACATATTATTAACTTCCATCAGAAGAAAAATTCAACTCATAAATAGATAGCCACCACAGCCTGATAATTGTATCTTCTGTATTTCTTGCTTCATAATAAAGCAAAATCCAATCACACATCAGACTCACAGTCATGTAAAAACAGACATGACAGCTATCGGAATTAGGAGTGAATAACTTGACCACTCGAGGCTTCATGATTTGTAGAAATCCAATCTCCTTTTCTCTTTCAATGTGAATAAGACTGGTCTGAAAGGTCTAATCTGAGCTCTCTTCTTCCTTATTTTGGAGTTCAGCATCAGCTTTCTCTTCACGTCTTTTCAATTCCTTTATGCAGTGGCACTAGTGAGGTGAGTTGTTTTCCAACAACAATAGATAAGCCATCATAGATACTTTTGACCAGAATGTGAGTAATGCTGGTCAAGTCCTGTGTCCCTGCCAATCAAGGTGGGATCATGCTGCCATATTAGGTAGGAGGTGAAACAGCTGCTTATACTTATTTGGTAGAGTGTTAAGAAAACTCAGGGCATAAACTTTTGTAACCTGAGACTCAACTTTTTAACTTTTTAGAAAGTAGAGTTTGAGAAAGCTTATTAAACTTACAACCAGGCTCTCCTTTCATTTCATACTGACATTTATGTTGAGATGTCTCATTATATACAAAAGCTCCTCTAACCAAAGAAGTGGCATCCCCATTCTCTCAACTTCCACCAAATGCTCTTTTGTTTCCAGCATTCAGTTAAAATTGCTTTTGTCAGAGTGATCCTTGTTCTCTGTGTCACTATATGCAATATCCTCTCAACACATTTGACCATTGATCCCTTCTTAAAACACTTTATTCTTGTACCTTCCTAATATCCCCCACCCCTTTGTTTTCCTCCTACCTTTAAGGACCTGCTTTATTAGCTGTCTATGCTGGTTCTTTTTCCATTATTCCACTGCCAAATGTTAGAACAACCAGGGTTTGATAATAGGCTTTTCCCCCCTATGTTGATGCTATCTCTAGTGTGTAAGTTCCATGGCTTTGCATATTATGTCTGCATGTCCACAATTGTCGTTTATGTGTCTAGCCCTGATCTTTCCCCTTAAACTCAAGATGCATATAGCCTAACACCATATGGCATCTTTACTTGATTGTACAATGAGCATCTCAAAATTGTCACGTCTAAGATAAAACTCTTCATTCTGTTTTGTTCACTCCCTGTTTTGTTCCTTCTATATTCCTATCTTAATAACTGACTCTAATATGCTGTACAAAAATGTGTTTAATCCCTGGTTCTCCTTCCTAAGTCAAGATATCAAATCTCAACAACTATTCCTATTAGCTCTGCCTCCACAAAATAGGTTCACTTCTCCCTACACCCATTATTCCACTAGAAGTATCTACTACACTTCTCCACTTTCCATGAGACCAAATACTATACAGATGAATGATGAATGAGTGACTAAAGAAATGCTCTATAGACTCAGGTATGTCTGATCTATCATACAAGATCAGTATGACTCACAATTGGTGGAGGACACTTAGCAACATAGTAGAGAAGATAGGGGGAATAAAAGCAAACTAGTATTTGTTGAGCAAGAATCATTAAGTATCATCAGAAAATATCTTATCTCCTTACATCTCACACTGGCTCCAAAAGCTAAATGAAATTACTTTAACAGAAGAAACTGAAGTTCTCAATATTGCACTAAGTGGCAGGAGTGAAATTTATACCCTAGTCTCTTTGGGTCCACCATGTCTCCACTTTCCATACTCTATGGAGGCTCTGAATGATACTTGTGTGAGGAGAAATGTACAAAGTATTCTATCTCCCACTCTGTATGTATCAGGGATTAAAAGAATCGACCTGTCAATATAATGACAAGCCTTTATAACTGATTACTTGTCGGATAGATGAAAAGAAACCCAATGAAAGAAATTCCAATGTCATTGTGGGGCAATATTTCAAAGAGTATAATAAACCATACTTCATTCACCCAGAACAACAGACTGGACAAAGAAGCTGCTCTCTGCTTGGGTGATAAAGCCTAGTGCTGATCTTTTATCAATAAGTTTTATTGAAAGTCTGTTATGCATGTGTCAATATACATTACAGATGAAAAAAAAAATTCTGCCCCATTGTCAAATCACCTGACTACACGGCTGATTTTCACTTGTAAAAATACTGTAGTTATCACTGTGTGCTTACATGAAAAAGATTTAGTAGATTTAGATCTTGATAGAACTCAGAGTCCAGTGCAAAGTTGCTTAGAGCATCCTCTATAGACTCTTGTATCAGAATCACCTGGCAATAAATACATAATTATAAAAATCTTGGGCTCAAACCCCCAATCAGAATCTCTTTGGGTGTTCGCTGAAAATTTTCATGTTTAAAACAAAGAAGTTTTGTGAAAACAAGGTGAGCTCTGGAGACCTCCCTTGTCCTATTAAAAAAAAAAAAAGAAAAACAAATGAGTAAGTCCTGTCTGTTGTTAAAAAAAAAAATAAAGTCAATTAATATAGTGAAATTAAAGGAAGACAGATTAGAATTTTTCTTGTCCGGTTTTTAGAAGAGAAATACAAGTACATAGTCTTTTATTTTTAAGTAACTACTGAACTTTTAAGTTTTTTTTAAACAAGTACTGCCATTTATATATAAATATCAAGTGTAGAGCCAACTGGCTGGAGTTCTATGTAGAATTCTGCCCTTACAAACCTATGCAATGCACATACCCTTTATGCCTCAGCTTCCTCATTTATAAAATGAGGCAATTAGATCATACAGTCCTTCATATTCCATAAAGCCATGACATACATGCATTTACTAAAGACACTGTAAGTGGGAGGTATTAAACCACAGGGATGTAGGCTTGGGCTTTTTAAAACCATCAGGCTAAGAGTGCCTGGGTGGCTCAGTCAGTTAAGCATCCAACTTCAGCTCAGGTCATGATCTCACAGTTTGTGAACTCAAGCCCTGCATCAGGCTCTCTGCTGTCAGCACAGAGCCCACTTCAGGTCCTCTGTCCACCCCCCTCTCTGCAGCTCCCCTGCTCATACTCTCTCTCTCTCTCTCTCTCTCTCTCTCTCTCTCTCTCTCTCTCTCTCTCTCAAATAAGTAAACATTAAAAAAAATTTTTAAACCATCAGGCCAGAATTAGTAACTGATAGGATAGCCACATTTTTCAGGCATCACCTCCTTCCCTTGCCCAATGGTATAAAAATGGGTAATGAGGCAAAATATCTTTCTAATCATGTGGGGTTTTACAGAGTTCTGGTAGGGAGGGCAATAACAACTGTAGGTCTAGAAGCAGTAAATCAGAATTTACAGACATTAGTAACCTAAGGAAGACAGAAAAGGGTAGGCTGAGTATATTGAGAAACTGTATTATTTCACTGTTTTAGAGACCAAGAAATACCCATATTTAACCATGATCCAACCACTCTTCTTTTGGACAAGAAAACCAAATTTCCAGAAAACAAGAATATGGAAAGGCAAAGGTAAGTCTTGATTATTGGCTTGGACCCCAAATATCAGTGCACAAATTGGTCTGGAATCCTCAATTTCTTTACCAAAGTTGGTCCTGCATGGTTTGATGCAAATACATATAATGCAAAGGAAAGTAATTGAAACAGAAAGTCAGCCAGAATAAAGATACCCAGGTACTCTACCATGCTGCCACCCCAACTTCCCCAGCCTTCAGGACACAGCTGGTGAAAGCCAACAACCCCAGACCTTTTGAGAGGGGACAAAATCTTCAGGTCTTACTGTCATTGAATGAAATGAGAATCTGAGGTTGTACAGAAAGAGTTAGAGAAAGGTATTATCAGAGAACCGAACAAGAGCTGTCACTGATGGTAAAACTCCCATGTGGCCACTGTTGTAAGAAAACAAAAACAAACAAAAAGGCAGAGTCATAGTTATGGCCACCATAACTTTATCCCTTTGTAGCTGAAAATTTTACTTCCTGATTTGTGATTTTAGGATAACTCCAAAATTTGAAAACCAATAAACAATGCTCACATTAAGACTAAGTAATTTTTAATATTAAATCCAACTTTGTCCAGCAAAGTATCATTCTTCTCTTCCACAGACACGTTTCATGTTTCTTTTTCTTCCAATTTTATGATCTGAAAGATTGTCCCAACTCTATCTTCAAAACTTTCCATGATAATTTCTATGTTGAAGTATACTCCTTTACAATTTGGGGGGAGGGCTCTGTTATTTAAAACTGATTTTCATTTTTGAACTATTTTGAAATCATTACAGATTAATTCATATTATAGAAGTGACAAAGACAGTACAGAGAAGTCCGGTGCACCCCTCACCTAGTTTTCCTCAATGGCTACATTTTAGGTAACTATAGACCTAATTATTAATTTACAAAAAGCTATTTTCACTTTTATCTCTGTAATATTTTTTAAATCTCTCTGAGGATACTAATTAGGATTCCTTTGTTTTAATTTATTTTCCTTTGATCTCCAATGTTTCTGCTTCCTTTGGTGTTACTTTGCTCTGTTTTCGTCTTTCTTCTTCATTTATGCAAATTTTTCTAAAAAATCTGGTGACCCTTGATTGTTCGATTATATTTCAAACAATTATTCCTTAGGAAAACTGATGAGGATCTCTGTGTACATCAGCAGGGTCCCTCAATTGGCAGACTTTGATTTGAGATGAATAGACTGTCAAGTAGCAATTACACTATGAAAACTCTAAGGGCCAGGATGGGAAGAGCTTTCTCTTGTAGCCCCGTGTCCTGTACCAGTCCTTCTAGTACACCCTGACACTGTTTTTTAGAATATAATTGTCTGCCTCACCACCGACCCTAGGATCCATACCCAGTTCTGACTGATCTGCTTACACCGAGATGCACAATGGGAAATGGAAGGAAATAGCCAGCTTTTTCTTATATAGACTTCAAACTTGTCTCCCAATTATGAATGCCTTCCTATCTCTGCCCTTCTTCACATCATGTACCTTGACAAGAATTTCTTTGGGGTTCATCAAGAGCCCTTCTGCACGTCTAGAAAACAGAATTTCTAGTAATAATACAATGTAACTTAAAAATGAGAGTCTTTTGTATAATTTAAAGTTTTCTAGAAGGCACATTAAAAAGTTTAAAAAGGTAAAATTAGCTTTAGTAACAATTTATTTATCTAATGTATCAAAAATATCATTTCAGCATGTAATCAGTATAAAAATAATTGAAATATTTTATATTCTTTTCATACTAAATCTTCAGAAACTGAAATATATTTTATACTTATAGCACATGTCAGTTTAGACCAGCCACACTTCAGGGACTCAGTAGCTACATATGACTAGTGGCTACAGTTTTGGACACTACAGCTTTGACTGTGGTTCCCATTATGCTATGTCCTGTATTGCCACTGCTTCATCTAGTTTTAATCTAGAAAATGTATGAAATCTCTAGCCCACTGAAGGTCACCCATCTACTTTCATTACTGTTGCATATTTAAGCTAATTTTTACATTTAGTTTTGTATCAGAAGGAAAAGTAAATGTTAAATCATGCCATTGAGAAACAGCAAAATCCCCATACTGTCTCCAGAAGGAGGAACTCCAATACACAGGTTTTGTGAGTGTAAAATAAATAACAACAACACAACAAAGTCCAGCTTCTAGGATTTCCTTAAACTTCTCATGTTCTATATGCCTCAAGGATTATAGTCCTACTTAATTATTTTGATCCATTAGTATTTGACTAAATACTAATTTATATTGTTGGTTCCTTTGTAAATGAACAATGATATTTATCGCTCACTTAACCATGTATCAAGTGTTCTCATTAGATTTTATATGTGTTACTTTGTTTTATCTTCTCAATAACCTTAGGAGGTAGGTACTATTATCATCTCTTGTTTTAACATACATACATATCTATATATCTACACACACACACACACACACACACACATATATATAGAGAGAGAGAGAGACAGAGAGACAGAGAGAGTTAGAGGCCACGAGCAGGGGAGAGGGGCAGAGAGAGAGGGGGAGAGAGAGACTACTAAGCAGGCTCCACACTCAGCATGGAGTCAAATGTGCAGCTTGATTCCATGACCCTGGGATTATGACCTGAGCCAAAATCAAGAGTTGGATGCTCAGTTGATGGAGTCACCCAGCTGTCCCTAAATATATATAATATATATATAATAGAAACTGAGGCACAGAGAGGCTAAGTAAGTTGCCCAAAATCATGCAGACCCCAGAACCATGATTCTATAACACATGCTCTTAATGACTAGGCCCTATGCTTCTTTAAGATCTTGTAAGTAGAGCTGGACCATTTGGATTTGATTTTAACTCTCTTTACTTGCTCATTTTGTAACCTTGAGATTGCCACAATCTTCTGTGTGCTTGGTTCTGTCATCAGAGTAATAATGTAATAGTGCTTTTCACATATACAGAAGAGTAGAAAGATGATAGCTGTAGACATTATGGTACCAGATAGTGCTACTGGGTGTCTTCAGCATGACCTACAGACTGGCATCTATGCTAAATGCTGGCCTCCTGTCTAGAGTTGGACCCCATCAAATTTTTACCAATATTCATTAAGCTACTGTCTCTCTTCCACTGAGGTATTTTTAGGACGTTGACTCCATAGTTTTACTCAAACCCTTGAATGATTCTTCCTAGAATGCCAATATACTGAAGACCTGGATTCTGTTGTTCTTTAGTTCCAAATAAACTCCTGACTGTCCACTTCTGGATTGGAGAGCTCCACTCCCCACCAAGTCCAATTATGACTCTGAAAGTCATTGACCTATTGGCCCTATGAGGAATAAGTGAAAAGATATAAATTGCTCCTAATTGAGTCTATATTATTAGAAAAATTTTGTAAAACGACATGGTTTCATTTGAGATCAAAACAACTTTTAAAGTAATAATTAAGATTTTATATCTTAGACCTATTTGATCGCGAGACTAAAATAGTTAATAACAAAGACATTTTTAATACACAATCTTTACATGATTATAATATTCAGGAAACTACAAAGCAACTAATTTAAACTTTGCCATTCACAAAGACCCTTATGGAACAGATGGTATTTGCACATTGGTTGACATCTTGGATTAGAGATGCTTCTTCGCAAGCTTGGTTCTGACACAGACAAAGGAGAGACCACCATTCCTCTGGTAAGTAATGCGCTATGACTGTGTTAAATGTATCCCTTCAATCGAAATCCTCCAAAATGCAGGGCATAAAACTGATTAGAAATGGTTTGGGAGCCTAATTCTGTTAATGGGAATGAAAACTGATAAACAACATTGGGTGACCTGCCGTAACAAATAGATTCTTGATTCAGCAGGAATCCAGCTGCTATTATGTTCCAGGTGAACAAGCATTACTTAAATAAATAAATTCCTTCTTTTTTTCCCAAGCATGCATTCCAGGTTTGCTGCATTTATTAAGTTAGAAGCGAAACCAGGTTGGAGAAGCACAGAACACTCCTCTGGGAGATACCATGGAATTAGTGGGATAAACAGAAAGGTCACTGCGCTCCAGAGAGGGGAAGGGTTGTATTTAGCAGCTTTCTCACAAGTGAGCCTGCTATTAACATAGTGGTATTTTGAAGTTATAAAGCATTTTGCAGCCCTAAGCTTCCATGTGTACTGCAAATATTAATTAATCCTCGTAACATCCCCAGAACATGAGGCGGTCCAGTCCACATCTCACAAATGATGTAACTAGAAGCGGTCAAGTTAAGCCAGTGGACAGACAGGTCAGCCAGAAGACAGGACTGCAGGAATTGTAAATCCCCAGCCCCAGGGGAGAAAGTACAATCATATGGATTCTAGCAGGTAATCAAAAGCAAAAGGAAGGCATTTCAAGGCTTATAGAAAAAAAAGGAAGGAATCAGCCACGGAGTCATAGGTAAAAATGTGCTTGCATTGGGAAGGAGACTTGGCTTCATGATTTTTTTTCCAAGTCAGAAGAAACATAATCCATTATATGAATGCAATAAAATAGTGTTCCATCCCCAGATAAAAATATGAAAGAAGTCCAGAGCTATCTAATTGTACTGCACTGAAATATCTGTGACTTATTAATTAATCATTCCTGTTGTAAAAAATCAGAATCCAAATACCTTATTTTTATTTAGATGCCTCTCTTAAAAAAAAAAAAAGGAGTGAAAACCTTCACCTGAAAGGAGTAGGAGATGTCACTTATTGAAAATGCAGATTTCAGGCATATTTGACAAATGACAGCAGTGGCATTTTCAGAATCACAAAAGCCAGAGCAGTATGCTGCTTTGACTTCTGAGGTGAAATCTCCAAGTTGTAAATAGGATTATAAATAAAGTTCTGTTCAAAGACCAATTACAAAACCATTTTCAATGGAAAACTTAAAATAGAAAAAAAATCTCACATTTATGTTTGCATGATACATTTTACTACCTGCCACTTGATTCTCCAAAAGAGTCAAGCTTAACAATAATATCAAAGACAGGTTTATTATCAAGGTTCACATGTTCTATTTTCCTTTAACAACTTAACACAAATGCCAGACACAGAAGTTACTCCTGGTGCAACATATCATTCAATTCCCTTTGACAGGTTTACTATTCTTTGAAACTGTAAATTCATTCATTAGATAGAAGAGAATTGTTAAACTCTGATGTATTATTTTCTTTGCTTCAAGGATAGACACTATCTTTTTGATGTATAGTATATTGCTGAAAAGTAGTCCTGTTTGTATTAATGGGATAAATATCGATGACAGCCAACAAATTAAGTGCTTTGTCCTATGTTTCTAATTGACACCACTAAAATCAGTAATATAAATTAAATGGCAGGAGAGATTATAAATTCTGGTGTGAAATAAAGAATTAAAGGTTTAGAGATGTGGACTTAACCATAATATAAATAAGATATTTTGAAGCTCACTCCTGGCTTTCTTAGAAAATACAACTCCTATCTGGATCTCCAGATCTTTTTCCATGTTGGTATTCATCTCTAAGACAACATTATCTAAGATTGTCTTACCTCATTTGCAACCATAATGAGGTACATGTTAGAAAGCATTGCATAAACAGTAAAGCTAAAGGAAAGATAGCATTAGGAGGTGATCACTTTCATTGGTAAAATTCAATGATTCTCCTCTGTAAGAAGGAAAAAAACCCACCACAAGTTCCTCTCGGATATGAAGAGAAACAATATTGTGATATTTCAAATAAAAGTTAATATTATTTAAAAAAAGGGAACAAAAACAATGAGATTAATCAGCAGTTATGACACTTCTGGAATATGATATAACAAATTAAGAAGCTTGCTCAAGGGGACAGAACTCATAAGAAGCACATCTCATAATGGATCCAAAGCTGGGAAATTCCAAAGCCCACACTCTTTTCTCAACAACATAAATTCTCTCTAAAGTAGTTTCGTCATAACTTCTTAAATGTTTAGAACTCCTCTTGTTCCAAAAAGAATATAAGGTTAATTTACAAATATGCAAATATCACAGGAGGATTAAATAAAGTTTGTCTAAAAAAGCAAAATGAGATGGAAAAATAAGGACGAAAAAATAAGACAGAATCTGAAGTCAGCTTAGGGCACACTACGATGTCACTAAGAGATGAGCCTTAAACCCAGTTGTGAGTTTTCTGGCAGTAAACAAGGAGACATACATAGACCTCCATATGTTTTTCATATAAAAGCTAACAAGCTATTCAGAAAAATTAGACTGATTTCTAAGTTTTAGGTTCTCATAGAGGTGTGTATTTTGATAAACAATATTCTCAACTACACCTTTTCAGGAAATATACTGTCAAGTTTAATTAGGCTCCTCCACTCTAAAGTTTGTTAAATGGTGTCACATCAAAATGCAAATCAATAAATGCAACTCTAAGCATTGGATTTGGAGATTGAGAAGGGCGGGGTGCATAAAGAATATTCAATATAAACTCACAGCTTCTCAATTATCTAATATAATTCAGGGCCAGATGTTGGAGTATCTGGAAGAATAGATGGACTATCCACCCCACATCCCAAATCCTAAATAAATATTGCTTCTCTTAGTTGAGTTTTTAAAATGTATTCAGCAGGGTAAATTTAAAATGATAATCCCTGATAAGTAGCTGGAGCTCTACAATGCTCTGTGGCCAGTTAATTGTGAATCTACATGTTTCAACGAGCATAGTCAGAGGTTACAACTTGGTGTTAGGCATTAAAAGATCTTGTTAAATAAAAGTGCATTATCTGGAATTAAGATATTATCAGGATTAACATCTTGGTCTGAGTTAGTTCTGCCAATTAGTTATTACACAGCAGGGGCCCGAAGCAATAGGATGCATGATACATGCACTTGTTTAAAAGTTCCAGAAATGATTTTCATCTCTATCCCCAAAGCCTACAACAATGGCAAAAAAAAAAAAAAAGAAAGAAAAAAGTGAATCTGATTGCAGATTTGCAATGTGTTTCTGCACAATTCTGGTAGGACATTTAGAGAGAAGCTGAAAGTCTAGGGTCAGGATGGGGCACTGCCTGTCTCTTGAATAAAGTAAGGAGAGACAGTGCCACTCAGGCCAGACAGGCAGAGGTCTCTGCCCTGAGCCCCCAACTCAGAGGCCCCTGCATTTTGGAGAGTCTCTCTTTTTTTTTTTTTTTTAATTATCTAATTCTCCTTCTGGTAGCTTGAACTAGCAATGCCGGGCTCTCCAGACCCCACTTTTCTCATTCAGAAATCTCTGAATCTTTCCAGTTCCAACTTTGCTGTGCATTGGGTCAACTGGATGCCCCAAGATTAATTTGTGTTTATGTGGTCATCCTTATGGTTGGTCCCCAGTTCTACAAGGGTGAACAGGTCATTCTAGCTGGCTGATATGAAATTTCTTTTGAGGTACTGTGTGAGATGAGCTGCCAGAATGATAGTGTCACAGCTCTTCATCTGGACCCTGAACAAGTTCAGGACTCTGGGCTACTGACCATCTACCACAAGTCCTTAGGCCTTCTCTAAATCCTCCATATTCTGACCACAGGGCTGCCTCTGATCATGAGCACTGTAGGCAGTGAACATAGTAGCACATCGGAACAATGGCAAAGGTTCCTTATGGTGGCAGTACTTCCCTTGCTATAGCAGTTTTAAACTATCCAAGGAAGTCTTGGCACTTCCCCTGAAGACTTTGTGTCATGACTGAGGAAGACTCTTGAAAGTGGTCAACAACTCCTCTGATGGCTTCTGAGTTTATGGCTTACTAACACCAAGTAGAAATTTTAATCCATGTCCTTTTCCTCTCTGACCAATATGGTGACATTGTATGTTCCTAAGTTGGTTTTAAATCATGTTACATGAAGAAAGACATTCCTGTGCAAATGAGAAAGTCTTTCCCATTCTATATAAAAGGCTAATGCCTCTCTTCCCCACTGGTTAATGGAAGGCAGGGGTGCAGTCAACACTGAATGGCATTATATTCTAGGGATGCAGTGATGACAGCCTAGAGATCAAGGCATAGCATAGTTAAAAGATAAGTCATTCAACCTTTACATGAAATTCTGAAGAGTAAAATTAGCATGTCTAGAAAATTATTGTCCACATTTTCCTGCATACTGTAAGACTTTTATTTGAGGTCATCATTAACAATGCACAGCAACAAACTTTAAGAGAATTATCAGAAGCCAAGATTCATTGGTGGTTCAGTCAGTGATGCAGTGCCATGAGTAAATGTAGTAGGGAACTACACAGGCACGAAGATCTGTGTTATTTCAATAAAACAGGTCCTAAGGAGCCATGACACTGTGGGTAACGTCATCATTACTAACTTTATATCCTGGGGAAAGATGAAATTAACCAGGAATGGTGTTTGATAATAATGAAAAATAAGGATGGTTCTTGGACCTGAAGAAGAAATGGTACCTGGATATTAAGAAAAATCTACATGTGCATTGATGGGACACATTTTAAGTATTTCTTCTCTAAATACTATTTTCATCATTTTAGGGAAAATATTCAATTTCCTTATAATAAGTGTACATTTCAAACAAGTATCAATTTACAACTGTCAGATTAGCCACTTCATATATAATAATCAGTGTTATTGAGGATGTGGGGGAAACAATTTACTGCTAGTGGGGGCATAGATTGGTGCAGTGGTTTTAAAGGCAATTTGATAAAAATATTTTTAATTAAAAATGTGCATTCCTTTTTCCTCAGAAATTCTATTTCTAGATCCTTAGACAAAAATGCAGGAGTATATATAAAGATGTTATTGTAATATTGTTCATAATAACAAATAATGGAAACAATCTAAATGCCTATTAATAAGGCACTGGTTAAATAAATCCTATACACTAGAATACTGTACAGTCATTAACAAAACCAACTGTAGATGTGTATATTGCATGTACTGTCATGGAAAATGTCCAAGATATATTTTTAGTGGAAAAAAGAAAATGAGAGAAGAAGGTTTAATATGAATATATTTATGTGTTCTAATATCAATATAAATATATATCATAGCCCCCATTTATGTATTCATTTGTACATAAATACATATTAAAGTACATAAACGGGGCATACTGTGCATATATAGATAAATTAGCTGTGTGATGCATATATCTATGTGGTAGTGTGTGTGTAGTGGGGGTGGGGGGGGTGGTATTTGTGTACACTTCGAGAGGGTCTACGGGGTATACACCAAACTGATAACCTTTGGAGAATGGGATGGGAAGGGAGGCAATCAGGAAGGAACCAGAAGATCTTTACTTTTTATTCTTATATTACATGTTTCTGTGCTGTTAAAATATTTTATAATGTATATATTTTATAATTTTAAAAACTCATAGAAAATAAATTATTTTAAAAACATCCTGCTATGGCTCCCTGTGGCCAAAAATAAAGCTTAAACTCCTTAGCACACCAAAGGCTGCCATGATTTATTTCTACATACCTTTCTTTTCAGCCTCATCTCCTGTAATCGGAATTGCCTTGCTTGTTTTGTCCCCCTCACGTCCTTGGTTGCTAAGTTGTCTGTCTGCTCGTTATTTTTTGTTTAAATTTTATTTATTTATTTAATTCATTCATTCATTCAAATTTAAGTTAGTTAAAATACAGTGTAGTATTGGTTTCAGGAGTGAACCCAGTGATTAATCACTTACATATAATACCCAGTGCTCATCCCAACAAGTGCCCTCCTTAAAGCCCATCACCCATTTAGCCCCTTCCCTCACCCACCTCTCCTCTATACATTATATTTTAAAAAAATGTTAATGTTTACTTATTTCTGAGAGAGAGAGAGAGAGAGAGAGAGAGAGAGAGCAAGCAGGAGAGAGGCAGAGAGAGAAGAAGACAGAATCTGAAGCAGGCTCCAGGCTCTGAGCTGTCAGCACAAAGCCTGATTTGGGGCTCAAATTCACAAACTGTGAGATCATCACCTGAGCTGAAGTCAGATGGTTACTTACTGAGCCACCCAGGTGCCCCTCTATACATTATTTTAAATCAGGGGTTCTGCAACTACAGTCTTTGTCATTTTACTCTGTTTTTGTATGATCCTACAGATAAGAATGATTTATACATTTCTAAAGGGTTGTAAACAAAGAAGTACACGTGACAGATACCATATGTAGTTCACAAAGCCTAAGTTATTTACTATCTGACCCATTACGAAAAATGTTTGCAATCTCAGGGTTTTTTTAATATTTATTTTGAGATAGAGAGAGAGAGGAGGAGGGGGGGTGGTGGTAGAGAAATAGGAAGAGAGAGAGAGAGAGAGAGAGAGAGAGAGAGAGAGAATCCTAAGCAGACTCCACATTTCACATTTCAGTGCAGAGCCCTACATTAGGCTCTATCTCATGACCAGGAGATTATGACCTGAGCCTAATCTGACACTTACCCAAACTGAACCACCCAAACACCCCTGCCAGTCTGTTTTAAATCATCAGTAAATCACACTACCTAAGATGAGCTCTGAAATGTATCACAGCGATTTTAGAACAGTTTTAGTGTTACAGAAAAATTATAAAGAAAACACAGAGTTCCCACATACCCCACACTTACTTTCCTTATTATTAACATCTTTCATCTGTATGGTACATTTGTTACAATTAATGAACCAATATTGATACACAATTATTAACTAAAGCCATATTTTATTCAGATTTCTTAAGTTTTTATCTAAAATTCATTTTTATGTTCTAGAATCGATCCCAGATACATTATATTTAGCCATCATGTCTCCTTACAGCTCCTTTGGGCTTTAACAGTTTCTTAGACTTCCTTGTTTTTCATAACCTTGACAGTTTTAAGGTGTACTGGGCAGGTATTTTGTAGAACACCTCTCAGCTGGAATTTGTTTGATGCCTTCTCCTGATTAGACTGGGGTTATGGAGTTTGGCAAAGATCACAGATGTAAAGTGCCACTCTCATCACATCATATCAAATATACATACTACTGACATGACTTAGCACTGTTGATGTTGACCTTCATTACCTGACTAAAGCAGTGTTTTTCAGGGTTCTCCAACTACAGAGTTATGTTTTTCCATTGTCATACTGTCCTCGTGAGGAGGAAGTTACTATACCCAGGCCACAATTAAGATGAAGGGGATTATACTCCACTTTCTTGAGGGTGAACTATGTATATTCTTTGCAATTCTTTTGGATGGGAGGTTTGTATGTTCTCCATGTATTCTTTAATCATTTATATTAGTATGGACTCAAATATGTATTTTGCAATTTTGTTATAATCCAATATTTATTTCTCAATTTGTTACATCTTTAGCCACTGGGAGCTCTTTCAGTTGTCACATGTGTCTCTTTGATAAAGCCCCCATCACATGTGTCTCTTTGATAAAGCCCCCATCACTTTTTTTTTAACTTCCTTATTTGGCACTACAAGATGAACCAAGTTCATCTTAAAAATATATTAAATTTTAAAATCAAATTGTTTATTTAGACAGGGGTCTTGAAAAAATATTCATAGGAGTCCCCACACACTCAAAGCCAAAGTGTGGACCCATGGCTGCAGCTCTGAGAAGAGTCATGGGTAAGACATATACAGGCATATACAAATATTACACAATCCCATGTCCAAATATCATTCATCCAATTGTGTGAAGTAGATCACTGAAGAGCAGTTTTGGAGTTTTAAATAAAGCTATTCTCACCAAAAAAAATTAAATATATTTAGGAAGTAATACCATCATTCATTGCAACAAGTAGGGATATTTGATAGCATTGCTGTATAGATATTTTACTAATCATTCAAAACGTAGCACTTATTAAGAATTTGAGTATTTTATAAAGATGTTTCTATACTTTGCCCACAATTTGCCATCTTCTTACTTTTTAGAATTAAAAATTAGACCTGGGTTAATGATTAAGATATCTGGAATCAGAACCAGGTCTACTTAGCAGTATTGTGGCTCAACGTAGTAAGATTTTCCAAGATGATGTGAAGGAGCTATGTTACATGGCTCTCCATGTGATTCAGTTACATTAAAAAGTCACTTTATCAGGCTGCCTGGGTGGCTCCGTAAAGTGTCTGACTTCAGCTCAGGTCATGATCTCACAGTTTGTGTATTTGAGCCCCATGTCAGGTTCTGTGCTGACAGCTCAGAGCCTGGACCCTGCTTTGTATTCTGTGTCTCCCTCTCTCTCTCTGCCCCTCTCGTGTTTGTGCACTCTCTCTCTCTCTCTCTCGTCACTTTATTAAAAGGCATGTTTTGGGAGATTATACCATGAGACTGATTTTTAATAATATATTGAGAATTTCTACATCTAAATTTTCTACACCAAGACTTTGGATGAATTCGGCTATGTCTAGAACAATAACTCTTAAGTTAAAACAATGAAAAAAATTGCCAATAGTGAAGATCTCCAACAACATATCTCAAAAAAGTTTGAAAATATTTGAAGCAATAGTGAATTACTGCAATAAATGTATGACCCTTTATACTACTTACAGAAGTGTGAATTGATGTAACAAAATTCCAAAATCTCCAGGAAGTTTATTAAACTGCTACACAACTCACCAGTGCAGACATCCCTGATTGGTGGTTGGCTTTCCAAGCAGTTATTCAGGGACACTGGCACCCTTTGAATCTGCATCTTCTGTATCCAGTGAGCAAGGGAAGAGAAGGGAGAAACAGAACACTTGCTTCTTTTCAGCTCATCCTGGAACTGACACACTTTCCTTGCACTCAAACCCCATTTATAGGAACTTGATACATGACTTATAAGTAAAGGAGCCTAGGAAATTTCTACAGAAATACTTCTGCAATGTGGAGGAAGGAAATGTGAACTATTCATGGCAGTTAGGGGGTCTCTGCCACATTTCCAACCTAAAAGCTTTAGGGAAGATAACCACCATCAGAATGTCCACGTTCAGTTCCAATCATACTAATTTCTAGTCACATTATGTCAGGTATACTACTGTCTCAAGTATTCAGTTTAAATCGCAAGTCAAAATATTACACAGTGAGCATTTAACACAGAAGCTATTAGTAAATCACACACACACAGATATTGTAGTTAAAGAATGTTCTGGTAAAAAAAAGTTTGATATCTTCAAGAATTCCTTGATTAAAGGACTAACCATCACATTTCCAAGCATTTCAATACTGTCTTTAAAGCCTGCTGTCTTTTAGTGTCTCCTACAAATAATGAATAGAATGCCAATCTTAATGGACCTCTACGTGGACAAGAGTGGATAAAGAGAACTGTTGGAGAGTAGATGGCAATGTAAGCAGCAAAGACATCCTAAGAACTTTGAGTGTTCAGTGTCTACCAGGAACAGGGCTTAGAACTTTATATACATCACCTTCCTTAATGTTTGCCCAAGTTCTGAGATAGTTACCAATACTATATTCATTTTATAGAGGAGGAGACTGAAGCTTAGGTGAACTCTCATGGAACTGTGGATCCAGGCAGCACATCTCTGGAGCTCATATCCTAGAATCTAAAAGGCACAGCCATTCAATATGCTAAGGGGGTCAACACATACAATGTGAATCTGGCATTCCCTACTCTGTAAGCTTCTAGCTTTTACTAAATTAAACAATACAAACAGATATTTGATTAAATAATTTGAGACTTAGTCTATGAACTTTCCTAATCATGTAGGGAATCCAGATGTAGTTTAAATCTCCTACACAGATGACTGGCACAGATCTGTGCACTGAGATTTGAAAGTCGGGTGTGGACATGATAATATCAACTGGTCAGTCCTCGTTTTCAGACATTGGGGTGGCCTCATACTCAGCCAAGCACAGAGTGAAGAGAAAAGAGTCTTGGTCCCAGTTTCATTAAACTTCTAAGGAGGCACACACTTGCAGCAAGAGAAAGACTGATCCCAGACTAATTTCTTCCTCATCCTTGTCCATTAAATTTTGTGACTGCTCTCTCTTCTGTCCTTTATATCATGTCTTTGTAACAGGTCTCTAAACTCTGAGAGCGTCTACATGTATGGAGGGGGTTGGATGCAGTGATTTCTCCACTTTCTTCCTACATGGAAATCTATCAAGTGTCTGGTTAACTTTTGAACAACCTATAACACCAAGCCAGGAAAAGGAGACAAACAGGGACATAATAGGAATGAAATTTCTACTGTATAGATAATTTTGGTTGGGGGAGAAAACATTATCCCATCTGGTTAACATGGTATATTTGAAGCTTGAAGAAGTATTTATTTAATTCTATTTAAAACAACAGTGGTTCAAGGACACTTCTTCATAAAACAAAGTTAATCAAATGTAATTATTTTACCTTAAAGCTAATTAACATTACACACACACACACACACACACACAATCTCTGGACATAACTTTATTTATGGAAAATATGTCTGCTACTTGAACTAAGAATGCTACTGGTAATGATTCATTGAAATGTTTTTAAGCTTTTTCTTTTTCTGATGCAAAACAATTTCCCTGAAAGGTTGAAAATCATTTGAATGAACCTATAAAATAGGTGGTAAAATGGTTTTTAGCTCAGCTGAGGAGGTGCTGTGCCTGTCTTAATGAGGTGCCCACTTATGAAAGCTTTATCATACTTACACAAATCATTTGTTTCACTGACAGTCGAAACAGCTATTAATGCAATAACTTTACACCTATAAGTCCCACTTTACCATTTTTACCACATTTCCAACAGTTTTGACAAGCTTGACTACCCACTGTAAACTTTTCCCTTCCTAATAGAAAGCACTCATTTTATTTGAGCACAGGCAATTGTTGAGATTCAGATTTTTAGAAACAATACTGAGACTCTTCATTCTGCCTTATTGCTTAAGACAAATTATCTGAATTTGATAAAAATTATATTCCATGATCTGTTTTTCACCCTAATTGTTAGTATGGTTAAGACAAAGTTCTTTATATTATCAAGCAAAGTAATCAGTGCTTGTTGCTCAGAAACTTTGACTCACAGTTTTGTGGCATATATATACACTAAGAGGAGATTTCTGTTATCAAGATTACACAAGATCTAAATATAGGGATGGGAAGAAAGCTAGTTTGTTATGAAGAAAGCAGCAAATTTCCATTGAGATGTATTGCATTGGTCAGGGACAATAGGTGCTCTGGGAGAAGTATCACCTGAAGCTGGAGACCTTAAGCAGGAACTCGATGTGGGCCGACCTGTGTTCCAAGCTAGGGGCAAGGCGTTCATGGTCTTAAGCTTTCAGAGTAAGTTGTTAAGAAAACTCTAGTCTGTAGAGTAGAGATGTAGCTATGTATAGTCTCACGTTCACAAAGAGAAGCCTGTGTGTGTTTTTAATTGGTCCCTATAATGAGATAGACACTTCTATTTGATTTGTAAATATATGAGTGCTCCCATTGTGAGGAATATGTATATGTATATGTGTGTATATATATATATATATATATATATATATATATATATATATTTATAGGCTTAGGTTCTAGAGGAAATTGAGAGATATCTTTCAGCCTCTAATGCATAGCACTGCAGGTTAGGATTCTAATTTGCTCATCTTATATCTCAAATCTCTTTGTGGGTGATGCCATATCATTATTAGCCAGTACTACCTACTACTAGAGGTGAGGATAGAACATTATGTTTGATAATCCAGAAGAACATAAGGAATAGGGTACATTTTTCAGAGGAAACCCTCATTTTATTTCAGGTCTCCAGAACTATAAAGGATCCAAACCATTCTCTGGAAAAGATGCCTAGGCTTTTTAGCTCTGTGATGTATGAAATTCTGATTATTCTTGACTCTAGGTCTCCATCAGAGATGCAAAAAAACATGTGAACTCAGAAAGCCCTTTGTTTTGCTATAAGCAAAAGAAAAGCCATGCTATAAGCCCAGCAAAGCATATGGGAGAAGGCCAGTGCATCCTAACCCATGTTCTTTTTCGTTACCCACTAAGCCCTTGAGAAGTGTTTGGACACTTGACAGTCCAATGGGCCAAGCCTGTCCTATGTTAGGGTAACTCTGTAGCCAAAACATTTCTGGGTCAACTTGAGAGCCAGAAATGCATTGTTTTGGTGATTTAATCAATTTAGCTTTTGAGTTGCCCCATAAAGTCGTGTCAGTAGGCAAGACCAGAAAGTAAGACAAAAATCTAATTGGTATCCAGTCTGAATAATGGGCCACAAAAGAGCCTCATCTCTAGCAGATGAATGATGAAAATAAGAGCAGCGACTATAGGAAGATTAATTCAGCAAGAGCTGAGCTCTTAAACCCTGCCATCTCTCAATGAGTCCTGGCCCTTTGAAAGTTCACCTGCCTAAACACTACATGGTGGATTAGTAATCCAGAGACAACCACCCCTCTCCCTGAGTCCATTCAGCACACATTTTCCTTTTTCTTTAAGATAAACAAAAACCCATTGGGCTTTTCTTCTTACAAGATTTTGTGACCCTGGAAATATAAGTAGATTATTTTTTAGGTTGATTGGCAAACCCCTCACTAGCATTTCCAAGTGAGGAAAATGTTTTCACTTTACAGAAATTTAATTCTAACAATGAAAAGAGTAAGATGAAGATGTAACTATCTGGAAAATATTTACATCACAGTGTAATCTTTCTTTATAGACTTTCATCATGAGCATTAAGATCATTCAAGCATTTATAAGTTAGGTACTGGGAAAGGTAACTAGGGAAACAGGATGGAAGGCAGGACAGACTGCCATTTTTAGCTTGTAGCGTAGCTATATGAATATTCTTTCAATTTCCTATGCTTCAGTTTCAACGAATATTACAGAGAATGGATTCTTGCTAGAAATAAATCATCTCAATTAGACTTTCTGCCTCCAGGCTTCCCATGTCCCCATGTAGACTGGAAATGGATGTCTTTTCCCTGTGTCTTCACATGGTCATCCCTCTGTATCTATGTCCTAAACTCCTCTTTTTATAAGGATGCTGATAAAGCTGGATTAGAACTCACCCTAATGACCTCATTTTAACTTAACTACCTTGTTAAAAACGCTATCTCCAAATACACTCACATTCTGAGGTACTAAGTGTTAGGACATCAACATATGAATTTGGGAAAGGGGAAGACACAATTCAGTCCATAATAATACTTACTGGGTTTGGTCCCATGCTGCTATTGTTTAGAGTAAAATGCAAATAAATAAAAAATCTTGGTACAACTAGATACCTTGTCTGTCTTGGATTAGTCGCCTCTTCCTTCTCACTTCTCCACATTCACACCACTCAACCCTGAATTTATCACAACATTTAAGCCACCTTGGAGAGTTTCAGTTTGGGTTAAAATTTGTTTCTAAAAATTAATCCTTCTCTCATGCTTGAGGGTTCTGGATTTTAGCCTCTGGACAGCTTATTATTAAGGCTTTTATTTGACTTTTGACATTTATCTAGCATGATACACCTTTAACTGTCAGCTTACTGTGCATCAAACCAAAGGTTATATTTGCCCTTATAAATTCCCTGCTCAAGCATTGGCTTCTTTTCTCTCTTACAGCAAAGCAGAGAGGAAAAAGAGAAAAATATCATGTCCATGTCTGCCCATGAACAACATGAATTTCTACAGTAGTTTTCCCTCAGCAAAGAGCTTTCAAGTTCTAATTTCCCTTTTCTCTTTGATAAAGGACTCCCTTTATCATGGGCTTTCCTGCTCGTCTCTTGCTAGATACTCATGGAATGTGGTACCTTGTAACATTAAACATTACCTCATTTAATAACTTAACATTTGAGTTGGATTCTTTAAAATAGTTTGATGTTGCTAAATTTCCAACCTATAAATAAATATGTCTTTTAAAGTGTTACAGATTATAGGGTTAGGCTGTCTAGGGACATTCCCCAAGATAGGCATACAGAAGATTACTGGCATAGAAAGGGATTAAAAGGAGGCAATATGTCAGATCAGAATAAACACATGATGAATGAGACAAATGGGGACTCTGGGGCAGAAAGTTTTCTGCCAGAGGAGTACTGTGCTGGGTGGAAAGGGCTAGGCTCTGTTACTGGCTGGGGATCACCCTGAGAAGAGTATGACTTCAACTAGCACCACCATGCTCAGTCACTGTCTGAGGGCCTCTCAAAACCTGAGACAGACTCTAAAGGAGTGTGACAGCTAGAATTTGTTATGTTCCTTATGGCTGAACAGCATGTCCTTTCTCAGGGGAATCTGAGTGGGATAAGTCTATATCTGTCACACTATCTTGGAAAAAGAAATCCAAAATGATATGTTATCTCTGCATGTATATTTACTTACACAAGTAGTGGTCATATTGCTTATTGTCCATGTTTTTGAGAATAAAATATGTAGCTATTAAGACTTACACAGGACTGTGGCTATATATACACTCTACTTATACACCTGTCCACCTTTATTAGTCACAAACTTCTATCTCCACTCCTAGGAGATACACCCTTGCATCTGTCACAATCAATGCCATCAAATAGCAAACATTTACTATTTATCAAAAAGTAACAAACTTTTTTATATTAGTATTAGTATTAGTCACAAACTTCTATCTCCACTCCTAAGAGATTCATCCTTGCATCTTTCACAGTCAATGCCCCAAATAGCAAACATTTACTATTTATCAAAAAGTCCTACGGATGCACATTAAAGGAGTGCATATAAGACATAGGCATTCTTGTGTGCCATCTTCTCTTTTCTTCTTTCCATAGTAGTATTAAGGCTCGATTATGCATCCCATACTGGTCTCAGGCCTGGCATCTATATACTGTGGTTCCATGAAGTAGATTCCTAATGACTCATAAAACTCATATGAATTCACTTCTTAATTTTTTTTCGTGTGTGTGTGTGAGAGAGAGAGAGAAATGATACCTTGCTTATCTTGAGTTTGTAATACAGAATCATTTGCTAAAGTGATAGATTTCAAACTCCTGAAGAACTGATAAGTATAATTTTATTCCAAATTAGATCAATCTTTTCAGGACTTTCTAGCAAAGTCACAAACCTCATCCTTCCTCATTTTTGCCTAGGAAGTCAGTCTACTTTTGTTCATCTACATTAGGCTAGTCTATCTTCCCAGTCCACTCTTATTTCTGGAAAAAAAGAAGAGAGAAGGGAGAGAAAAGGTACATCCCTTTTAATATCTATTTTCTGAGGTAAGTGACTTCTCTTTCTTTTAGCCACAGGAACAGGGATACCTTTTTATGTCAGCCTTTTCAGGCAAGTAAAGGGATAAGTGAAGAGAGAAGCAGTGTTTTTTCTGATTCTCTAAAATATCCTTGCAATGAGAGAGCCTTGTTAACTGTGCTTTCTAGCCATGAATCTTTAAAATTATCTACTGTACTCAATGACAGTGAGTTCTATTTGAAAGTTCAAGGTCCATTCCTAACATATAGAAACAAGCATAGAGTTAGACAAAATGAGGAGGCAGAGGAATATGTCCCAACTGAAAAGCACAGGACAAAAATCACAGCAAAAGAGGTAAGTGAAATAAAGATAAGCACTATTCCTAATAAATAATTCAAGATAATGATCATAAAAACACTGGACTAGACAGGGGTGGAGGATTTAATTGTTACCTTCAACAAAAAAGATAGAAAATCTTGAAAAGAACCGCTCAGAGATGAAGACTTCAATAACTGAAACAACTACACACACACACACACACACACACACTAAAGGGAATCAATAACAGGTGAGAAGATACAGAAGAATGGATCAATGATCTGGAAGACAGGGTAATGAAAATCAAACAAGCTGAACAGCAAAAAGGAAAAAGAATAAAAAAGAGAATTGGTTAAGGAATTTAGCAACATCATCAAGTGTGTTAACATTATTATAGGGATGCCAGAAGGAGAGAGAAAAGAGGTCAGAAAATTTATTTGAAAAAGTAAGGGCTGAAAACTTCCATAATCTGGGGGTGGGGGAAACATACATCAAGATTCAGGAAGAACAGAGAACCCCTAACAAAATTAGCCCAAGGAAGTCCACATCAAGAGACAAAATGGTTAAAATGGCAAAAAGTCATGATAAAGAGAAAATTTTAGGAGCAACAAGCACAAGAAAAGAGTTTACATACAAGGGAAACTGCACAAGGCTATCAGCTGATGTCTCAGAAAAAATTTGTAGGCCAGAAGGGATGGCATGATATATTCAAAGTGCTGAAAGGGGGTGGGGGGACAAAAACCTTCAACCAAGAATACTCTACCCAGCAAGGTTATCATTCAAAATAGAAGGAGAGATAAAAAGTTTCCCAAACAAAAATTGAAAAAGTTTGTTGCCACTAAACTAGCCTTAAAACAAATGCTAAAGGGAATTCTTTGAGGACAAAGATAAAGCTGTAACTAGAAAAATATGAAAGAAAAAAATTTACAGGTAAATGTAAACATATAATAAAGGTAGTAGATTAATTACTTATAAAAGCAGTATGGAGATTAAAACACAGAAGTAGTAAAATCACTTATACCTACAAAAATCAGTCAATGGAATCACAAAATAAAAGGATATTAAATATTACATCATATCCATAAAACACCGGAGTGGGGGAGTAAAAATTTAGTGCTTTTAGAATGTGCTCAAACTTAAGAAAAACCATCAAGTTAACATAGACTGCTATACTCAGAAGATGTTATATATGATCCTAATAGTAACCACAATTCAAAAACCTATAATAGCACACACAGAGAAGAGAGGATCCAAGCATAACAATAAAGAAAGCCATCAAACCACAAGGGAAAAGAGCCAGAAAAGAAAGTAAAAGAGAAGAACTACTAAAACAACCAGAAAACAAGAAACAAAAGGGCATATAACTATATACCTATTGATAATTACTTAAAATGGAAATGGACAACAGGCATCTGGCTGGCCTAGTCAGTAGAGCATGTGACTCTTAATCTCAGGGTCATGAGTTCAAGCCCCACAATGAGAGTGTAGCCTACTTAAAATAAGAAAAATAAATAAATAAATATAAATGTAATGGACTACATGTTCCAATCAAAAGACATAAGGTGACTGAATGGATAAAAAAGCAAGACCCATGTATATATATGCTGCCTACAAGAGACCAGCTTCAGACCTAAAGACACATGTAGACTGAAAGTGAAGGGATGCAACAATATTTACCATGCAAACTGAAGTGAAAAGAAACTTGGGGTAGCAATCCTTATACTGAACAAAATAGACGTTAAAACAAAGACTTTAATGAGAGAAAAATAAGGACACTACATAATGATAAATGAAACAATACAACAAGAGGTTACAACAACTGTAAACATCTATGTATCTGACATGGGAACACTAAATATATAAAGCAACTATTAAGAGACTTAAAGGGGAAAATTGACAATAATACAATAATAGTAGGGGACTTTAACATCCCACTTACATCAATTGATAGATCATCCAGACAGAAAGCCAACAAGGAAACTGGCTTGCATGATACCTTAGACCAGATGAACCTAACAGATATAGAGAATATTCCTTTCAAAGCAGCAGAATACACATTCTTTTCAAATGCACAATAAACAATCTCTAGGAGAGACTATATGTTAGGTCACAAAACAAGTTTCAATAAATTCAATAATTAAATTATATCGTGTATCTTTCCTAGCCACAATGGTATGAAAGGAGAAATCAATTATAAGAAAAAATACGGAAAAAAACACAAAAATACAGAGGCTAGGAGCATACTATTAAACACTTAATGATTCAACCGAAAAATCAAAGAGGAAATTAAAAACTACATGGAGACAAATGAAAAGGCAATGGCCCAATCTTTGGGATGCGGCAAAGCAGTTATAAGAGGGAAGTCTACACCAATAGAAGCCTACCTTGAAAAACAAGAAAAATGTCAAACAACCTAACCTTATATCGAAAGGAGCTAGAAAAGATGAATGAAGCCCAAAAACATTAGAAGGAAGAAAATAATAAAGATTAGATCAGAATAAATGAAACAGAGACAAAAAAATTGAAAAGATCAAAGAAACCAGGAGGTAGTTCTTTGAAATGATCAACAAAATTAATAAAACCTTTAGCCAGACTTATAAGGAAAAATAGTAAATAAAATCAAATAAAATCGTAAATGAAGGAGGAGAAATAATGGACACCACAGAAATACAAAATATTATGAAAAAGTATATGTCAACAAATTGAACCTAGGAGAAATTGATGAATTCCAATAAACAAATAACCTTCCAAAACTGAGTAAGAAGTAGAAAATTTGAAAAGACCAATTACTAACAATAAAATTGAATCCATAATCAAAAAACTCCCAACAAACAAAAGTCCAGGATCAAATGATGAATTCTACCAAGCATTTAAAGAAGCTAATATTCTTTTCAAACTATTTTTTCAAACTTTTCCAAAATATATACGAGGAAGGAAAGCTTCCAAATTTATTTTACAAGGCCAGAATTATTAATTACCTTAGTAGCATAGCAAAACCAGGCAAAGGCACTACAAAAAAAAAAAAAAAAAAAAAAAAAAGAAGAAGAAAGAAAGAAAAGAAAAAGAAAACCACAGGGTGTTATATTTCTTATAAACATAGATGTAAAAACCTTCAACAAAAATATTAGCAAACTGAATTCAAAAACACATAAAAATTATTCACCATAATCAAGTGGAATTTATTCCAGAGATATGAAAGTGGTTCAATATTTATAAAATCAATGTGATATATCACATTAACAAGATAAAGGATAAAAACCATATAACAGAGGTTAAAAATAAAAAACCCTGACAAAGTACAACTTCCATTCATGATAAAAATAGGTGTAGAGGGAACACACCTCAATAATGATGACAAAGTAGGTTTAGAGGGACCATACCTTAACATAATAAAGGCCATACATGTATAACTCACAGCTAACATCATACCCAATGGTGAAAAACCGAGAGCTTTTCCTCTCATATGAGGAACAAGACAAAGATGTCCACTCTTACCACTTTTATTCAACAAAATACTACAATCCTAGCCTCAGTAATCAGACAAGAAAAATAACTGAAAGTTATGCAAATTGGTAAGGAAGAAGTACAACTGTCACTTTTTGTAAATGACTTGATACTATATAGAGACCCTAAAGATCCCACCAAAACACTAGAAGTGATAAATGAATTCAGTAAGTCGCAGGATACAAAATTAATATACAGAAATCTGTTGCATTTCTACATATTCACAATAAATTAGCAGAAAGAAATGAAGGACAATCTCATTTACAATTTCATGGGAAAGAACAAAATACCTAGGAATAAACTTAACCATGGATATGAAAGACCTATGCTCTGAAAACTATAAAACACTGATGAAAGAAAATGAGGACAACACAAATGAAAAGATATTCCATGCTCATGGATTGGAATACAAACTCTTATTAAAATGTCCATATATCCATGGCAATGAGAAAGAATGAAATCTGGCCACTTGTAGCAAGATGGATGGAACTCGAGAGTGTTATGCTAAGTGAAATAAGTCAGGCAGAGAAGGACAGATACCATATGTTTTCACGCATATGTGAAACAGAAGAAACTTAACAGAGGACCATGGGGAAGGGGAAGGGGAAAAAATAGTTAAGGAGAGGGAGGGAGGCAAACCATAAGAGACTCTTAAATACTGAGAACAAACTGAGGGTTGATGGGGGTGGGGGAAAAGGGGAGATGGCCATGAAGGAGGGCACTTGTTGGGATGAGCACTGGGTGTTATATGGAAACCAACTTGACAATAAACTATAAATGAATAAATAAATAAAATAAAAATGTCCATATATCCAAAGTAATCTATGGATTCAATGCAATCCCTATAAAAATACCGATATTTTTCACAAAACTAAAACAAATAACACTAGAATTTGCATGAAACCACAAAAGACACTGAATAACCAAAACAATCTTCAAAAAGTACAAATCTGGATGTATCACAATCCCAGATTTCAAGACTTTATACAAATCTGTATTAATCAAAACAACATAGTACTGGCACAAAAATAGACACATAGATCGATGAAATAGAATAAGCATCCCATAAATAAACGCTCAATTACATGGTCAATTAATCTATCTATAAAAATATACAAGAGAGAAAAGACAATGTCATCAACAGATGGTGCTGAGAAAGCTAGACAGCTATATGCAAGAGAAAGAAACTGGACTACTTTCTTATACCACACACAAAAATAAATTCAACGTAAGTTAAAGACGTAAATGTGGGATCTGAAATCATTAAACTAGAAAAAAAAAACATAGGCAGTAATTTCTCTAACATCAGCCACAGAAACATTTTTCTAGACATGTCTCTCAGGCAAAGAAACAAAAGCAAACATAAACTATCAAGACTACACCAAAATAAAAAGCTGTTCCATAGTGAAAGAAACCATCAACAAAACAAAACGGCAACCTATTGAATGGGAGAAGATATTTGCAAATAATATATCTGATAAGGGGTTAATTCCAAAATCCATAAAGAATTTATATAATCCAATGCCAAAGAAACAAATATTCTGATTAAAAATAGACAGAGGCTGGGGCTCCTGGGTGTCTCAGTTGGCTAAGCATCTGATTTCAGCTCAGGTCATGATTTCACAGTTCATGAGTTCGAGCCCCACATCAGGCTCTGTGCTGACAGCTCAGAGCCTGGAGCCTGCTTCGGATTCTGTGTCTCCCTCTCTCTCTGCCCCTCCTTCATGCATTCTCATTCTCATTCTCTCTCTCTCTCTCTCTCCTTCCTTCTTTCCTTTCCTCCCTCTCTCAAAAATAAACATTTTTAAAAAATGGACAGAGGAATCAAAGAGATATTTCTCCAAGGAAAACATACAAATGGCCAATAGACACATGAAATGATACTCAACATCACAAATCATCAAGGAAAAGCAAATCAAAATCACAATGAGATACTATTTTTTACCTCTTGAAATGACTAGAATCAAAAAGACAAGAAATAATAAGTGTTAACGGGTTTAGAGAAAAAAAGAACCCATGCGTACTATTGGAGGGAATGTAAATTGGTACAACTGTGGAAAACAGTATGGACGTTCTCCCCAAAATTAAAAATATAAATACCCTATGATCCAGTAATCCAGTGTTGGGTGTTTACCCAAGGAAAAAAAACACTCATTTGAAAAGATATATGCACCCTTATGGTTATTGAAGTATTGTTTGTGGTACCCAAGATACAGAAGCAACCAAAGTGTCTGTAAATAGATACATAGATTTAGTAAAATTGTTGTGTGTGTATACACACACACACACACACACACACAATGGAATATTACTTAACCATCAAAACGAATGGAATCTTGCCATTTGCAGTCACATGGATAGATCTAGAGGCCAGCATGTTAAGTGAGGTAAGCCAAATAGAGAAACATAGATACCATATGATTTCACTCATATGTGGAATATAAGAAACAAGTGAACAAAGAAAAAAGAAAAAAACAGATTCAAATACAGGGAAGAAACAGGTAGTTGCCATAGAAAAGGTGGATATGGGCTGAGTGAAATAGATAAAGGGGATTAAGAGGTTCAAACTCCCAGTTAAAAAATAAATAAGTCATGGAGATGAAAAGTACAGCTTAGGGAATACAGTCAATAAGATTGTAATAACATTGTTTGGTGACAGATAGTGACTACACTTACTGATTAAAGTACAGAATTGTTGAATCACAATATTGTACCCCTAAAACTAAGAGCACTGTATATCATATTTCAATAAAATAAAGTTCAAGATCCAGTTCTGCCATTTTACCAGCTATGTAATATTAGTTATCTGCTTAACATCCCTGAATTTCAATCTTAATTTTTTGACATTTCTTTAAGGCATAAATTTCACTGCCATAAATGTTATAAAATGTGTTTTGGTTAGCATTATGGTCAGTTTCAACCAAGAGAAAACCTTCCTACAGCGGTTTAAAACATAGGGGTCTTTTTGTCTCACATAGGGGTAGACAGTCTGAGGTGATAAGATAGTGAAGCATGTTATCTCTGACCCTGGAACTTTCTGGGTTCTTCCACCACCATCCTTGTTGGCTTCTGTCATCATGATACCAAGTTTTTTTTCCCAGATAAATAATATGTAGTTTATTCACACAATGGAATACTATACAGCCTTGAGATCCATGTATAAATACAAACAAGAAAAATCTCATAAACATATGTTGAGCAAAGAAGCCAGATACAAAAGAATACATAATGCTTGATTCCATTCATATAACATCCAAATTCGACAAAAACTAATTTATGTTCTTCTTTTTAAATTTATATAATTTGAGAGAGAGAGAGAGAGAGAGAGAGGAAGAGAGAGAGAGAATCCCAAGCCGACTTGATCCCACAAACCATGAGATCATGACCTGAGCTGAAATCAAGAGTTGGAGGCTTAACTGACTGAGCCATCCAGGTGCCCCTAATTTATGTTTTTAAAAGCCAGGATGATGGTCACCCTTGGGGAGGAAGTAACTGAATGGGAGCCCGACAGGAGCTTTTGGATGCCAACAATATTGTTGATCTGAGTGTTGGTTGTATGCATGTATTCCACTTGTAAAAAAGTAAATCATGGACTTGTCTGTATATATGTTACACTTGAAGCATTGACTCATTTTTCCTTTCAAAAGGGAGAAGAACAGAATGTCACAGGGGGAAATGAAGGCACATGTATTTAAATTTTTTCTTGAGAAGCCTCACCTAGAAATTTCTATTTCTATTTTATTAGCTACGCCAGGATATTTGGTCATCTCTGAACTCAGAGGAGTCTGAGGAGAAGGATGTTCTAACTGGGCACATGACCACCCTGCATAAAACAAGGGTTCTATTAACCAAGGAGGAGGAAGACTGGATATTCAGTAGTCAACTACCATATTATATAACACACATTGTACCATGCCTGCCCAGAACACCTCACCTTTGAATTTTTTCTTATGCTGTGCCACTCACAGAAATCTACTTTCTTATTTTCTCTTTTTTCACAAACAATATATTCATAGAGTTTTTGAAGTTGGAAAAAAATCATCAATCATGTGGCCCAACTTTCACCAAAAATCTGAAACCCAAATCTGATACACAGTTGCATACATCACACCTGGTTCCTCTTCACCCTTCTAGATCCAGCAGAACTCAACACTGCTGCAGCCATCGCTTGCTGGCCGCTTCATCCTCAAACTTTAATACCTTCTTCTGACCGTTGTCTTCAAAATCAATCCAATACTTCTGTAAACTCAAAACATTATTGAAATCTATTTAACTGTTTACAGTTTCAGTTAGGTACACATAAGGACTAGAAGAAAGTGTCAACAATGTATTTTACTTTTGTCATGATGTTTATATTTTTCAAATATTTATACATGGAAAACAGAAAAGAAAAAGAATATACATGTTAATGGAAAAATTTGCAGTATGTGAAAAGAAAATTTACAAGTCTAAGGAGAGAAAACTTTTATTTCCTTGAGTATATCTTTTGCAATCCACAACTGAATTCATAGACAGACAGACAGACACATACAGCAACTGTGACACAGAGGACAACATTTCTTAGTCTTCTATAATATCAAAGTAATTGAGGTATGTTGCAGTGACATGTTTTCACCCTTGTGAAATGCTAAGTGAATGGTAAATGTATAAAAAGAATTTGTATTTGTATAACTCATTTTCAGTTTATTCTCTCCTTATGCTGTCCATGTTTTGATCTTTACAATCTGTATTAAAGTCACGTTCCTATTTACAACTTAGGCAATTAAGGTTGAGAGAAACAAGAGACTTTCCCAAAGTAACACACTACAAAGTGAAAGAGGTAAGACTCATAATTTCAGATCTGGTTTTCTTTTTCCCACCTCTCTAATTCTTGGCCCACTAGTAAAGAATATTTGCTTGGTGTAAAAACTTTGAGGAGGATTTATATACCATGTAGAGAAAAAAGGTGTTTTTGTTTGTCTACTTTCTACAAATTACGAATATGATGGTAATGGGAAGAAGACACATTTTCAAGCTCAGTGGTATGGCTAAAGGTTCAAGACAATAAATTTTCAATGAGACTGAGGTTTCTAATCTGTACACTGTAGCTGGCTGAATAGGTGAAATTCATCATGTCACTTACCTTCAATGAACTGCTTCAATTTTCTCAAGGAGTAAGCCACGGAGACAACAGTCACATACTTATGATTGATATGTTGAGTTTAGAGCCAATCACTTTTCTTAGGAATCTCTTCTAGGCTCACTCACTTCACTAAGGAAAAGATCTTTGAATAATATCGACCTCATTATGACACTTCAGTCTGAAGACTAGTAATTGTTGGGATAAACCAGGGTCTTTCTGTCTATGATCTGCTTCATCATTTCATTTACAGAGTATTCCTTGAAGCCATGAGCATGGGTCCCGAACTGTTCTACATGCTGAGAATGCATGAAAAAATAGACAAAACCCTAGGCTTGGTGGTGCTTACAACCTTACAGAAGAGAAAAGTGATACACATAAAAAGCTGTTACATGATGTCATGACTTTAATAGAAATATATCACAAGGCAAAGGAAAGAGGAGTCTCCTCTGTCTAGTAGCCCAGAGGACACAGAAGATACTGTCCAAAGAGTCACTCAAGAGGTACCATGAGGCCAAGAGGAAGAAAGGAAAGAACAATAATCAACTATAGGAAAGTAGAAAGAAAAGAGGTCTCAGCAAGATCTGTGAACAGCTGAAGTAGAAATAAAAGAAGGAAAATCCTTGGGGATTAAGGAGTGCACTTGTCCTAGGAGCACTGGGTGATGGATGGAATTGTTGAATCATTTCATTGTACACCTGAAACTAATACAACACTGTATGTTAACTGGAATTAAGATTAAAAAGTCAAAAAAGAGGGAAAATCCTGGAGAATTTTGTTATCAGACATTACATTTTTAGATGATTTTAAGTGTGTTGTATTTCTTCAGGCATTAAAATGACCAGGAAGAGGATCCAGCCAGAGCCTGGATGGAGGTCCCCAGATAGGGAACCATAGACTATGGGGCGGGTTTACACAAGTCATAGGAGTATTAAGTTTGTCAAAGATGCCAGCATGGATAGTGATAGACTGAACCAAAAACAAAGTACTCAAGAGCATAAGTTAGGAGACATTCGTACATCAAATAATCCATGATATATCTAGGTGGCATTTATTACAGATGAGTAAGAATTATTGAATAGACAAAGAAAAATTATGATCTGAAAGTAGCTAAAAATATTCCAGGATCATCCTTAGATCTCATTGTATGTATGATGTAAGAACACCAAGTATTTCGTTTACAGAACACTGGGGGAAAAGAAAAAGTATGCAAGATAAGGAATTATAAGACAGTAAAGAGATCTGTTTAACGATGAATGTAGTTCCTAGGGGCTCAGAGGACAAGGCCCACTATGACAGGAAGAATCAGAGGAGAAAAAGGACAAAATAGTGGAATGACTATGTGGCTTAATGATCTTGTACTATCACCAGTGGACAGGACAAAAGGATTATGGTGCATGGCTTCTGTGGTTCCAGGATCAAATGGAGTGGGGTTCTTGGTACCTTTGAAGTTGTATCAGATGGATACCTGGATACACTGTGGATGAAGTTACAGGAGAGAGATCCTCAGTTTAAGGATTCCAGAATCCTTTATAATGGGTAATAAGCATGCCACACTTTTATTATGGAGGCAATCATTATCTTTGTTATACTATATAGTAAACATTTCTGCCTTTTGGTGAAGAGAGAGACACTATCTTGATCTTCACAGGCTGTTCATTAAATATGCTTGAAACAACAGTCTCCACCAAAGGGCAGTCAATGCCCCTGCTAACAAGACATGCAGAAGCATGAGACACCCTTGGAAAATTGTCTCCAGTACTGGTTTGTGACCTTTTCTCTAAGCTCAGGGATGCCTGAGGAATTAACCTTACATTTAAACCCCCTTGCAACATGAAATCAAGGGATTTATCAATATAATGTATCTAAGATAAGTGAGAATGAAGCTGAGGTTACTATGTGTCAACTAAGTACAAATAACTCATTCTCCAAACCATAATGAGTGACTGGTAATCTTGAGACCCAGCTGCACTGGAGACTGAATTCTAGTCATGCAGCCCTGAAGGAGATACTACTTCATCATAAAATAGCATAGAGAGACCCAAGAACTGATGGCCTGATCTCACTCAGGTTTGTCTTTTTGTGACCATATATTTTCCAAGTCTGCAGCAGCTGGTAAATTTTGAAGCCATTCATCATGGTTATAAGGCCATGCCTGGCTATTGTTACTGTTCTATACTGTTGCTTTTCTCTGTATATCTTTTTTTAAATGTTTTATTTATTTTTGAGAGAGAGAGGGAGGGAGGGAGGGGCAGAGAGAGAGACAAAGAGAGACAGACAGAGAATCTAAAACAGGCTCCAGGCTTTGAGTTATTGCCAGAGAGCCCAACATGTGGCTCAAATTCATGAACTGTGAGATCATGACCTGAGCTGAAGTCAAACGCTCAACCAACTAAGCTACCCAGGTGCCCGTCTCTGTATACTTTCTCAAAGCTGTCTGCAGCCTAGTGCATTCTTTGAGTGTCAATCTGCTGATAAGCAAAATGGGCACCGCCCTTAACTGTTCACATTCTGGGAGCTACTCACATATGCACTATTTTCAGTGTGTATCCCTGTTTGATATTCAACAATCCTCTACTTTACCCTAAGGAATAAAGGCCCCATTTTCAGCTCTATTAGAGAAAACAATTTGCCCATCCTGTAGAGGATCAGAGAAGGGATTTAAGAACTAACCTACTTCTCACATAGACTGTCTACCAATCCTCCTGTTTTTATTCCCACTTTTGTTACCATGTCAGGTGTATACCCATTCCACCTGAACTTTTCTGGGTTCATCTTCTAGGATTTCTGTTCCATTAGTTTAGGTTTCTGCTCTCTTGTGTCTTTTCTTGGTTATGATTTGCTATCTGCTTTCCAGTTTTTATAGTATATTATGGTTGTCCACTGAAATTTTCTTGACCCTCATGGGTTTTTCTCTTCTAAGTTTTCAAAATAAATAAATAACATCTTAAAATCTGCTGTCATTTTAGTACAGTTTTAAGAAGTAGCAAAGGTAAGTATGTTCAATTTACCATGATTGCCACAAGCCTCAAAATAACTTTTGTACCTTTCAATCTCTGAACCTTTAAGTTACCAAGACTATCTTTATTATTGGGAATACACTTGGGCAGGACCTCTAGACTGCTATTGTCCACCAACTGACGTTGACAGATCTAATTCAATAGATATTATAAATCTTACCCAGACTATAGAAGGGATAATTTACATATACTAGAGCAGTATTTTGCTTGTGCTAACTATTTTCTCAACAATTGCCTATTACATATTTTTAAAGTCAGGTTTATTTAGAAATAATTTACATACTATAAAAGGTGAACATTTTAGGCATAGATTAAAATGAGTTTTCACAAATGTATACAGTCGCTAAACCTCCACCAAAATCAAGACGTAGAAATCCTCATTGTCCAAAAAGAGTTCCCTCATGCTCCCTTGCAGACTGTCTTCTCACCTTATCTGCAGATCTCAGCAACCATGATCCATCCCTATGATTTGTCTTTTCAAGAGTACCATATAAATGAATTCTCCTATATGTAATCTTCTGTTTCTCTCTTCTTTTACTCAGCGTACTACTTGCAAGATTCATCCATGATGTTAATGTATAAATAGTTTAGTCTTTTTTTGCTGCTGAGAAATAATCCATTGCATGAGTGCTGTAGAATTTTCTATTTTTCCAGAAAGTTATCGAATTTATGTTTTTTTATGTACAACTGTGTGACTTTATTTATTTATTTATTTTGCAGTATAGTTAACACGTAGGGTTATGTTTCGGTTACAATGTAGTGATTCAACAATTCCATACATCATCCAGTGCTTATCATAAATGTACTCTTAATCCCTATCACCTATTTAACTCATCTCCCCACCCACCTCCCCTCTGATAACCAGCAGTTTGTTCTCTATAGTTGATTCTGTTTCTTGATTTCCCTCTCTCTCTTCCTCCCTCCCACCTTCCCACCCCGCCTGTGCTCATTTGTTTCTTAAATGCAATACAATTTCTTATCCATTCACAATTGATAGATATTGAGGTGCTTCCAGTTTGGGGCAATTACACATAAGGCTGCTACAGAATTCATATATAGGTTTTATGTGCATATAAGTTTACATTACTAGTGAGTAAATCCTAGGAGTGGGATTATATAGTAAGTGCATGATTAAATTTGTAAATTACCAAACTATTTTCTAAACCAGCTGTATCATTTTGATTTCTCACCAGCAATATATGAGAACTCGGGCTGTTCCACATGCCTTTTGTTAATTATTTTTTTCTCACCTTATTGCACTAGCTACAAACTACAGCAAATGTTGAATAGAAATGGGGACAGCAAAAACCCTCCCCTTGTTCCCAAATTCAAAAGAGAAAGCTTTTATTCTTTCACTATATAGTAGAGAGGGTGTCAATCATAGGTGGTTTTGAAAATATCCTTTAGAAAAATGACAAAGTTCTCTTATATTTATAGTTGTTGAGTGTTCTTATCATAAACTGGTGTTCAATTTTGTCAATTTCTTGAGCATCTATTGAGATGATCATGAGTGTACCTGTGCATTTACTTGGTTGATATAAATGAAACACATATATTTTCAAATATTGAACCAACTTTGTATTCCTAGTATAAATACCATGTGGTCATGATGCATTAACTTTTTTAGATATTGCTGGATTTTAATTAATGCTTTGTAATGGATTTTTGCATCTGGGTTCATGAGAGGGATTATAGATTTCTTATAACATGTTTGATTTGTAGAGAAGAAATGTTTTTTCTGTTTTCTGGAAGAGTTTGGGTAAAATTGGTATTATTTTTCCCTAAAATGTTTGGTTTAATTTGGTAGTGAAGCTATCTGGGCCTGGAGTTTTCTTTGTTGGGGTAGTTTTAACTACATTTCTATAATATGTACTGGGTGAATTCTTTTTGAACAAGCTTTGGTAATTTGTTTCTTTCAGGTAATGTAATTATTTCATCTAGGTCATGATCAGTAACATAAAGTTATCCATAGTATCTTCTTAATATATACTTTCTGTAGGATCTGTATTGTTTCCTCTTCCAGATATTGGTAAATTGTATCTCCCCTTCCTCCTTTTGTTTTGATTTGTTCATCAATTTCATCATTTCAAAGAACCATCTTTGATGGCCTTGTTTTCTGATATATATTTCCTTCTTTCTCTTCTCTTTGAATTTACTTTCTCTCTCTAGTTTAAGGTTGTAACTTCAATCATTGATTTTAGACTTGAAATTTTTAATAAGCATAACATTCCTCTCAACATTTGATATGGTATATTTCATTTGTATTCAAAGTATTATTTTTATTTTGACCTGTGGACCAGGTAGAAGTGCTATGTTTAATTTTCATATATTGAGTATTTTCCAAGTATCTTTCATTACTGACTTCATTTTTAACTTTATTGTAAGCATAAAACATATTTATGTGACTTTTTTGAAATCAGTGAGATTTTTGTTATGGTCCAGAATATGGTCTATTTTGGTAAATGTTCTTTGTGCATTTGAAAAGATGTATTCTATTATTGTTGTGGGGAGTATCATATAAAGGTCATTTATCAAAGTTGTGTGACAGTGTTTTTCAGGTCTTTTATACTTAATGATTTTCTATTTGTTCCCTCAGCTACTGAGAAGATAATATTAAAGTATCCAACTATAGTTATGTTTTTTCCTTCCTTCAGATCTTTTAATGTATTTTGAAGTATTCTAAAGCATTTTTGTTGTATGCATACCTATTTAGGACAGTTATGTATTTTTTAATGCATTGATACTTTATATATTGTTCCTCTTTATCCCAAATAATATTCCTTATTCTGAAGCCTACTTTATGTGATATTAATAGACACTTCCACCCTCCTTATTTACAAAGTATTTCTTTTTTTCTATCCTTTTACTTTTAACTAATTATATCTTTAAAGTACAGGAGATTTTTTGTGAGAGTATAGAGTCATCTTACATATCTATCTAATCTGACAATCTTTGCCTTTTATTTGGAGTTTTGGCTATTTACAGTTAATGCAATTATTGATATCTTTGGATTTAAATTTCTAATCTTGCTAGTTGTTTTCTCTATGTTCTACCTGATCCCCCCTTTCCTTTTTGCCTGACTTCTTTTATGTTTTTTGTGTGTGTGTGATTCTACTATTGGAATCAAATTTTGTGGTTGTTCTAGGGTTTAAAAAATTCACTTTTAACTTATCAAAATCTACTTTCAATTAATACTTGACCGTGTCAGGTATATTAAAATATTGTAACAGTATACTTTTATATTTTGGACTATCAGATGCCCACATTTTACTCTGACCTTTATTATAAGTCACATAACACATTGTTACATTTCTTTTTTAAATACTCAACTTTTCAAAAGATTAAAATTTGCATATATATGTATATATGTCTTATTCTCATAGCTACCTTTTTCTTTAGTCTATTTCTTTGTGTAGATTCAAATTTTCATCTGGTATGAAAATTTTCATCTGGCCTTCCCTAAAGGCCTTCCTTTTTAAATATATCTTTTAGTGTAGGTATGCTGGCAATTAAATGTTAGACTTTAATTGTCTCAGAAAATCTTTATCTTTATTGTCGAAGGATACCTTGAACAGAAGTGGAATTTCTTTCTGAATTAGGTACATAAAGTATCATCAGATTTAAGAGCCTTAAAAGGACCTTAAACATCCTCTATGACAGTGGTGATCAGGCATTTTATGTTGGCAGAATGCTAGAATTTGTGAAAACATGCTTGAAAGGATTAGAAAGTGAACAGGAATTTAAAAAATAAAGCTTAGAAAAAAGTAATGAATCTTTGAAGGTTATTATGCTATTTATTGTTCACTCTTTATCATTGGTTGACTATTTATATTAAACTGTTTACCACCCTAAGCATTCAATTTTAAATACTGAAGAGGTGAAGTAGTCACACAAATTCTACCTTGGACTATGGCTTCAAATTGAACCATGTCTTTCACTCACAGTAAATTATCCTCCACTGTGTGCTGTGTCAAAAGTCCTGTCAAGCTCAAATTCATACCATTTGTATTAATGTAAAATGCACATACTCATCAAAATCTAGCAGTGCAGTCCAGAAGGATTTTAGTGACCTGACGTGCCAGAAGATTCACCACTCTGGCCCATACAATTTATAAATATACAAACAAAAGACAGGTTAATATTATTTAATAGCAGAACCAAGACTAAAATTCATGTCTCATGACTCTAGTGCCATTGATTTATAAGCCAGTGTTCTATAGGAAATTAGTAGATAGTATCTTTGTGTTCTATTCTGTCCAAAATTTATTGGGTTACTTCTGAAACTGTTATGACATTTAGTTGAAAAGCAATTGGCCATGAGGCACTAATTATCACTGTGTATGTTAACATGTGTATTGTATATTTCTCTATATTTTTATGTTTGAAATATATTTCACTGGAAATATAGGAAAAAGAGAACTGTACAGTGAGAAAATTACTATGGGATATTAAATCAACTCAGAAAAAATGTTTCACTTTTGTCATTATTCTATCTGCAAATTTAGTGAAAACATGAGAAGCATGTTATCAACTCTATTTTTCTTGCTTTCTCAAAGATCCTAGAATATGGTTCACATTAGAATGGATATACAAATATGTTAGACTAATTTTTCACTGAATTAACATAGACTGTTGAGGGCCATTTGTATCATGCATAATCTGTGCAAGGAGATACATATCCACATATGCTCATTTTCATATTAATGTCTTATTAGTACTATTCAGTAGAATTTGAGGATTCTATCCAAAATGGTTTTGTAGGTGGGAATCAGGGTGTGACTCTGATCTACATCAAGGGAAGCAAAATCTGTGCCTTTGCAAGTGTCAGTACAAAACATACTAGATTACCAAGTAATCACTTAATGCACATCATTTTTGATGATTTAGCACTGACTGAATCATCAACTAGCTAATAACTCAATTATGGGCTAAAAAAATATGGAGTGATTAATCTGGGGCAAAACTGACTTACACAGATTCATCATGGACACAAAAATGGCTTTATCTTGTAGTATGAAGAGTAATGATGACTGATAATTCCCAGAGAGGATAAACAATAACAGAATAGGATACTCTCAACCTCCTCTACAACTGTCACAAAGAAAAATCTTGTCCAAGATTCATACAGCCAGAGATTATCTCACACCTCTGCCAAGTGTGGATTATAAAGAACTAACAAAGGAATAAAGTAACAAAAATCACCTCCATTCCTTTTTATTAAATACAACTACCACAAATTACTGGAAATCTCTCCAATTATGGCTCTAAAATTGAGCAGTCAATTGCAAACTAACAAAGCCTACTCTACTGCTAATCCTTAGATAATTACAAAAATTCTAAATTGCTCGTCATGTGATTGAAGTAGACACTTATAAGGCAACAGGGTGGTCTTGGTCACTAAAGAGATGAAAATTCAGATGAAAATTCAGATGATGCGACACCCTGGGTTTCAGCAAATTCTAAGAAAAAAGACACCTCTCTCTTTCTGTGCTTGTTGACCTTTTTTCTCCAAATGCTTCATCTCTGATGAAAATTCATTTATATTTATTGGCATCTTTTTTTGGATTTTCCCATGAGAAATCATCTTCTACGTGCTCCTCTACTCTCTATGCAACTCCAAGCAAATTATCAGACTTGATCCTTGAAAAGGCTGACCTATGTTGGGTCAGTTCGCACCATTTTAAAGTTTTACAGTCATTGGATAGTTCTTTCCAAATTTCATTTTAGTAGATGTTCAAAAGAGCACCATGAGCCATATGGGAGGATTTAATACCAAGAAAATAATTATAAAATAATAAACTCATAGAATATAGAACCTTATATATTTCATATTCTGAGTCTATGAGTTATTCACAAAAGCATTACAAGTCAACCAATTCATACTTTCAGTGTTAAAGATATACAAACCAGGGTCAGAAAGATTTATCCATGGTTACATAGTATATCAGTCAGAGTCCAGCCAGAAAATAAGGTATTTCTATGCTTTTAAACAACAAGAATGTCATATATATAATTGATTACACTGGTGATAAAAAGCTGAGAAACCAAACAGGACATGATTAATTAACCCAGAGATTAATGTAGCAAAAGGCTGTTATTTCCTTGTGTGGAAACACAAGAAAGAGCTGAGAGGGAGATATGTCTTGACTTCTCCCCGACCCACTCTTGCCAGTTCTCTATCTGTGCCCTAGCACTGGCTGAACCTAACTGGAACTAGTCAGCAGGGGTGTCTGTTAAATGGAGTATGTAAGGTCTTAGCACAGCCAAGCAATGACTCACTCACATGGCGAGTAACATAAACAGCCCTGGACAAGAAGCCCATCACAACACCACAGAACTTCCACTGCTTTTATAGACTCCCAATAATTTCTCTTCTGCCTGTCACTCTACCCTTACAATTCCTGTAACTCCCGGACCTCGATGAATCAACTCCATGAGTCTGGATCTTTAGAACAGAAAGAGCTATTCTAAAATTTGCCTTCCAGTCTATTAATCACACTCATAAATACTTTTCAAAGGTTCCAGGTCTCCAGTATCATCAGATCTCTTTCAGGCTTACAAAACCATCCATAGGCTGCCCCCATCACTGCACACTGCACTTCACTGGTAAATCTTTGATACTCTTGACTTTACAAAAAAAAAACGTCCTTGTGTACATGTTTTCACCATCCCCAATCAAACTACTGTATCTCAGAGAATCCTATCACTTCTGTGAAGGCATCCATCTCTCCAGCCTTCTTGGTCTCCTCTCTTGGTAATTCATACAACACATTAGAATTAGCCACACTATTTAGCAGCTAATCACTTGCTATTATGGAATTGTTTTCTAATTGTTTCATGTACATTATTCTTGGCACCCCAACAAACTTGTAAGCTCTTGATGAAAATGACTATATCTTACTCCATTCATGTATGCCCTGTACCTTTGGAGTTTATGCTGCTCAGATAATAGCACTCAATTCTAACTCATTTTCCTTCATTTGTATGTGTTCACAGCACCTAAAAGAAAGATGCTATCATATTCACTGTCCCATCAATTTTACTTGAGGAGCCTTCACCCCCTCTCTCCTGCTGTGTTCCCTAGTTCTAAAACATTTAACTCAGTCTCCTTCTTAATCTCTTAGATCTTAAGATGTCATATAATTTCCAGCACTTGGTCATTGTGCCCTTATAGTCCTTTATAGTCTCTTTCTTCTCCCGGTTTACACATCATCTTTAAGGCAGGAACCATAACTTAAGCCATCTCTATATCCCTATATTGCCTGGCATAGTATAGCTCCAATGATAATACAGATTGAGTCTTACTCTTTATCTCTATGTCCAAGAACATATTGCAATACCTGGTACATATTTAACAAATGTTTGCTAAATAATGATGGAATATAATTAAAATCCAAAGCCAGAATGACTTGAAACAATTTAAAAATATTATTCTTTATTAAAAATATAGGTATAAGAATCAACTCCAATTTTCAACAAAATGTGGAAATGAGAAACATAATCTAGTGATAAGTTACTTATGCACAGTAACCTGACTCTGGCTGGCAGTTTCAAATTCTTTCCTTATCAAAACTCTAAAGAATCTAAAATTAGCAATCTCTATCAATTTTCGTTTTCTTACTCCTGTTTCATTTTGGGGACTCTCTGTGGATCTTTTTTGAAGAAACATGAAAAGTAGAAAAATATCAAAAATGCAGAAAGTATAGCAGGAAGAGAAGCCAGGGCCTGGACAATGTACACACAGCAGCTAACCACACTATTGAGTTTTATGTCCTGAAACAAAGTATAACACAAGAGATTTTAAAATCCATGTTTTAAGCAGAATCAACCTTATGCTTAGAAGAGGTATAATTTTGGGGCACCTGAGTGGTTTAGTCAGTTAAGCATCCGACTTTTGATTTCAGCTCAGTTCATGATCTCATGGTCGTGGGATCGAGCCCCACATCAGAATGCGCGCTGAGTGCAGAGCCTTCTTGGGATTCTTGCTCTCTCTGCCCTCTCCTGCTCCCTCTCTCTCAAAACAAATAAACGTTAAAAAAAGAGAAGAGGTACAATTTTTTTGCACGGAAAGATGGGAGTCACTTACTCCCATCTCTGCTCTAATATGTCTGCAAATTAGTCTTTGCAAGACCAGCATTACTCCCAAGTGGTAAACAGTGAACATCCAGGAGGCACCTAAGAACTTGGCATTGGTTCTCTCTGGAGGAGAGGATGATTATGGCGGAGAGGACGGCATAGGGAGAATACGCAGAAGAAGAGAGAAAGTGCAAAAATGGGAAATAAGAGGTGGCTGTGTCGCCTGCATCACAATAGTGTCGCGAGTCCTTGGTGTATGTACTGATGTAGCTCAAAAGAGCCTCTTTATGACATTTTTAAAGAAAGGGAATTTTTACTACTTCATCTTTCAATATAGGATACTTCTGAGACAAAGAATAGATAGAATATCACAGAAGGCATTCATGCTTCTGGCACTGCTGTTTCTATACAGACCAGAGATATCAGCAAATCAGCCTCATTCAGCAAGGAACTTAAGAGATGCTACAAAACACAGCGCTCAGGAAAACAAAGACATGCCTCTCACCTTTGCTCTGTCACCACCTGGAGCTCTGTTCCCTGGAGGCCTGTCTCCCAATGGCCTCCTTCTCCCCCAGCCGGATGTTTCAGGGTCTGACTGGATTGTGGCATTGTGAAATAAAGCATGCTTCCTTTCTTTAAATAGCCGCATGTCCCACCTGTATTTCACCCACATTATGCATACATTCACATGTGGCCCACTTCAGCTAATACAATTGTTTCCTTTTTCTTTCCTCAAAACCAGATGATTTTGACCTTTTGGGATCACTTAACTTAGGCCCCCCAAACCTCACTTGAGTCACTCTTGCACAAGACTGTGTTGACTTTGCTGGGGTAAATTATCATTATTTTGTCTTCAATTTTAAGGTTTACTTCGGAGCATTTTGATAAAGACTCCAGTCCACACGGAAAACTTCCCTAGCACTAATTATCCATAAATTTGTGGTACTCGCTTTGGACCAAGTCAGTGAAAGGACCCTCTTTAATAAGTGCTCAAAACTCTGGGGTACATTCTTTGCCTTAAGAAGACACTTTGTTTAACCACATCATTAAGGACTTGAAAGTCAGTAGGTTCTTACCCTGGAGTTAAGAGAAAACTTACGATGCTGAAAAGAAGTCTAATCTTTGTTATGGAACATATGTCAGCGTCCATCTACTCCAAACCCCTAAAAGAACCACCTTTGGAAATATCCTGACAAATTTTCGTGCCAGCTCAACTGTGTTATTTCCATTGTCAAAGCAGGAGATCATGAACTCAAAAAACAATCTACTCAGCTTTAAGAGCCCTCTTTATAAGGATATTTTCCCCTTGCATTGAACAGTAATCTGCTTCCCTGAAAACTCTACATGTTACTTCTGGCTTTTGGAATAATACCAACGAAGTCTAATTTTGGACCCTAGTGGCTACTCTCAGAATATTTGAAGAGTTCTACCCTTAGACCCTTTATCTTCAGTTTATATGTTTCTAATTCCTTTACCATGGCTTCCAAGTAAACACCAAGCCAGAGAACACCATAAGCAATATCTTCTGCAGGAAGTGGATTTCAAAAGCACCCTTGAAATGGAGTTCAGTAAACACATCAGTTGACTTCTGCCTTCCATTCAGGATGTGGAAAGCTGAAACGAAGAATGATCCCATCCACCAAAAACAACAACAGAACATACACATACACATGTAGACAATCTGAAAATTGACGACTGTCTTGATTCTATCAGAGAGCTGTGGTGGCAAAACAAAATTTCAGGCAAACAACACCCGGTAAGGACAGGAAGGATGCAGACATATGCCTAACTAGAATAGATGCTGCCGGACACTGTACACACTGTTAGTACACACTGCTAAAGAGAAACCAGCCAAAAGTTTGAACGAATTTCTAAAGGTTGCATGTGGGAGAGTATGAGACCATAAAACTCTGATAGCCACGACCCAAGCAAAATGTGTACCCACTCACAGGCTCCTTCTCTGTGTACCTTATGGTGATCCGGAGGCAGGCTGGAGCAATGGATGAAAAGAGAGAAGGCTCCCTGGGAGAGCAGTCACAGCTGTGAGCAACTGCAGAGCCCCTTCTGGACCTTTCCCCCTACAGTGGCCTTAAGCCACTGAAAGAAGGGCAGCAAATCCTGTCATTGGAGAGCATAGGTGAAGACTCACTGAGTCAGGGCAAGGGAATGAAACCCGCTCCCCTGGGGGCATGCAGGCACATGCTATGAGTCTGGGTTTTTAGAGATCTCCAGCCATGGGCACCAGAACAGGATCACAGGAATAAGGAGCCCCAGGATATGTGGGCATGGAACTGTTTATGCTAGAATCACTGAGCCATCAATTCCATTACTTGTATTTCTCACCTTGATAAAAAAAAAAAAACATTTAGTTTCTGGTATCATTACTACTCCTAGAAAATTTTTTTTTCTAAGAACTCATTCCTGGTTTTCCCCTAGTCATGCTACAAGATGAAGCTTTTGAACCGCTGCCAATGAGTGGGGTTTAGACAATCTCTTTACTCCAGGGCTTTGAAAATAGATAATAAATAGAGAAGGGGGAGCAAAGTGTTAGGGGATTAAAAATTCAACAGCCCTCGGCAGCTTGGGTGTTCTTTTCTTTATGCCAGGCTTCCTCTAAATCTACTTTTTGAGTATTGAGATGATTGAGACAGAAGAAAATAATAAAGAATGTGGAAGAAATTCCCTCAATCTTCAATAATCTTCCCACTTCCCTGGCTCTTAGCTGACAAAGAAGTACAAGGGTAAGGAATGCTAGTTTGCCCTCTGCAGTGGATGAATGCACCTGAAGGGTGAGCTTTCTCCACTGAAACTCTGGTGAGTGAGTCTATAATGAGGAGGGCACAGCACTCAGCTTCCTATATTGTTCTGATCCCTCTGAATCAGTCCCACCTTGCTGTTCCCTCTCGGCTTGTTGGAAGAGACTCAAGGGTTTTGTTGTTGCAGTTCTCATCCCAATCAATACTGCAAGCTTCTTTTAATCTTGTGTTCCATTCTCCATCCCTCAAAGGTGCAGACTGCAGAGGGATCTTCATGGCGCAAGTCAGACATTACTCCACATGCACTACACTGCATTAAATAAGGGCAATGACTTCTCTAGACCCCCCAGAGGAATAAAAAAAAAAAAAGGAACAAGATAATTATGGCACTGTTAAATGTATTCTGTTTTCATACATCTAATCCCCAAAGCTTCCTAGGCATGCAAACCCCAAGAGAATAGGTTTTGAAAGTCACTTAAGAAAAAGGCCATGTGGAGAAGACAGGTTGAGGGGTTACATCATCAGGGAACACTCCTCTCTAATGGTTTAATCATGCTTAGGCTGTTTGCCAGGATATTTTGTTTTGTTTTTCTTTGCTTCTTTTCCTTTATTACTGGTTTTCGTGCCAGTATTTCAAAAGTTTGCAGTGACATCTTTTTTAAAAGAACAGATAAAGAAGACCACGATTTATTTCTACAGTTAGAATCAGAAGCTTTCATTTAATAACCAAGGGACTTCATTCTCTTCCTCTTTATCATTCTTCTTTTCCCTTTTCTTTCCTCCTTCCCTCCTTCTTTCTTTCACCAGCTATGTGTTGAACACCTCCATGTGCAAAACAAGTCTTTACCATTCTCATGATGGTTGATTAAAATCAGTATAGGAGATACTTTGAAAATTAGTCACAGAAAACCTCACTGAAATGGGGTTGGGATGTATCAGCAGAGGGAGCTCTCATGGTCTATCACTCATAGCCCATTGCAGACCCAACAGGAAGACCCAATAGGACTTGGCCTTATAAGAACTTGGCCTTGAACGTGGACACTACTACTCCAGCTGAAAGAAGAAACACTTCTCATCACCCCCAAACACCAGCTCAGTCAACAAGAAGCCACCATACTTTGAATTTCAATGGACTTTTTAGTTCAGAACAGTGTTCCAACATACCCCTTTTACTCATTAAAAAAGCTTACCTCTCCTTTGTTCACTAGACTTGCCTATGGTCTTGCCGCAGATTGTCCAACAGTGCAATTCTCTTTTATTCCTGAATAAATCTATCCTTTCCTGGTAAAATAACTGGCAGTTTTCACTTTTAAGGGTAACAATACAAAAATGAATAAAACACAAATGTGCTCTTGTAGCTTGAGAAACAGCCATGTAGCCCCAGCATGGATGTGATCAGCACAATTCCACTGCAGCACAATTACTTCTGGCACACGAAGCCCCAAGAGGACAGGTGTCCCAGTCTGTGTGCTCACGATACTAATAACAATGCCTGGCACGGTGCTTGACAGAAACTGGTTTCATAAAGTTTTGTCAAACTGAGTGGACAGATTATTAAGAACTTTCCATTCACATTTCTGTCACCAGATCTGTGATTCTCCAAGTCAACCTTCAGATCAATCTGCATTATGAGTTTAGACACATAGATACCCATTCGCTCACCTCCAAAAGCACCAAAGGGGATTATTCAGTTCCTAGAGATTTTGGAGACTCTCCAAATCATGGTGACCACAGAGAGAAGCCACCACAATACAGGTAAAATCACTGTTCCTGAAGTATGAACAAAATCCTGTGGAAGAAAAGAAAAGAGAACTATTATTTCCAGAATATATGGATGCATATGTTTGCTTATTTGGAGGAACTGAAACATGCCTAGGAACTTTTTCCAGAAATGCTAACATTTGAGCTGGTTATCAAAAGTTGGGTGTAATTTTGCTCCAGAGAGCCAGAAAATAAAGTGAGTTTCAGCAAGAGCCTAAAGCACAGAGATGTGGCAAGGCATGGAGTGTTTGGGAGAATGTACTGTTATTAGGGAATAGAAAGTAACAGTGGGGGGACAGAGGAAATAGTAAGTTCTCCCAGATTGAAAGACTGGTTGCCACATGGTAAAGTGTGCTTTCTACAGTAGGTAAAGGGTGCATGGAAGGATTTAAAGTAGAGAACATGTTCTGATATAGATTCTTGAAAGTTAATTTTAGGGGCAGTGTGCTAGAGGGCTTGGGTGAAGGAAAAATAGGGGCAGGGAGATAGATATAAAGCTTCTTTAAGAGTCAAAAAACATACTTTGTGTGTGTGTGTGTGTGACAGTATGTGCGTTATCAGAAGGATTGATTCAAAAGTGGCTCATCCCAGCCCTACTGCGCACCTGCAAATTCCTCTCCATTAATCTATACTGAAATGATGAAGTTATGGCAAAGGATTCTCATAATATTCATAGATTTTACTTCCCAAAGAAACATGAAAGCCACGCTCTACAAATAGCTTCTAATACCCAGATTGCACAAGCCACCTCTCTACTTGCACGGGCGCCCCTCAGCAGCACTTTTTCCACCTGAGTTCAGGTGATTCTTACATTATGCAAATCATCTTGACCTCCCAAACAATGTGCTGTTACAATAACGTGTTTGGGGAATACTGCTGTGGTTTTCGGGTCTCTCATTAGCATAGACTGATAGCCCAGTGCATCACATACGTTTCTTTTGATGAAAATGAGTCATGTAACAGGGCCAAATAGAAGGCACAGAATGACTCAAAAAAGGGGGAGGATACCACTATTGCCTTGGGGAAACAATTAAGTCATGACAATACTCCACATAAGTAAGTGGCTTACTTTTTGAAAAAGAAGTGTTAACCCTGGAACATGTATCTATGAGACTTGGATTTAATTCAGAGGTTAACAAGCTACTGTGAACATGGAGGAGTAACCAGCAATCAGTACAAGGCCCTATCAGTTCCCCACTCCCTTGTTGGCCCTCTGCCTCGATACACTAGGAGGCAGTACTGCACACTGGTTAAGGGTGCAGGCTCTGGAGGCTATCTGGGGTTGAATTCCATTTCTACTACTTTTCTGAGTTTGTTGACCTTATTAAGTTTTCTCTATTTTAGGTTTGTATGTTTTTTTAATCTACAAAAATGGCTGTACCTATCTCACAGGGTGGATTTGTCTGTAAAAGGGACAGGGAAGGATGAGTGGGTGGGGTGGCAAATGCAGCATTAAATAGGATGGCCAGGGATGCCTGGGTGGCTCAGCTGGTTAAGTGTGTGACCACTGGTTTCGGCTCAGGTCATGATCCCATGGTTTCATGAGTTTGAACCTCATGTTGGGCTTTGCACTGGCAGTGTAGAGCCTACTTGGGATTCTCTCTCTCCTGCTTGGGATTCTCTCTCTGCCTGTCTCTCTGCCCCTCCTCTGCTCACACTCTGTCTCTCTCTCTAAATAAATTAATAAATAAACTTAAAAAAAAAGTTTAAAAATAAGATGGCAGGGCAGCATCACAGAGGTAGTAACATTTGGGGAAAGACTTGAAGAAAAGGAAGTTATTCAAGTAAATGCCCCCCATAAATGCCCTGACGCCTGTGGCCGGTGTGCTCATCAAGCCTCTGGGAAATGGGTGTGATGGTGCACTGGAAGGAGGAGAGGCTTTGAGCTGACAAGGTGAGGTCAGGTCACTAGAGCCTTCTGGGGCATTTTATGACCTTTGGCTTCTTGGAGTAAATTGGATTGGACAGAGAAATGACAAGACCAGATTTACATTTTAAAGGCTGTTATGGATAGAGCATTAGTATCCAAAATATACAAAAAAGTTATAAAACTCAAGACCCAAAAAACAAATAATCCGGTTAAAAATGGGCAGAAGACATGAATAAATATTTTTCCAAAGAACACATCCAAATAGCTAATAGACACATGAAAGATGCTCAACATCACTCATGACCAGGTAAATGCAAATCAAAACCACAAAGATGATTAAGTGTCCAACTCTTGATTTCTGCTTAGGTCTTGGTCACACGGTTTGGGAGATGGCTCCACATTGACAATGCAGAACCTGCTTAGGATTTTCATTCTCTCTCTCTCTCTCTCTCTCTCTCAAAATAAATAAATAAACTTAAAAAAAAACCTACAATGAAATACCACATCAGCCCTGTCAGAATGACTAAAATTAAAAACACAGGAAACAACAGATGCTGGTGAGGATGTGGTGAAATGGGAACCCTCTTGCACCATTGGGAATGCAAACTGGTGTAGCTACTCTGAATGAAAACAGTACAGAGGTTCCTCAAAAACTTAAAAATAGAACTATCCTATACTCCAGCAATTGCACTACTAGGTATTTACCCAGAGGATACAAAACTGATTTGAAGGGATACATGGACCCCAATGTTTATAGTAGCATTATCAGCAATAGCCAAATATTGAAAGAGCCCCAAAGTCCAATGACTGATTAACATATAAAGAGTATGTGGTTTAAAAAAAAAAAAAAAAGGGATGTGGCACACATACACACCCAATGGAGTATTACTCAGCCATAAAAGAGAATGAAATCTTGCCATTTGCAATAATGTAGATGGAGTGAGAGTGTATTATGCTGAGTGAAGTAAGTCAATCATAGAAAGACAAATACCACAGGATTTCACTTGTATGGGGAACCTAACAAAAAAAGATGAACATAGGGGACAAAAAGAGGCAAACCAGAAAACAGATTCTTACTATAGAGAATAAACAGGGCTGCTGGAGGGTAGGTGGACATGGGCACAGGTTAAATGGGTGATGGGTATTAAGGAGGGCACTTGTGATGAGCACTGGTGTTGTATGTACATGATGAACTGAAACTAATGTTACAGTGTATGTAACCTAACTACAATTAACATTAAAACTTAAAAAAAAAAAAGCAAAAACAAAAAACAGCTGCTGTGTTGAAACCCGCCACATGGGAGCAAAGTAGCAGCAGAGAGACCTTTGAGGCTTCTGATACAATCCAAGTGTAAGATGGTGATGGACGTGTCCAAGGCAGTTGCTCTAAAGCAGGTAACACATGGTCAAGTTCTGTACATATTTTGAAAGTACAAGATTTCCTAATAGACAGGGTGACTCTCATATTCTTTCTGTGAACTATTAAAAAGATAATGTTGTCACTAACTGGAAGTCTACGGGGGGGGGAAATTTTTAGGAAACAAAAACCAGAGTTCTGCTGCAGTGATGTTGTCGAGTTTGAGTGGTCCCTTAGTCACCTAGGTGATCCAAGTCACCCAAGAGATACTGAGGAGACTCTTAGATGTGATTCTGAAGCTCCAGACAGAGGAGAAAATAAATTTGGCATTGTCTGCATGTAAATGGTATTTAAGACCTGGAGGCTGGCTGCAATCAAAGTAGGGAATAAACAGGACCACCACCACCACTCCCTCCAGAAAAGAATTGGATTAAGGTCTGAGCCCTGGGCCATAGGGATGCTAAAGGTCTGGTATTTTATTTAGAATGTCTTTCATCAGAGGCAGCTTGGTCAAGAAGCTGATGAAGCTTGACCTTCAAGGCCCTTCCAAAGGCCTAGTAACCTCATTAATATGTTCACACCCATCTATATTTTTGTAAAATTTGCAAGTTAAAATGTTTCAATCATGACTCAGTTAAGATCTGTCTCTTGGGATGCTCAGTGGGTTAAGTGTCCGACTTCAGCTCAGGTCATGATCTCACAGTTTGTGAGTTCAAGCCCCACATAGGGCTCTATGCTCACAGCTGAGATTCTTTGTCTCCCTCTTAGATTCTTTGTCTCCCTCTCTCTCTGCCCCTCTGTCACTCATATTGTCTCTCTTTCTCTCACAAAAATAAATAAATATTTAAAAAAAAGATCATTGTCTCTTTCCACTGCAACCTCTACCCCTTGCATCAGGCTTTCCCTTGTAACAGAGGATCCCTTATTTGGATCCTCCAGGAGAAGGCAAATTGAGGATATATTTGGTTCATTTATTGGACCTATTAATATGATTCACAGTCACTTTGATATATAATTAAGCATTTGCTACCTGTTACAGTCTAGAAATGGCTTCCAAAAGAAGTCCTAACTTCCAAGGTGCCACCTCAGCTATGGTCATGACACCAAGATGCAGGCCCAGTTCTCAGTACCAAATGCTCACAGATGATAAAAAAGAAACAAACGTTAAGAAGCAGGAAGATTCTACCAATCATCATATGTGTGGATTGGAAGTGGAAGACTTAATTCTCTTGGCTACCAAGTCAAAACAAAATTTCTATCTTATGAAAACATTCTAGAAAATGTCAAGTGTATATAAACATCTCAGAAATTTTCTTTCTTTTTGATGGGAATTGGGCTAAGTAGAATTTATCAGAATCCCTGTGGTTGTAACAAACTTGTAGCAGTATTTCAAATGCAGAATACATCTGTAATACCTCATTTCTAAATGAAACGTAATAGAGGTTTTCCCTAGTTTGGCAACAATCCTAAACTCATAACAAGTTGTAAAACTGAAAAGACAAATCTGAACTATCAATGAGAAACAAATTTTAGAGGAAAAATATTCTTGAGGAAAGACTGAATTACCTTATTATTCTCTTTATAGAAAATAATATTGCAAAACTACGTCAACCAAGTAAGTGATCAAAAATAAGCAGACAAAAAACGTAAGTTAAAAAAAAGGATTATAGAGGTTTGCCTGGAAGATAGTAAATAAAAACTCAATTATGTTATTTTTCTAAATTTGCATCTTTGTGATATTTGTTGATTTTATATGTTTGTTTGTTGTAGTATTATCTCATTCTAAATATTCATTTTTGTACTTAGTTTTGTATTTGCTGTCTTGTATTCTTTTTCTTAGAAACTCCCAAATCATATAAGCTTCAGGCACCACAAAATCTGAATCCATTCCTGCCTGGCACAGACTAGATAATCTTCACTTTCCTCACAGCCAACTCTCCTCATACCCCAGAGTTGAAAACTTGTCTTTCCTCCTCTTCCATATGACTCCTTAGTAGCTACTGGTCAGCCAGATGATGAAGACATTGATCTTTGCACACTCCCAATTCTTCCCCTTTCTGTTGCCTTTCCTTCAAATATAATCTGTTCTTCAAGGTAGCACTGTCTTCTATACCATGAAGTTGACAAGTTAGCATCCATGGTGTGTGTGTGTGTGTGTGTGTGTGTGTGTGAGAGAGAGAGAGAGAGAGAGAGAGAGAGAGAGAGAGAGAGAGAGAGAGAAAGAGAGGGAATTTGTGCGTGGGGGGGTGAAGAGACAGAGAGGAAGAGTCAGGGGGAGGGAGAGGGACAAGGGTGTGCAAGGTAGATGGGTCTTCTCTCAATTTAATAATCACTTCTGGGGGTGCCTGGGTGGCTCAACCGATTAAGTGGCCAACTTTGGCTCAGGTTCATGAGTTCCATCCCGGCTTCGAGCTCTGTGCTGACAGCTTGGAATCTGGAACCTGCTTCAGATTCTGGGCCTCCCTCTCTCTCTGCCATTCCCCTGCTCATGCTATGTCTCTCTGTCTTTCAACAATAAATAAGCATTTAAAAAAATCACTTCTAAGAGGCTGAAAAATATAAATCTTATCTTACCATGGCAATATATAGGGTATTTTCCCTTTGCTGACCCAAGATTAGGCCCATCACATTTTTTTGCATATTTCTATTTGCACTATTTGAATGGGAGTCTGCACTTAACGCTGCACATTCATAGCTGCAGAAGCAAGCACATGTCCATTGTGTAGCACAGAGTGACACATTGTAGGCACACACAATAAATGCTTCCTCAGTATGAAACCACAGGTCAAAATTCTCTAGAAATCAACTATCATAGAAAAGAAAAATACACCTATTCAACATATGAATAAATTACTTTAAGCAAATAAAAAAATGACATTTTGAAAATCATGCTATACTTGCAAAACCTTAATGTTTGCTACTTTTTTCAGATATTGCAAATATAATGAATAAAAAATAAGTTAACACCCAAATAAGTAGTAACTGAAATCATTTAAGAACACTATGAAATATGTAATCTTTCCCAGTCCTTATTACTTTGGAAACCTTAAAAACAGAAGAAGCAAATAAACCAAATCTTGATCTAAGTTTTAACCATCCATCTTGAGCGTGAGAAGAACAAATAAATATAAACATAGCATATTGGGTCATTAGAAAAACATATCTCTGGGAATACAGTGATAAATTCCCAATTTTTAAGGGTCTTAGATTTAAAATGGGACATCTAAGGAGCCTTCTGCAATCTTCCTCTCTGATGCTTTAGGTAAAGAGGTTAACTTCTTTGAAAGGCAATAGGGAAGGAAAACCTGGGTGGCTCTGGAGGTTAAGCATCCAACTCTAGATTTTGGCTCTGGTCATGATCTCATGGGTGTGCACGCAATCTCTCTCTCTCTCTCAAAAATAAACAAAGATTCAAACATTTAGAAAAGAAAAATAAATAAATAAAGGCAATAAGGGAGATGAGCTGAAGTCCACTTGAGAGCACAATGAAAAGTAAACTGAGTTTAAGTGTATGCTTTGAGATGAAGAAATCCAGGGCTTGCAAAG
>CM053566.1:65844069-65869998 GCA_028646485.1 Cryptoprocta ferox | reverse complement strand
AAAAATTTATTTATCCTATGATAGTACACAATGTCTGAAAGTGGTGTAAATGGCCAATTAGAGACTCTAATAGAAAACTGAAGACAAAGCTCAGCGAGAATAAGCAAGTTGTCTTGCATCACCTAGAGGCAGGGACCGCTCATATCAGGATGAAGTTAGCTTTGCCAGCAGAGCAATGCATGGACCCCTGCCTTCTACTATGCAAAAAGATACCTGAAGCCCTCTGAAGCAATGTATGAAGGCCATCAACAATGATAAATTGAGCAAAGTCTTGTAACTATTTCTAGGACATTCTCGCTTATTTACAAAACATAAAATTACTAAGTCAGATTCATTACATTGGGATCATTATACAGACCTCCAAGAGAAATGTTTTTCTTTCCATCTTGGTTTCTACTCAAATGCCACAAAGGTAATAAGAATATTCAGTAAGAAGATTTTGTCCAGATGATGCTGACACCTCTCCTTTTCAATAGGCAGGAAGGTTAGAATCAGGAACCCCACTATTTGATGTCTTTTTGTTAATAGAGAGGAACAAGGTTAATTTGTTATTTTGGAAAACAAATCAGGACAGTATCTAGCACATGATTACTGGGGCCAATCCTCAGTTAAGAGATATCAGCAGTCTGCTTAAATCTCCAGGATATCTCTAGAATGAAGGTGACTAAATCCCCTTGCATATGAATTTGTTCCTGCCTCCTTACTAAGGGATTACATAACACAATCAGCAAGAATACAAGAATACCAAAATTTTAAATGAGGTGGAGTAGGGAGAAAGGTGTGACAGGGTAACAGGTGACAGGTGGGACAACATGGGAGGAAATAATAAGATAATGTATGTAAAGTGCCTAGGATTTTTCAGGTACTTTAGTCCTCACAACACTCCTGTAAAATAAGTGTCTTCAAACTGATTTTACAGGGGAAGTTGAGAGAAGTTCTGAAACTTGTCATAGTGCTGGAACTGAGACATGAACTCAGATCTTTTGCCCTCAAAACCCTAATCTCTCTACAGTGTGACAGAGAATAATTAAAAGATGTTTGGAGACTTTTCAGTTCCCTACTGGGACTTCATGGTAAAGTTTACCAAGACTCTAATGACAGGAACTGGAGAGGTTTCCGCTAGGTCTTTTTCTATAAAGAGACAAAGTTTTGGCTTTGCAGGATATAAAATCTTCATCTGTAGTATGAAAGCTACCATAGACAACAGTGAGAAAAGAAATGGGCGTGGCCAATAAACGACTTACAACAACAGGCAGACAGCCAATTGGGCCAGTAAGCATGCCAAACCCTGTTCTAACATATATTAGAGGAAAAAAGAAATTGGAGATGTTTCTTCTAAATCAAGGCTTCCAAATGAAGACAGTGAAACCAGTGTACTAATTTTCTCAGAAGCTGTGCTGACAAAAAGAACGTCTCAGGCCAGTCTATACTCAACCAGACTAGACTTCTTTTTCTGACTCAGCCTGAAATGTCAACTATTTTATTCTAACACCTTGGGTGGGGGCATAAGGGCAAGAGAGGAGGCAGATCACATTATAACCACAAACTGTCACTAGTGTGAACTTACTTTTAGGTGATATAAGAGAACCTGTGGGCAAGAAAATCCAATTCTTCCAAGATTAGCAGTAGAAAATGAATTGTGTGTGTATGTGTGTGTCCATACACATATTTGTCTACTTGCACTTTGTAAATGTTTTAACCTCTGGCTTTTTTTTTAAAAAGTTGAAATCCCTAGTTCACCTGTATCTCATTTTCTATCTTCTTCTTATTTTATAAAGATATGACCCTGAGCTCTCTAACTTAGGATTTTGTCCACTATCTGCAAACTGAGGGCTCTTACAAAGAAATGGTGTTGTCACCATGAAAAAAAAAAGTCTCATTTCTTTCTCAAATATGGTCTTACCCTCTGCATTTCTAAGCTCCTTCCATGTGTTTGCTGAGACCTATCTATCCCCTGAATCTGCCCATGTAGATCCACATTATTTCCAGTCTGTCTTAGTAAGACATCCCTGAGAAAAACTCCTCATGCTTGGCATCTAAGCACTATCCAAACAAAGGCCATGTTACAACAAAAAGTTTTGTCTTTGGCCATGAGATTATTCCCATAAGTAGTGAAAGCCAGTAGTACTTGAATATAAAGCCACTGATGCAACCTGATGAAAATCCAAGAGTTTGAATTTAGACTCCAATGTTATATGAGAAATGGGAAAGGGCACCTGAGTTTTTCCAAGGTCTCAAAAGAATATTTCTGCTCAGAAGAACAGTGAGAAAGTGCAACATGGCCATTCACTCTTGATATGATAGACAACTTACCCTGAGCTTGAGAATCGGTAATAAGAGGCAAACCTATGCCCAAATGATCCCATAAGAGAGAGAACCTGAGATTTATTTTTCAGAAGAGTGAAGGCAACAGTTGCTCACTTGGTCAGTGTGGATATACCTTCACTTGGGAAACCTATTTCTCTGATGGTCAAGAAAAGACCTAGCTTCCTTGAGGACTTGTAGGCTCTTTGGATATATATACCTGACCATTTCTGCCATTAGAGTAAGCACCAAACCCTGCCTGGAGTGGGAAAAAAAGATAATTCTTCTATGACAATGGATCCTTATGTTTTTTCCTTCACTGAATCTCTAAAGAACAAAGGTGACAATAAATTGTATACATTTTCTGTGAGACTGGTTGACTGTGCCAAGTCCCATTTAACTAGTGAAAAGAACCAAAACAACCCTGCTTATAACTTTATCTTTGGAAATGAAAGTGTGATACTTAATCAGACTAAAACAAGACCCCTTCAATTAATTACATGCCCCATGTTAACTCCTTCTGGCATAAACTGTCCTACTCTACCAATAATGGAGTATGAGCAGATGGAATCAACAGAACAGTCATAAAAGAAAGATTTTATTTGGGAAAACAAGTTTTTAAAAAGAAGGGGGGAGGGGTTTAACCAGCAATTGGGAATTTCACTCCTTGGAGACTATCTTAGAATTCTTAATCTCCCTCCTGTATTGATTAAAATTTTGTATCTCATCCTATAACCTTTTTTCTCTATATTTGGTACAGATGTGTTTCATCTTTGATGAAGAACTTTATGCATTCTTAGAACACACATATGAGACAGACATAGTCCAGGTAATTTTCTAGACAGCTGATTGGCTGAATCCCCATTATCATATAGACACATTAAAGGAAAAGAAGATCTCCTCCGGCCTCCTGTAACAATGGTCCCATGACTTATCATGATAGGAGCAGAGCGAAATCTGTTATAAATCTGTGTTTAATGTGGAAAGAGATTGGTACTACACAAATTTTGCAATGGATTCTTCCTATGAGTATCTTCTAGCTGTTGCATTGGCTATTCCTGGGATGCTGATGTTATGAGATCCAGAGTCTTCTGTTAATCTGAAAGCCAAGTGGATATCTACTTATTATTCTGGACCCTAGGGAAGCCAGCTTACTAAAAGTGTTATTCCAATACCTATAATTCATGGCACTATACTTCTGGTGCCATGTAAGAATTTAGAAAAGGAAGAAAAAGTGGGGAGGCAGTACAGTTAGGAGTTATTTTCCTTCCTTCCATATTCAGTATTTCCTTTCACACTCATTCTTAGGCAATGAATATTTACAAAACATCAAGATCTTTGCTCAGAGGATGTCCATCTGCTCCAGCACCTTATTTCCCACCTGAAGTCCTGATCTCCTGACAGTGACGTCACAGGCACGCCTGCCTGGAGTCAGTTATAATTAGGGCTCCAGGTGAAAAATTAACAGCAGAAGCAGATGGGCTCATAAGAGGCAACAAGTCTGTTCACATGCGAATTTCATCAGTATTTGGAGATTGAAGAAAACTGTAGAACATAGCAAAGCTCTACCCAAAGAGATTTCTGCATGATGTGAAATTACTGGTGTCACTTTCCCTTCCTCAGGCCAACAGGGAACATTTCCCTTCATATTCATAAGGAAGGGTAGGCTGGGGAAAAGCAAGGCAACCAGGCCATTACAATTCAGAGCTCTGGGCTTTGAACACAGGGATCCAGGTAGATGCAGCACTACCTAGGCATAAAGAAGTGGGTGTTCACTTGTTTACCTCGCAGGGAAGAGCTGCAGCCCAGGCGCTGTCAATCTCGATTAGCTCCTTTAAAGGACTTTTGTGTGTGACATAAAATAAAAATGATATAGTAGTGTGAAGTGGAAGGCAGTAATTGCAGATTCTTCTCAATGGGTGTTTTATATTATCAGGACCCTGTATTATTGAAATCAATGTATTACTAGTTAAGTGTAAAAAATATATGCTCTTTTATTTGTTAATTTACATGGTTCCAGAAATCCTGTGGGATCAACTCAATGCTTATAGGAATAGGAAATAAGGCAGAGGGATAGAGCTGCATGTAAGTAAGGCCCTGAGGTCTTTCTTTCTGCACTGGCATAGCCTATGTGAACTCAGCATCCTCATTCCCCTCAAACTTCTATACAAATCATCATGGGGCACCTGGGTGTCTCAGTTGGTTAAGCATCTGACTCTTGGTTTTGGCTCAGATTGTGATCTCACAGTCATGGGATCAAGCCCCACTTCAGACTCCACATTGGTGACACAGACCCTGCTTAGGATTCTCTCTCTCCTTCTCTCTGCTCCTCCCCTGTGTGCGAGTGCTCTCTATCTCTCAAAATAAACATTAAAAAAAAAAAACTATCATTATGTTTTCTCCCTCACACGGGTGTAGCAGATTCTAGGAGCACACAATGACACTTATCCATACATTTACTTTTATTCCATTTAATATATTCTAATCCCTTACTGTCTTCTATAAGAGTTAAACTAGTCTCTTTATTTTCATTGTTTCTCTCTTCCAATTTACTCTTAGAAAGAATTCCATGAATTATTTTCTTAAAGGTCAGTTTTGGTCATAGCTTTCCTCTACCCAGCACTGAATGAAAAATTAATTGGCAGCACAATCTCTTTGAAAAAAGCTTTAAAGTATCTACTGAAACTGAATATATGCTTAACTTCTGACTCAGCAATTCCATCCTTAGTTGGGTAGGTACCTAACAAAGATGCATACATTTGTTTGTCAGAAGACATGTACTAGAATGTTCATAATACCGCTATTCATTATAGTCCCAAATCAGTATGTAAATGTTTACAATCAGTAGAATGGATAAATTGTGGTATATTCACACAGAAATAAAAACTACAACTGTATGCAGCAATAACAATGATCATAATAAGCATAATGTTGAACAAAAACAGACTGATAAAAAATACATATCATTCCATTCTAATAAATAGCAAAAAACAAACAATTAATACACGCACTGTTTGATGTCAGGAGAGTGGTTACTCCTATACTATTATAAGTCAGAGGATCTAGAAGAAAGGAGACAAATGGATAGATACTGAGAATATTCTGTTTTTTAATATAGATACTGGTTACGTGGGTATGTTCAATTTTTGAGAATTCACTGAGCTGTACACTTAAGAAATGTATACTTTCTTGGGGCACATGGGTGGCTCAGTCGGTTGGGGGGCCAACTTTGGCTCAGATCCTGATCTCTCGGTCTGTGAAGTCAAGCCCCGCATTAGGCTCTGTGCTGACAGCTCAGAGCCTGGAGCCTACTTCGGATCCTGTCTCCCTCTCTCTCTGCCCCTCCCCCACTCATGCTCTGTGTCTGTCTTTCAAAAATAAATGTTAAAAAAATTTTTTAAATAAAAAAGTGCACTTTCCTATATGTATATCATTCCTACAAAATAAGTTAATAATTAAAAATAAAAAACTAAAGGGAATAATGACACAGCATTCAAAGCTTTTCTAAATTTTCCACTAGTTCCTGGACATAGGGTATAGCACCCTGTTCACTTTTAAATCTCCAGCATCTACATTAATGGTAACTGTTAAAAAAAATTCTTTTAAAAAATAAATAACAATTATTTAACTTTATTTACTTATTTTGAGAGAAAGAGCAAGCAGGGGACGGGCAGAGAGGAGAGAGACTCCCAGGCAGTCTCTGTGCTTTCAGAGCAGAGCCCAATATGGGGCTCAAACCCAAGAACCATGAGATCATGACCTGAGCCAAAACCAAAAGTTGGATTCTTAACCAACTGAGCCACCCAGGTCCCCCATAACTTTTTTAAAATAAAAAATAAATAGGTGGGGTAATTCTGGAAAGATGACAGTTGTAGTGCCCACACAGTTTCTGGTTTTCCGGAATTCCTACATAAAAATAGAGCAACTATGGGGTGCCTGGGTGGCTCAGTTGGTTAAGCATCCAACTTTGGCTTGGGTCATGATCCCCCAGTTCATGGGTTTGGGCCCAGCATCAGGCTCTGTGCTGACAACTCAGAGCCTGGAGCCTGCTTCGGATTCTGTGTCTCCCCCTCTCTCTCTGCCCCTCCCCTGCTTGCGCTCTGTCTCTCCCTGTCTCTCCAAAAGAGATAAATGTTAAAAAAAAAATTAAAATAAACACCAACTAGAGAGAAAAACTAAAAACCCATGTACAACATTTTTAACAAAGCTGGCTGACAAGATATGCATATGAATCCACTGACAGCACAGATCTATATGTTATTGGGATCTGTATGGGAAAAAGCAGAGGGAATCAACAGAAATGTGATGAACCTGAGAATATGAAAACTCCAAAATAAGAAACAGGGCTTCACTGAGAAGGATGGTGAGTGAATTTAAGGACTCCAAGATAATAAGTATGAGAGACCCATGAAAAGAACTGAGGGCTGGAGCAGTCTAACCCTTATGAACTTATGAAACCTGCTTACCCCATAAGAATAATCTGTTAGGACTGAAGATTCCACAGGACTGGAACAATAGAGAGAAAGGAATGCGAACATTCAAATAAAAGTGGGGGAAGATAATAGCATTAGGAAATCTCAGATTGTGAGCCATTATATTTTTGGATGTTCAACAAAAGCAACAGAAGGAGTTTCATGAAAAAAACTATTTGAATGTACTTCTAAATTTTCAGGAAAACTGAAATCTATTAATCTCAGCAGTGTAAAAGTTTGCGGTCAAGTTCCATACCAAGTTACTATGAAAAGAAAAGAAAGAAAAATAGAGTAATATCCCTGCAAACAATGAAATCATCAAAACATGTTTGAACAAAAGGTGAATTAAAACTGTAAAAATAACTCAAAATTAGTATATATGTGTATGTACCACTAAGACTACTATATATTAATCATATTGTATGATCATTTATGTGTGTGTGTGTGTGTGTGTGTGTGTGTATTTGTATAGGTAGGTAGGTAGGTAGGTAGGTAGAGAGATTAAAACAATAAAAAGCATAGAAGCACTTGGGTGGCTTAGTCAGTTAGGCATCCAATTCATGATTCTGGCTCAGGTCATCATCTCACAGTTTGTGAGATTGAGCTCTGCATTGGGCTGTGTGTTGGAGGCATGAAGCCTACTTGGGATTCTCTCTCTCTCCCTCTCTCTGCCCCTCCCCTGCTCACTCTCACTCTTTCTCTCTCAAAATGAATAAATAAACATTTAAAAAGCAACCATAAAGAACATAAATCAAAACGAGAAAATTCAGACATGAGGTGTAAACTCAAAAATTAAAAATATATTATACAAGAGAAGAGTAAACTAGAAAGAAAACAAAAGAGAATGATCACAACAAATAATGCTGCAAGAGAAACAGCAGGTATAAAGAAAATGTCATAAATCAAAAAGAAAGAGTTAACAAAAATTTGAAAGAAATGGACAATTATTAAAAAGAGAAGCAAAAAAGATCCAACATATAAATAATAGCATTTTCTGAAGAAAACAAAAATAAATACTAACAAATACTAAAAACTTTACGAAAAATTTCATGGAGAAAAAAGAAGGTTTATAATATTGAAAGAGAACACCATAAACCTAAGACTATCAACTATCACCAAGATGTATCCTAATACATTTCCTGTACTTAAAAGAAAAAATAACCTTTGGCCACCTACGTATAGATCCTGTGACTTAAAATTATCATCAGATATTTTGAAAGGCATATCTTATGCCAGAAGAATACTGAGTAATGTATTTTAGGCATACACGGAAAGAAAATGTGAGACAAAAATTTTATTGCAAACCTGATCTTCAAATGTAAAACACACAGATTGTTAGTAGCATACGAGGATTCGTGTCCTGTTGCCATACCATCCCAGAAGACCTCCCTAAGGAATTTACCAGAGAACAAACCTCAGATGGCCACGATTACTAGAGAGACACCAGCATGAGAAATGGTGGTATTACATTTCTAGCTACTTGTAAAACTAAGACTAAATGAAGATATAAAGGGAGAATGTAATGACTAAATAATCTGACAATGTAGACTTAATATGACCTTAAGAAAGTAAGAGAATATTAGAGAGAAGATACACAAAAGATATGCACCCCGTGCCATAAATGAACTATTCTTGGCAATCACAATAATCAGTGGTGTCATTACTACTACTAAGACAATGGTGTGGGTAAAGTGGGATAAAGCAACTAAGTAATTATGGAACTTCTAATTCTTTATTTTAAGGTTTATTTATTTTGAGAGACAGAGAGAGAGCATGAGTGGAGGAGGGCAGAGAGACAGGGAGAGAGCGAGAATCCCAAGCAGACTCCACACTGTCAGCACAGAGCCTGATGCAGGGCTCAATCTTACAAAGCATGAAATCATGACTTGAGTTGAAATCAAGACTCAGATATTAAGCCACCAGACATCCCTGGGACATTCTAATTCTGCTATCCACTCTGTTCCTGTTCTTGAGAACCAAAATTCTCATAGTGAAAGGAAAAAGGTATGGACTTGTCAAGAACTGTGAAGAGTCTGAAATTTTGCCCTACTTGAAAGCTAACAAGTAAGCCCACCACAGCCTCATGGGTGCTGATGGAAAAAACTTTGGGCCAGAGACAAAATAGTTCACTACTTATTACTTTATTATTTACAGCAAGAAGCATGAGCATTATGTTTGAATCAATTCTCTCTACCTTCCCCTCAAAACTCATAATACAGACACAGAGTAACATAGGTCCATGAACATGTAGTAAGTCTACCTAACAGCTTAGTAACCTAGAGTTTAGGGAAACTGATTCTTTTATAATAGTCTGCAAGCAAACCTGCTTGTGAGGATTCATTTTCTCACCATACCACTAAGTGACAATTACCCAGTGATTTAGTCAAATCCTCACATAAGTATTGTTGCAAAGGTGTCCTATAGATAATAATTAATGCCTACAATCAATTCATCATAAGAAAAGGAGATCACTCAGTAAGTTGAAGGCCTTAAGAGTAAACACTGGAGAGAAAATTCTGCCTCAAGACTGCAACATCAATTCCTGCCTGAGTTTTCAGATCTGCGGCTGGCATGCCACAGAGGCTTTTAACTTGTCAGCAGATCCCACAGTCACATGAGTCAAATTTCTTATTTTTTTTCTTAATATATCTATCCTATTGGTTCTGTTTCTCTTAAGAACCCTGGCTGATATCCTAGCCTTTGTCCTGAAGGGAGATTATCTTTTTTTTTTTTTTTTTACATTAGACAGTAAACAAATCCACCCTTTGTTCCAGAGAGACATTATCTTAATCTTTTAAAGCTGTGTGCTATACAAATATCCTTCAGAAGATCGTCTAGAACAAAGATGGCCAATATTTCTGCTTTCAACATTTTCAGAAACAAATGATATCCACGGAAAACAATATCCCAACAGTAACATGGAAGTTATCTTACAGTCCTGAATTTTAGTTGGAAATATCTGTATGAACTCACAACATACCATATATACATTATTTTTTCCCTACTTCTGTCCATTAAAAGTTTAGAAGAATCTGACAAAACCACTACCAATAACATGTCCAGACTCTGGTCTTAAAATTTTATTCCATTAAAGCAAACTTAAGCTTCTTGGATAAACAGATGATCCTTGGTTTGGGCCTAGAATATCCTGACATAACAGAGAGACTGGAATGTATCAAAGACTACCAGGGAGATTCCAAAAATACATATGAGCCAATTCAAAGAGACGCCTACTTGGGACAGATAATATGAGCTTTAATAAGTGTAAGAATCGAAATAGGTTCAAACTTGAGGTAATTGGTTTCCTTCTGAAGATGATAGGGAACCAATTCATTATCTCGAAAACTAGATAAATAAAAGGAAAGACATGCCATGATCCTGCCTTTCTTAAAAGAATTGATAGTACCACTGGATAATCAAGGGATATGCCACAACTTATGTAAGTAATCATTGCAGGAAGGCAGAACTAGGTCCAATTCTCTTTCAATTGAGAGAATCTATATTTATATGCTCTACTTAAATTTTTGATATTCCCTTGACAGTTTCACTTTTTCTTTATAGCCTGAGGTAAAAGATCTCAAATTATTTCCAGGTAAGAAAAAAGCTTTACAGTCAGAATACACTTAAGTTTTGGAATAGGAGTAAATATCCCCCAAACTTCAATGGCTTACTAACAAAGGTGTTTTTCTCACTCCTTTTATCAGTTTCCCCAAGGGATCAGCTGTTTGTGAACAAATTTGCGAACGAATGGAGAAGCAACCTTGAACATTGTTAGTTACCTGTACTGGAGGAAAAGAAAGCTCTAAAGATTCTCACACATAAAATACATAATTAAATTCTTTAGCATGGAGTAACTCATCACTTAAGCTTATAACCCATTTTTAAAAACTAGTTATACTAATGCCCCAACCACAAAGAAGCCAAAAAAATGCAATCCTGTGTTCTCAAAAGGGAAGGGAAACTTAACATCACTAGCAAACTGCATTAACAATTCCTGAAATGTTTAACTTACTCTTACTACATCTTCCACAATTCTATGTCCAGAAACAGAAAAAAGACCAGAGTCATCAATGTAATACATCTCAAACATGGCAAAGCACAATGATTTGTGAGCAACCCATACACTCAAAAATGAAGATCCCAACCCTTGTGTACCAGGAGAGAGACTCAAACACCCACCAGTTCATATAACATTAAACAAATGAAGATCTGAGGACAAGGTCTCTCCAGTTAACACCTGTCTACCATTCTCTGTTATCTCTCACTGAGGAAATCACACATTATATACTTTGCCTGTTTCCCATCAGCTTTTCTATATGTGGTCCTGAAGGATCCATTCCTGGTGAGAAAGCACATTTTCCTCTCAGAAGGTGCTTAAAGCATACAGTAAGCAAATATGTCCTTCTAAAGAAATATTATAAAGCAGGCTTCTTCAGGAAAGCAAAGGGAGATGAGCATAGTAGGTCGAGGTGATTTCCTACAAGTGGTTAAGAAGAGTCAAAAAGTATTTGGATGTTAAGTAGCTATTTTGGGTTCCTGAAGAGAATCCCCCAGTCCCAGTAGCCACAGCCCACTTTTCTTTGCTAGGATCCCATCTTTGAAATCACACAAAAAACTTGAATACAAACAGTGAAGGAAGCAAGTTTCTAAATAGGACACCAGAATTATCCTAACCCTCTCTCTCCACTCTTCTACAATCTCATTTAGTCATTCCCATTTCACTTCCTCTCACATCTCTTTCTGCAAAATAATAACAACCTGATTATGGTGAGTGGAAAACTTAGAGCACAAAATGGGATGCATGTAAGACTGTAACCATGCAACATGGGATACACGAGTGAAGTCAAATGAAAATTTTTTCCTGTTTTATTGAGAAATAATTGACATGCGCCACTGTATATGTTTGAATTTTTTTTACATTTATTTATTTTTGAGAGACAGAGAGAGACAGAGCATGAACAGGGGAGGAGCAGAGAGAGAAAGACACAGAATCTGAAGCAGGCTCCAGACTCTGAGCTAGCAGTCTGCACAGAGCCTGATACGGGGCTCGAACCCATGAATCGTGAGATCATGACTGAGCAGAAGTCGGATGCTCAACCGACTGAGCCACCCAGGCACCCCAATATATATTTAAGGTATACAGCATCACGGTTTCATTTACATAAATTGTGAGATGATCTCAATAGGTTCATCCAACATTCATCTAATCAGAGACACAAGAAAAAGAAAAAAAAAACAGGTAAAATATTTTCTCCTTATGATGAAAACTCATAGGATTTATTCTCTACAACTTTCCTGTATATCAAGCACTAGTGTTGGCTCCAGGAAGGTTGTACCTCACATCCCTGGTATATATTTATCTTATATCCAGAAGTTTCAAACTTCTGACCACCTTCCTCCAATCCCCCCTCCCCTCACCCTGTGCCACAAGTCTAAGATCTCACTGATATGGGAAAAGGAATTTAAATTTTTTTTAATGTTTATTTATTTTTAAGAGAGAGAGAGAGGCAGAGAGAAAGCTGGAGAGGGGGAGAGAGAGAGAGACACACAGAATCTGAAGTGGGTTCCAGGCTCTGAGCTGTCAGCACAGAGGCTGACCCAGGGCTCGAACTCACGGACCACGAGATCATGACCTGAGCCGAAGTCGGCTGCCCAACCAACTGAGCCCCCCAGGTGCCCCGAAAAGGAATTTTTTTAATGAAAATGCTTTTCTCTTGATTTTCTAAATTTTCTAAAATCCAAAGTCATGAAAATAAGTAACTGAAAAATCATTATGTAATACCAGTATGTGTGTTACCTCTCTTAGGAATATCTCTGTCTGAATAGATATTTTCATCTATTTCCCTTTCCTAGAATTGTCAAACTAACATAGTCTTAAGAATACTGGTATCCTCTGTTTCCTTTTGGGGATGACACTGTGCTACCATATGAGAAATACATTACTGTCTGGAGAAAGCCACATAGTTGCAGCTCTTTCCCCAACTCCTCTCCCAACCTGGGCCTAGAATAATATTAGAGGACACTTCCCTGGGGGCAGACTTGCATAGAAACCAGGAACTGCAATACACATAAAAGTGATGCCACATACTGAACTCTTTCTCCCTATTCAGAGATTCACAAACAGTTGGAGCTGAGAGAGGTCTTCAAGATCATTTGTAGCACAACCTCGGCCTTTTATGTACGAGGAAGGTGTGGTAGACACTGTGGGTTGGCTAACTCAACAGGTAATCACGATCCCTTTCTTCTCCCTGCCTCCACCACAGAGACTGGAACAGCTAAGTTTTTAGGCCTCCCTTGCAGCTGGGGTATTCGTGTGATTCTGTCAAATAAGTCAAAGTCTTCTGGGAGCTTCTGAGATGGTTCTTCCTTTTGCTGATGAAAGGCCCATAAGTAGAGAACTACTTCCCTCCGCTTTGTCCTGCTCTATTTGCAGACCCCAGGCCTAGAGCTACAACTTGCATATTGAGACATTAAGGCCAAGCCAGGAGAATTGCAGAGTTGCTGGCCTAAGGCTATAAAGCTACTGAAATACCAGCAGAGGCTGCCAATGGTCGGACACCTCGTTAAGGGAGAGCATAACCTTCTATTTGATAAAACTACAGTTGCTCGATTTTTCTGGGGTTTTTTTTGTTTGTTTTATTTTGTTTTCTTGTTTGTTTGTTTTTTGGTTTTGCTGCCAAAGTATTCCTCCAGGAAATTGAATTCCAAACAGGTAAAATGATTTAACTAAAGTCATGCAGGTAAGTTATTTGAAGAGTGAGGGTTGGAATCCAAGAATATAGACTCCCAACTGCACCCTCCCTCCACAACACAGACCCTCAAAAGAGAGGCCATTTTGCTGCACCTGCAAGTGAAAACAGGTTCAGGTGATTCATGAGCCCTCTACCTACCCCTGCATTGAGTCAGAAAAAGTTGGAGAAGTACTTAAGGAGAAGAAAACATAAGAATGTGTAAATACATATCTGACATAGCCTAAACTCTCACCATGGAGAACTAACATAAAGATTCTTTTCCTTCTCTCCCTCAAAGACAATGATATATTTTTTGAAAATTTTTCAAAATATTGACTTGAGAATGGAAGAAGTTTGAAAAATGAGTCTAAAGTCTCTGCCTGTTTTCTAGGTATAAGAAAGTGAGAAAGAAAACAGAGGTACTTAAACTCACAAGTTTCCTCACTTTATGTGGGATAACCTGGCTTATTAGAATGATTCCATAAGACTACTATGGGAACACAAATTCAGGATGTGAGGAAACAGACTTTTTTGCCGAATGTACTAAAATGGAGTGGTGTGCCCAGCAAGGAAGATGGTGGGGGGCAGGAGAGGCTGACATCTGGGTGGAATCTGGACTTTGATCAATGAGTATATGGTAAAGAAAAAGAGAGCTGCAGGGCTCCACAGGAGTAAATAGGATTTAGGGCACTTGAAAGAAGCCTTATAGAAGGGGTGATATGAAGGGACTTTTGGTAATAAAACTGAGACATGTCTGGACAATACGTCTGCAGGCTGGGGTTTGTTGAAGAAAAAAAGAGTGAAAAATTCTCCAAGGACAGGAAGACTGAAGGCTTTTTAACAGCATGGATGCCCACTGCTGTGTTCCATTTTTAAGTTCTATCATGCTGTGCTGAGAAATTACCACTTGTATCTTACCTGGACCTTTGGGAAATGTGTGCCACAAACACATCCTTACATTAAGGGCATTTGAAAGAATTGGGGGCATGATGTTAACACACCCCAGAATACCTCAACATTTCTGAGAGCCATTCATTTCCTAACATGAGGCTGGAACAAAGTCAGGAGAGGATATGAGGAAACACACTTTCTGCAAACACAGGAGAAAGGGTGGGGCACCTGGGTGGTTCAGTCGGTTGAGAGTCTGACTTTGGCTCAGGTCATGATCTCACAGTTTGTGGGTTTGGGCCCCACGTCGGGCTCATGCTGACAGCTTGCTCAGAGCCTGGAGCCTGCTTCGGATTCTGTGCCTCCTTCTCTCTCTGACCCTCCCCCGTTCATTCTCTGTCTCTCAATAATAAATACATGTAAAAAAAAAATAAAAAAAAAAAAAAAAACACAGGAGAAGGAGAGAACCTTCCCAGGAAGGAAGATGGTAAGGAGCAGGTGGAACACTGACCTCTGGGTGGAATCTTGATGGCACTGGCCAATTAGGCAACATCTCTGGCCTCACAACCATCATCTTAAAAGAGAAGGGTTATTAATGATTTCTAGGGTCCCCTTTAAGTTCTGAAACTATTAAATTTACTTTTTGAACAGCACTGTTCTATCCAGTGTCCAGCAAGGAAAAGTTTCAAAAGTTTAGTAGGAATCAAAAAAGTCTAGAGATCAAGTTCAAAGAATGGATGCAGAAACAGGCATCCTGAGGACCAGGTTATAGTTCAGAGTTCAGGATTTCCAAGTCCCAAAAAGCAAGCCTGAGTAAGGAATCAATCTAGGAAACTGACAAATAAAAGGATCACATCTAGAAAAAGAGTTAATGTAGTAATTGGTTAGGAATCCAAGCTAAGATCTTGGTAACAGCAATGGGCCCTAGATGGGAGATGAATATTAACTTAAGCATCTCTGAAATATCTCCCTAGCTATTCAATACCTCTCAGGGGAAAGGCTCTGAATCAGCTAAAGCAGAACAAGACCAAGTGAAAGGAAAAACACTGCAGGGAAAATAAATGGCGTAAGTCAGTCTCTTATCTCCAGATAGGTACCACTGAAGGAATCAAATAGCAATGCATTCATATACACATATATGCATTCCATACCTATAAAAATATCCATGTGTCTTAAAGGAAAGGCATGGGCTGTCTTAGCACCTTGAGTTATCAGGAGACAGAAACAGATGTACAGCAAGTTAATGGGTTTGTTATACGGCCTGCATTGTCCTCTTTCTCTTCCTGCAGTTGGATTCCAGGGAATATTTAGCATAATATATAGCAATGACTCTCTGCCCTACCTCACAGCAGCAGAAAGGGGATATTTACAATTGAATAGCAGTCAGTATGGGGCCCTATGGAGCAGAACTACTGCAGTCAGTTCATTATTTACAGTTCCAACAACAGGGCTCATTGTTCCCCTTGTGGTTTCCCAGCTGTCCCAGCAAGTAAGCAATCCCAGAAAGGCTTCAGCAGGGACCCTCAAATGCTAATGGCTCCCTCAGGTTGACCTTACATACAGACAGGCCAAATAACTTCCAACCTGCCATAATCTCAAGGCCCTCCGAAGATCCTTGAATCAAAAATAACACTGCCACTGCCTGCTACCTGACCCGGATGCCTGAAAATCTGTGGAATTGTGTCTCTTTGAGTTAAGATACTGTTCCCTGTTCACAAGCAAATGTATTTCAAGCCAGTATAATCTATTAATATCTTAGTGAAAATTTACTAGATTCTATATAATTTTAAATCACAGATCTTCTGAGTTGGACAGGTGCGCAGCGATTCTGTAGAATAGGGGCTAGCTAGCAAAGTATGGCCCACAGGCCAAATCTAGCTCACCATCTGTTTTCATAAAGTTTGACTGGAACACAGCCACACTCTTGTTTACATATTGTCTATGCCAGAGTTGAACAGAACAGCTGCAGCAGAGGTTGTGCAGCCCACAAAGAATGAAATACTTACTATCTGGCTCTTCACAGAAAGTTTGCCAATGTTTGATGTAGAACTACCCTACTGGGAGGAAACTGAGACCAGAGAGGGCAAGGGACATGGTGAAAACTATAGGAGTTACCCCTGGCAAAGCTGAGTCTCAACCATATCACTGGACTCTGTCTTTTTGCCACATTGTCTCTTAGAGTTGTGTGTAAAGTAAGAATAAATAGGCTGTAGAATGAAGGCAGGGCCTGAGGGGCTCTCCTAGGAACAAAGCACACTATCACATGGTCCACGGATTCTGGTAGTCAGTTTGCTTACTCAGTGGGGTTTTGAGCTATTTAACAATTGGACACTGTTGGTAGATCATGAATTATCATTGCAATTTAATCAAGGGTTTTGAGATTGGAGAATGACCTCTGTATAACAAACTGAAAACCTGTACAACAGGAATCTTTCCTTTAACATTTGACCATGTTCTCTGATCAGGGTCCACAGAATCAGAAACTCTTCTGGTGTAGTGTCTCTTGTGTGTTTCTGTGTGCATTGGGTGTGTGAGTGTGCATTCTAAGTAGCTAAATGTGTTTTAAAAAATTAAATCTTATGCAGAAGTTCAATAGGTAAAATGAATACAATGAGATATGTTTCAGGTTTTTCTCACATGGATATCCTTAAGGACCTAAACAGAAACACAGCATTCTACAGGTCACTTTGAGAAAATCCCAGCATACTCTAATTGTTACCTGAGTCTACACTGTCCCCAACGATTGGACTTCAACCCACATCTGATTGACCCTAGGAAAAATGAACTCATTAGTTCACACCCCCACACAAACTACACATACATCCCCCTTCCACACATCTACACACCCCACATCCATCCTTTTTTAATACCAATTTTGTTTTTAGAAAATTTCCTTACTTTGAACTCAAATATCCCTCCCTATAACCTCTTTTACATTATTCTTGCTTTCACTTCTCTATATTTTACTCTTCACCATGTGGTCCTTGGACAAGCAACATGGGCATCAGCTGGGAACATGTTAGAACTCCACAATTTTGAGCTCTATTTCAGGCTTTGAGAATAAGGATTTGCATTTTAACATAATTCTCAAGAAGTGTATGCAATAAAATTGAAGAAACACTATTAAAGCCCAGTAGATGAAGTCAAACTCTTGAAGGAAAATTATAAATAATGAACTTTAACGACATTTCAATCAAATAAGCACAAAATTATGCAGCTGTGAAAACAACTATATTCAGAACAATATTTATTGAGGGCTAATTCTATGTCAGACACTGCCAGAGAGGTACTGAGCACAGAGCAGGAGGATGGCAGAGCCTCTGACCTCAAAGGACCCTGATCTTAACAGGAGAGTCAAATTTAGGAACAGCTATAACTGACACAAAAGCGTAAATAAAATCCAGTGGGGTTCCAAATATTGTTTGAATACACTTCACTATAGAAATGCCATTGAGATTGGAGTAGGAGCACATGGAACAATTCTCCCAGCAGATAGCTTGGACCAGCAAGAGGGGAACACATGCGAAGGTACACAGTAGTGAAAGGGCAAGCAACATTTGCAGAGCTAAGGTAGACAGGTTCTGACAAGGCTCCCAATGAACCCAGCTCCCTAGTATTCATGCTTCTAATGCAACCCCCAACCCCTGAGTGTGGGGTGGACCTAATGACTTCCTTCTCATGAATGGAACGAGGAAAGTGATAGCATGTGACTTCCACAATTAGGTAAAGCACTGTGTCTTCTGCCTTGCTAGCACCCATTCAGAGGCACTCTCCTTACTCTATCCTCATTTTCTCTCTAATGAAGCAAGTTGTCATGATGTGAGATGATCTAAAAAGAGGTCCAGGTGGCAAGGAACTGAGAAAGGCTTCCAGAAAATAGCTCGTGAAGAACTGATGCCTCAATCCAACCACCCATGAGGAACTAAATACTAAAATAACCACATGAGTGATCCAGAAAGTGGGTCCTTCCAAATCAAGTCCTGTGGGAGCTATGGCCTTGTGACAGGCTCTGATCCAAAGGCCCCATTGAAGCCATATTCCTGGCTAGCAGAAACTATGAGATAATGCATATTGCTTTTAAGCTGCTAAATTTCGGGAGTAATATGCTACTCAGCTATAGATAACTCTAGTAGGCAAAATGATGGCCTCCAAAAGATAAGTGTACAGCCTAATCCTCAGTACCTGTAAATGTTATTTCATATGGCAAAGACTTTGCAGATATGATTAACAATCTTGGGTTAGAGGAGAGGGAAGATTATTTTATATTATCCAGGTGGGCCCTAAATACCTCTGTAAAAGGAAAGCAGAGGGAAATTTAGCATAACAAAAGAGAAGGCCATGTGATTGAGGCAGAGATAGGAGTGCTGTGGCCATATGTCACTCAAAGAATGCTGGTGGCCATAAGATTCTGGAAGACACAGAAAACAGATTCTCACATCCAGAGAGAGCGACACCCTTCTGACTCCTTGATTTGGGCCCAGTGATACTGATTTAGGACTTCGGGCCACCACAACCATTACTATATATATTTCTATTGTTTTAAGTCACCAAACTTGTTGCAATTTCTTACAGGAATCTTAAGAAATTAATACAGTAATTAACACAGGGGTTTTGACAAGTTTAGTGTGGCTAGTATGCAGGACAGACACAGTGGAGGACTTTCACAGAGAAGATGGCTCTGAGAAGGCAGGCTAGAACTAGACTCTCAGCACCTTGTGGTACTAATTCTTTATAATAAATTACAGAAGGCTAATCCCATGGGGTTGGAAATGTGGAGTTAAGCAGAGGAAATGTCCTGATTATTTAAAGATCATTCCAGTGGCATTCTGGAGCAAGAACAGGACAGGGCAGGCTGGAAATCAGTGCAGCAGATGGGACTGCCACAAATAGAAACCTTAGCAAAAACACCAAATGGGCTTAATTCCCACCAGGTATTTTCCTCAAGATGAGGGTGGAGAGAGAAAGCAAGAAATAAAGCTAGAAAGCAAGGTAGTTGTGGGGTGGATGTTGGGGAGAGAACAGTGAGCAGCCTGAGGCAGCACTTGGAACCTACCGGCATTCCACAAACAATTATGCCCAGGGTTAGCATTCTAGACAGAATTCCTGGTCCAAACAAAGAAATGAGGCTTATTTGCAAAGACCGGAATTGGAAACATTGACTCTCACTTGTGGGTCAGCTAAATCCATTTGTTACTTTGTCTTCAAGAACTTTGAGGAAACAAAAACTGCACTCCAGCATTGCAATGAATCCAATCAGAATGACACAGAGAACAAAGTCAGGTAGATGATCTTGACTTACCGTAAAATTAAAGGCAGAGTGGCATGGGGTCAAACAGACCTCGCTCAAGCCTAGTCACAGGTTGTGTGGCCTTGGGCTGATGACTAAGTCTTTTTGTGTGTCAGCCACTCATTTTTTGTACCCAACTTGGACCAATGACATTATAGTGTGATTATGAGGATAAGAGAAAATGGGGTACAGCATTTAAAAAAAAAAAAAACCCTCTCAGAATGATAGCTACTGATATGCAGATCAACATCCAGAAGAATATATAACATAATCCTATAATATAAATTATTTCCTTATCTGAATCTTTTCTTAGTATAATAATTAGTACAAAACTGTGACTGACCAAGTAGATATGCAAAGTTTGATAAGCTACTTATAACAAAGAAGAGTTTAAAGAATTATTTATGGATATATCTAGTTCTAATAAAAATATTTATAAATAGTAGTATCTAAATCCCCTTTTGTAAGATAAATTACATAAATACACAAAGATTAGATTAACATTTAACTTAACATTTTAAATCTACTTGTAAAACATATTCATCCCTTGATTTATCTTTGGAAAAAGTAAAATACAACTTATATCTCTATGAAAAGCTTCTAAAATATTTTCAATTAAGTATAAGGGACTAGCATTTGGATAACATTACTCTAATTTAGCAACTTAATTATACAAAGAAGCTTAGGTTATTTTTCAATAAATTATTCAATTCATTGACCTAATGGTTGGTTTCCAATACTTGATTTTTTGATATGAAACAATAATGGCACATATTTGCACATAGTCTTTTCCAATTTACAGCAATCACCAAAAAACAAAAACAAAAACAAAATCCACCACAATTCCTAACAGCTATGCAAATAATACTCAATTTTGTTTTATCGAAGCAGTCTTCTAATGGAAAAACTAGGATCAATAGACAAACATTTCAGGGGAGCAGATTTTGGCTTCCTTAAGAAAACTATGACATCTAAAATGTGTCAAATAGGATGCACTGCTTCACACTGTGGGACAACTCTGGGAGGGATTAAGTAGCACCTGAATGATTGTACCCCTTGGAAAAGATGTTGGACAACAGCTCCAGTTTTAACCTGGTACACCATTAAACTTTCTCACCAGCTCAAGCACATTGTGATTTCATGTTTATTTTTATAATGACGAACTATAAATTTATACTGGGTTTGTACAGATTGACAGAAATAGAACATCCTAGATATTAGGTTCTCTTAACTAAAAAATGTAATGTTTGTTTTATTTAAATTCAAGTTAGTTAACATACAGTGTAGTCTTGGCTTTAGGAGTAGAATCCAGTGATTCATCTCTTATATATGACACCCAGTGCTCACTCATCCCTCCTTAATGTACCCTCCTTAATGCCCATCACCCATTTAACCCATCCCTCCAATAACCCTCAGTTTGTTCTCTGTATTTACGAGTTTCTTATGGTTTGCTTCCCTCTCTTTTTTTATCTTATTTTTGCTTCCCTTCCTCTATGTTCATCTGTTGTGTTTCTCAGACTCCACATATGAGTGAAATCATATGATATTTGTCTTTCTCTGAATTGTTTCACTAGCATAATACCCTCTAATTCCAGAGAGGCAGGGGGAGGGGGAGTTAAAAAAAAAAAAAGAAGAAAAATACAAACTTCGCATTCCTATTCTTCCTACACATTCCTGGAACTCATCTCCACACATATCCCCATTCACCAATTTAACTTCCTGAATTCTAAGCAAATTGTAATTATAAATGCAATTTTAAAAATTAATACAGATTTTTATAAGGTACTCACCAACACATGGAACCTACTCAACAGGAAAATTTTCATCTTAAACTGCCTTAAATACTAGACTCTTATTACCCCAGTATAGTTCAAACACAATAAAAGAATAAAATGAATGTATATCTCCTGGAGACACTGACATTTTCACGGGAGAAAGAATGAGATTTCACGGCCTTCATTGCTTACTAGTTTCCTCTTGTTGCCTTTTGAACCTGCAGTTAATAGAGATGTGTCAATCTCCTAAATGGCTGACCTGATCCACTAAGTAAGCCAGGCACTTGGGGGGAACTGCCTCGGAAAGGAGAATATAAAGACAGGAGGCTCCAGGTAGTATTAAGTGTCAGGAAACATCTTGGGGACACTGTGCCAAAGGGAAAAATGCTAAATAAATAAATAAATAAATAAAAATTTTAAAAATTAAAACCTTCAGTTCTCTACTATTTGAACTATCTGAAACTGCCATTTTTACAGGTCAAGAAGGTTGAAAGTTGGTGAGTTCATATGGTTCAAATTAGATAAATGGAAAAAGGGTAGATAACAGCCACAGTGAAGGACCTTCTTATACCCAAACCTTGTATATTGAAACTTGGTAGTCCCTACCTGCTCTGAATCTAGGCTGGCTGAAATCAAGAGTACAGCTCTACACTTTTCTTGCCTCTCCCTTGTTTGACTTGGAATTCTGTTATTTTATGAGAACAACATGAACCTAGCCTGCTGGAGGATGAATGACCACATGGAGCAGAGCGCCACGTCTCAGCCCAATTTCCAGCTGATCACAGATGCATGAGAAGGCTTATATAAGAAAACTCAAGTCTGCACAAGATTTACACAAACTCCTCATGTTTCTGAAATTGGTCTCAGAGTCACAGCTGAGTTTTGTTGTTATTGTTCCTTTTTTAACCACCTTCTTCCATTGCTCATTCTTTATTCCCACTGCCTTAAGCAAGCTCCTTAGTTGGCCATGGTTCCTTACTTGATGAAGTGACCCAAATCTTTATTCCTAAAGAGTCTACACTATTAGTAACCCTGAACGTATTAGCCTGTTTAGTTTTCCAGGGGCTTTAATCATAGGGCATGGGAATACTAAGTGGCCCTCCAGAGGTACCATTTGTATTCCAAACATAGTTTTGTTTACCCCCTCTGTGAAGCCGCAACCCAATTTCCCCTTGATAATCAGAATCAATTATCCCAGCCAGTACAAATAACCCTCTTCTTTGCCTTGATTGGTTGATTACCAGTATGAAGAGCCCAAAGTGTCCAGTGGACAGTCTCAACATCCAGTTTAACTATTTGACTGAACCATTGTTTTATCTTCTAGTGAAAGCATGCTTCATGGGGAACTACCTTCTAAACCATCAGAGACCAAAGTTGCAGGGAGGAGAAACAAAAGTTTTGCTAATCTAGCATGAAGCGGTCATAGTGAGAAGATTCACTTCCACAGCCATTGCTTTATAATCACATCCATTAATCTTGTCTATAGTAGAAATAGCACCATACATTGGTCACTAATTTAGACAATTAACATCCTGTGTGACATTTCCTAGCCCTGCCAGGTGGTGCCACTCTAGCTAACACTGTGTTTCTGAAACTTCAAAAGCTATTCCAGAAATCTGTAAAACCAGCTGCTTCAGGGCTATGGGGAACATGGTTAAGGCCAGTGAATTCCATGAGAATGGCCATACTGCCATATTTCATTGGCTTTTAAATAAAAGCCTTGGTCAGAATCAATGGTGTGTCAAGTGCCATGAGAGTGAATAAGATATCTAAGTCCAGGATATTGGTTTTGGCAGAAGCATTACGAACAGAGAAGAGAAATCCATATCCCGATTGTCTATTCCAATGAGAGCAAAGTTCTGTCCCTTCCATGATGGAAATGGTCCTATATAATCAAGCTTCTACCAGGTGTCTGGTTTATCCACTCAGAGAATGCTACCCCAACTGTGACTCAGTGTTGATATCTGTTATTGGAAGATTTGATACTCAGCAGTGAATGTGGCCAGTTGGCCTCGGTAAGTGGAAAAACCATCTTGCTGAGCCAATGCATGATCATCCCTGCCATTATGGCCACATTTTTCATGAGCCCATGGAAAGAATGGATAACTAGGAAAATAGGCTGACTCATGTTCACAGGATGAACTATCTTATCCACTTGCTAATAAAGACTCTTGCTGCTCTTTGGTGAGCATTTGAATTGGAAACAAATTTATATATATTGTCTATTTAGTGATGTCTAACTACATACTTTCCCAGATGTTCTTGTCACCCGTTTTCCTCTAGAATCATTTCTAGTTCCAAACTCTGCATTGGATACAATTTGACCGACAAGTAAAAATTCTAGGAGATGAAAAGCAGAATAGAAGGAAGGAAAAGAGGAAAATCTTAGGGCTATGACCTTGAGCAATTGTGAACATTGGCTACACGTTCTGTGCGAGACTGCTGGTTCCAAAGAGCAGCAGCTGGGAAAAGAAGATGACTGCAAAGCAGGGGAAGCAAAGATAGACTGGAATCTGTAAGGGTGAGCAGATCTCCAACTTAGAAGACAGGGGTGTCTCTGTAGGAAGAGCCGAGCACTTATCTGGCTCAGAGTCAGGAAAGGTGGAGGAAGGGATCCAGTGTGAGCTGGATGTGGTTGTTGCTGGCTGTGACAATGGGATCCAGAAGATAAGCAGCAACGTGGGTGTGCTGGGACAGTGCTGCAGATTCCACACCAAGCAGCTGACCACACAAAGGAGGTGCTTTAACTTCTGCCTTCCACGTGTTCAACAAAATGTCCCTCATTGCCCACTCTGACCTGGAGCCACCCTACAAGGGGAAACTTGGCAATACATGCTTCAGGCTTACCTATATATACTATATAACTCACAACCACAGATTCTAAGTTTATTGTTTTGTCTTTTGGTTTTGTGTTCTCACCCCAATTGCTAACTGATGCAAGCTCTAACAGATGATGGGTTCTGCCTGGGCCAGAAAGAACAATAAGAAAGAAGATTCTGGCAATAGCATTAATTATTTCTGAAAATTAGAAACAGAGCTTCAGGTTATTGAATACAATTAATGATTTTTGGTGGATGAAAATGATTTTAAAATTTAAAAATAATGAGTGGGCGGGCAAGATGGCAGAGAAACAGGGAGATCTGTAATCCGCGCACGCCCGTATGGATTGAACTGAGAAGGACTGAAGGGATAAAACTTGGATTTGCAAGTGGGGGAAAGAAGAAACAGACGCCAGAAAGAAGACAACCTCAAAGATGCCTGAGTGAGTGACTGTGATCTGGGAAATTAGGGGATGGGCGGGTCCCGATGGTAAAGGGGAAAGAAGCCCCCGAGCCCAACACAGGGAGAGCGCGCTGTGCCCCGGAGAGACCAGGGGAAGAGAAAGAGAGACGGAAAACGCACCTAGAACCGTCCTTAAGGGAGGAAAAACTCGCCCGTCTCCCCATGTATAACTGCCGAGCGCCGGGAGAGAAATCCATCCCATCTGGCCGGCGAATCCTTCCTTGGGCGCAGCAGCAGTGGCATCCACTCCAAGCCACACCGGGAGCGGCAGCGGCACAAATAAAGGTGGCGGCGGTGCGAAAGCAGTGGCGGTGGCGCCGAGAAAGTCACCTTGAAAAGTGGCAGCGGCGGCGGCAGTGGCAGCTCCGCGAAAAGGGCGGCGCAAGCCGGGCCGGGAGGCCGGCTGCCAGCGGGAACGCATCTCATCCCCGGTGACGGTGTTGAACTGCACGGACTGGGATTTGGAAGTGAGGCGGAGCTTGGAGACTACAGTTTGGCTCCCCCACGGCACAGGGAGATCGGACTCAGAAGGGCGGTTGCAACGCTTGGTTCCGGCAAAGCTTTCAAGCGGCGCCATATTTCTCCCCGCAACCACCAAGGCGGGGCCTCGGAGAGAGCAGCCCCCGAGACCGGACCTGACGCCAGACCACGGCCATCTGCACAGGGGAGTTGTCTTTTTTTTTTTCCTTTTTTCTTTGCTTCTCCTTCTTTTCTGCTTCCATCCAGATAGATTTCCCGTAGCATGTTCTTATCTCTCCTCTTGGCTGGTTATATGCTTTTAGACTGCCCACAGACTTTTGCTGTCTCTGTCCCCACCTTGTTTTTCTTTTTGTTTTTGTTTTTGTTTCCTTTTCTTCTCTCTTTTCTTCTTTCTTTCCTTTCCTTTCCTTTCCTGTTCTATACTTCCTTTCCCCTTTTGGCTTGCTTGTTTGTTTGATTTGTCTGTGCATTTGTGTGCTTTTGTTCCCTGTATGCTAGTCTGTTTCCTTTTCAGGGATACCTCAAAAAACAAGCCAAAGTATACATGGTGGAGAGTCCCAAATATCACTGACCAGGGAAATAAAATAATCAAAGGCACAACAAGAGAAACCGAGGGACACCATTAAAAGAACACTTTCTGAAACAACAGGCCCTGGACAGTCAATGAGCCTCCTTTAATAGAGCAATACTAACAGGTACCCAGTACATAA
>CM053566.1:65775638-65843569 GCA_028646485.1 Cryptoprocta ferox | reverse complement strand
GGCGGAGAAGGACAGATACCATATGTTTGCACTCATAGGTCTAACAGGAGAAACCCAACAGAGGACCATGGGGAGGGGAAGGAGGAAAAAGAGTTAGGGAGAGGGAGGGAGACAAAACACGAGAGACTCTTGAATACTGAAAAAAAACTGAGGGGGGAAGGGGAAGGGGGAAAGGTAATGGGGGGTGATGGTCTTGGTGGAGGTCACTTGTGGGGAAGAGCACTGGGTGTTATATGGAAACCAACCTGACAATAAACTATAAAGTTAAAAAAAAATAAATAAATAAATAAATACATACATACATACATACATACATAAAAATAATAAGGAACTGATAATTCTAAGAGTGGAAATTAAGAAATTAGATAAAAGTAACCAGAACCCATGTAATAGTTTTTCAATAATTTTTGTGTGTTTCCTCCAAAATTTGTGCTCTACTATTGTCTCCCTGAAAATGATAACTTTTGGTGTCTGGTTGTAACTATGAATAACACCAAATCCAAATAAATGTAGTGACTTTCCTTTCTTTGCATATTATAAGGCTTGTTCTTTCTTCTCTCCTACCCCTTCTTTTCTCCCCTGAACTTCAGGTGTGTATAAGTAAATTTTTTCTGCCCTTAGTTCATTTCATGGTACATTGCCATTTTTTATGTCAGCTACTTTTTCGTCTTTCTTAGTAATATCTGGGTTTGCTTTGTTACATATCGCTAAGATTAACCCTCCTTATGCTGCTCCAATCCCATAAGATATGTAGAAAAAAGAGAAAAAAGTTAATCCAGAGTTGGGATGAGGCTGAGTAAAGAGGATTTTACAAAGACAGCATGTACACTACCACTTAGCATCAGGTAGTTGAGTTACACATGAGCACATACTTTAGTGACACTTTATGCTTTTTAAGCTTTTGAACTTTCTAAATTTAAAAAAGTAAAGACATATCCTCAAATTCTTTTAACCTTGAAACACTAAACTTTTACATAAAGAAAACATTTTAAGGCATGTTAAAGTACATTCTCCCTTCTTTTTTCTGAAAGCAAAGGAATGAAAGAGTTTTTTCTTAAAAAAAAAATAATACAGTTTGGTTGGAAGATTTTTAGCCCTGAAGACTACTATTATGAATTCTAACTACCAGGATCAATTTCATGACCATTATATTACACAGGTGAATATATACATAAAGAAGGCAAAGGATTTTCTCATCCAAATATCCCAATCATTAAGTGCAAATCTTGGCCTTCTGAAATAAAAATAATGTGTTTCACGGAAACAGGGAGGGAATAAAAGAGAATAATTTTGGAAAATAAGCTTATTTGGTGATCTGTGAAAAGACTTTCTTGTGTTTGCCTGCTTCTGGATTTCATCCAGCCTGTGAAGACCTTAGATGGTTCTCTCTGGAATCAGCTGCCTTCTCAGGAGGCACATGTTTGCAAAAGAGACCCAGAGTGATTCCTTTACTTCGCACCAGTAGTTTGTGTCCAGATGGGGCAGTGGAAGCATGGGGGTACAGCTGGCACACAGGGTGCAGGGGCTCTGTGGTGTGCAGCCCAGAGCCCTCTCAGGACTGAGACCCTCATTGCTCCCACTGCGGATAGCTGACAGCTGACAGCTGGCCTTAGGGTTCCTCTGTGGCATCTGACTTCAGCCAAGAAAGCCATCTCTGTCTTACCAGGGACACAGCTCCTCCCAGAGGACAACTCTCACCCAATACCTGGTCCATGGTGAGGTGGGGGGGATTAGGGACGCTTCTCTCACAGCACAGATGACAAAGGCACAGACCCAAGGGCTTATGAAACCACCTCAAGCACTTGCTATGGGAAACTTCTTTCAGTCACTGGTTTCCCTGAAAGCATATAGGTTTTGCATTTTGTTGTAGGATATGTCCATTTTATGTGAAGATACTTTAAATTGTTTGTTAAATAACACTTCACAAACACTCATTATGGGGCTTTCTGAATCCAATTAAACACCAAGAGTGGGTCCCCATTTTGACAAGTGCAGACTTCTGATCAGGCCTCGTGGTAAATGGTCACATGGAAGAAGTTGACTGGGGCCTCAGTTCTACTGGTGACAGGTATTTAGCATCCTTAAAGGTAGTTTCAAGGACTACACTGCATTATGACATAGGAAAGATGCCTGTGAATTGTTTCTGGATTATACATGAAGATGTTAAATGAAGTTGGGTTTGGGTAAAAGAGGTAGGCTAGTACATCAAATGTATGCACTATTTTTTATCCCTATATGAGCAATTTGGTCAGAATTGGTTTCTGCTCATTACACAACTGGCAGCTTGTTTTCCAACTGCAGCCTCCTTCCATTGTCTCCTTGTTAGACTATGTTTCCAAATTGCTATTGTCCTTTCGTGGGTGCTTCATGCATCTTCCCCTGCCCCACCTGCCTCTACTTGGTCCATTCTTGATTCACACATGCGCGCGCGCGCACACACACACACACACACACACACACACACAATTCCAGTACAATGGCTGAATAGGGGAAGCAACAGTCTATCAAACAATAGGTAAATCACCCCTCAATTACCCCTTATATTTGTACACCATTTTAATATCTGGGGACTAGATGACACATTGAGGTTTAACACTTCCTATGATCTTCTACTAAGGTGGTGGTACCAAGAGTTTTTATTACATGGAATTAATAAAACGGAAGGATAAAAGAGTGACAGGTGCGACCAAAAGCAAAGCAGAGACAAGTAGAGAAATGCCTCTATTTTATTCTAATCTCACAGTAAACCTGAGGGGAGGCAGGAGCTTCATTGCACCCAGTTAATATACTGAAAATTAAGAGAGCTGTGAAAGATACTGATCTGCCCCAGACACAGTCCTACTGTTCTGTAGTGTATCTGAGATTCTGAGTCCAGGATTTGTATGGGAGCACATCTCTCCCTTCAGTTCATCTGTTTCTCAATAAATAATTGATGATGGGTTGAACATGGCATTGGCCAAGTCACTTCCTCACTCTGAATCTCATCTTTAAAATGATGGCACTGGGCAAGATGATCTATGAGGCCCCTTTAACGCTAACATCCTAAAATTCTATTATTTTTATAACATAGTTGGGACAAGCACACGTATCTCCTAGGTTCTCATTCTGGGTTCATTTTCCACACTACTTACAATTCCTCCTTAGGCTCTATGGAATTCCCCCAAGGCAGTGATGGATGACCACGACAGGGAGAACGGATGATGTTCATCTTATTCTGTCTACATCTGACTGTGACTGATGGCAGGACACACGTTGCTTAAGATCTGATGATGTGGAGATGGGAATAGCTTGGCCTCTATTAGTTAGTGGTAATAGTAGATAGTCTAAAATCTGCTCTTATCTGTCCAGGAACTACACAAAATGAGTCATCTCTTGCTCTGAACAATTTTCTAAGGATGGCAGATATCTCTAAGAACTGATCCAGATATTGCCTTTGTGTTGAATACTGCAAGCATAAAATTCTGAATTTTTAAATTAAATTTCAAAGAGTAAAATAAATTTAGAATGTCACTGTCCTTTTAAGGAAAACTTTCTAGTTATTTCCATGCCGAGAATATTTAATAACAGTTCAACCTTGCTCAGGACATCACTTACAAAATTATTTCTGGTTTTCCATGGATATATTTTTTTCAATAACTTTGTCTCAGGTCATAAATCTATGTGATTCAAAAGTTATTTCATGAATTTTCCTGGATTCTTAAGTTAAAAATTTATTTCAAACTCCAGCTTTAAAGACAAATGATTCTGTGGCATGAGGGATGAGATATTTTTGTTAGAAATATTAAACATTTTTAACATTATTGTAAACAGAAAGTTTGTGCATAGAATTTTTTTAAAAATATTAACACCTTGTTGTATGTGTTTAAAAATCTGTTTAAGTAATAACACGTTTCCAATGAAGTTTAACCCTTCCCAGGACCTATCTCTTCCTTGCCTCTTCAGAAGTAGCTACTCTTCTGAATTTGTTTATTCCTTAATAATATATAGTATAGGGGCACCTGGGTGGCTCAGTGGGTTAAGCGGCCGACTTCAGCTCAGGTCATGATCTCACAGTTCGTGAGTTCAAGCCCCGGGTCAGGATCTGTGCTGACCGCTCAGAGCCTGGAGCCTGCTTCAGATTCTGTGTCTCCCTCTCTCTCTGCCCCTCCCCAACTCACACTCTGTCTCTCTCTCACACAAAAAAATAAACATTAAAAAAATAATAAGGGGGGCAGCTGGGTGGCTGAGTCGGTTAAGTGGCCGACTTCAGATCAGGTCATGATCTCACCGTTCGTGGGTTTGAGCCCCGTGTCGGGTTCTGTGCTGAAAGCTCAGAGCCTGGAGCTTGCTTCAGACTCTGTCTCCCTCTCTCTCTGCCCCTTCCCAACTCACACTCTCTCTCAAAAAAATAAACATTAAAAAAATAATACATAGTATAAACAAACAAACTCCTCTTTTGCATTGTTACAAGCTTAGGCATCAATCACGCATCTTCCATATTGAGAGGCACTACTGCTTAGAGCCCAGGCTCGAGTCAGGCTGCCACCTATTAGTTATATGACCTTAGATATGTTGCTTAACTTATCTGTACCAGCCTTTCTTTTTTTATAAATATGGATCTAATCCTATTTCCTCTCAGAGGCTTGCTTGGAGAATTAAATGTGGAAACACACATAAAGATATTTAAACAGAGTCTAGCATACATTGACATTCCATAAGTTTTCACTTTCTTAAGTAGTATTATATAGCATAGCTTTATCATTTAAAATTATTTTTAATTGAGTGAGATTTACTTTCATTCACTCATTTCAAGAACTATGTAGCATTCCTTTATTTGCCTGTATTGCAGTTTATGCATTTTCCTATCGAAGGGCAATTACAATAAATCTCCAGTTTTATACTATCACAAACAATAGAGTCTAAACTTTTTGGCTCATGTTTCCTTGCATAGATCCATTAGTTTCTCTATAGTTTATACTTAGAACTGTTTATACCTTCCTCTTTGCAGATAGTGTCAAAAAACCTACTGGCTAGTTCTTCTAAGTCAGAAACTTTTAGCGGGCTTTGGAATCACCAGGATGACTTATTAAAACACAGAGCTGGTCCATAACCTCAGAGTTTCTGATTCAGCAGATTTGGGGTGAGAACTGAGATTTTGCCTTTCTAACTAGTTCGACAAGTGATTCTGTTGTTCTGGGGAATCACACTTTGAGAACCACTGCTCTAAGTGACTATATAAATTTATACTTCTGTCTCAGTGATTATATGATTTTCAATACCTTTTTGACCACTTGGAACTGTCAGATTTTTTAATTTCATGTGGTTAAAAGCTCTATGATTTTAATTTATGTTACTCTGATTATTAATGAAAGTATTATTTAATTTGATTATTGGCCCTTTATAGTGCACCTCTTGTAAATTGCCACTAATATTACATTGCTGACTAGAAGTGAGTTCAGTGAATATTCTTGTCATCGTTAATAATACTAGTTAATGCAGTATGGTAAGAAAAAGAAAAGGTATTATAAAGGGAGTTAAATTCCCTTTTTCTACATAGGCAAAGAGTCAACCAACTAAGATAATTCATCAAAATAAGTAAATAAAAGATGCATATATAAAAATCAACAGAGTTTATACATGCTATAAAATAATTAGAAAAGGAGAAGAAATAAAAGATTCCACACAGTGTAGAAGTAAATTAAGGTAATAAAGCTCACAGAGGATGTACAAATCACTTATAAAAATATAAAGTTTAATCATTAAATGTGTCTTCAGGGGTGCCTGGGTGGCTCAGTTGGTTAAGCACACAACTCTTGATTTTGTCTTAGGACATGATCTCACAGTTCATAGGTTTGAGCCCCACATTGGGGTCTGCACTGACAATGTGGAGCCTGCATGGAATTCTCTCTCTCCCTTTCTCTCTGCCCCTCCTGTACATACTCTCTTGCTCAAAATAAATAAATACTTAAAAATAAATATTAATTGTGTTTTCAGTAAGATCTTGGTATATCATTTTAATAAAGGTCATTTTTTAAAAATGTCACATCTTCATTTATTGAGATGCTCCTAAGATTTTCTCCATAAAATGATTATTGCTATTATATTTTACATTTTTTGATGCTGAACCATCCTCACATTTCTGGCATATCATCGCCTTAGTAATTAGGTAATATTTAGGCACATGTGTTTGCATTTCACTTAGAATATCTGCATCACTGCTCAAAAATAAAATTGTATGTGATTATCTTGATTGTGTTGTCCTGGACAATTTTGTTATCAATGCTATCCTAGACAATTATCTCTTTCTGTAATCATTACTCTTGATTTTCAAAGGGTTGGCAAATGTGATTGTAAAAATGTCTGAAACTAGTCTTTCAGAGAAAAAATTTGATTATCAATTCAATGACTAATTTTTTTTGATGTATTTAGATTTTTGAGGCTCTTCTTTGGTGGGTATCAGTCATCTGTATTCTAGAAAATATTTGTTCTTATTTAAATTTGTAAATATACTTTTGTAATACTATTAATAGTATTCTCTTAAGATCTAAAAATGTCCAAACTGTATCTATAGTTATGGGTTTCTTTTCATTTCTAATATTCTTGTGTCCTTTCTGTTTATTGATCAGTCTTGCTAAATTTATTCATTGTTAGTATCCCTTTTATTTATTTTATAATCTGTAGAGTCTCTTTGTTTTATATACCGCTAAAATGTTTTCATTTTTAAACTTTATTCCTTTCACTTATTATCTGGGAAGAAAGCAGATATGCAGGAAAGTAACTTTCTGTGAAGGCTGCCTGGCTTCCTGCTCTTCTAATGTCTCTAAATTTAGAAACTTCACTTTAGTTCTTCCTCTCATTGCCTGACCCAATTCCAGGCTCTAAGCCCTTTTCTGTCCCTAGAAAGAGAAATACAAAGAGTCATCCAGTAGTTTAGCAAATGGTTACTAAGTCAGCCTTTTCTCACAGAAAAGTCTTAGGAGAAAAGGCTGATTCAATTTCTTCTCCACAATGCCAGTGTCACTCTGATATTGGTTCTTAACTTCTTCAGTCACTGGGTTCTTGGGTTGATAACCAGTCTACACATCCTTGTTTGGAGTCTTTTTTCCTAAGGACAAGGTTTCTTATTACTAAAAGTGGTTTTATATACTTGGACAGTTCCCCATTCCCAGTCAAGACTTTCTCCCCTCCCCAGCATGTGCTGATGGCCTTGCTTCGACAGTCTACAGCCTTGAATTTAGATTCAGGTTGACCTATTCACTAATTTAATAAAACACATATTTTAAGGGTACTCTACCCAATTCATGCCCCAGTTGTTCAGAGGTAGAATCAGATCTCTATACAGATTTTTCTATTTTCTCCAGACCACATGGCTTTTTGTTTCTTCTTAGGGTTAGTTAAAAATAAAGTGAGTGGTTCTAATGTCTTGTCTTTTAACAAGTAGATATTTATTTATAAGGGTGAACTAAAGGTTACTTGTACAGCAGGAACATTAGACATAGGAGTAGAGACAAATCCCAGTCCCTGGAAGGCTCCAGCACACTCTTAACTTCATCTTTTTTGTAAGTTTATTTATTGAGGGAAAAGAGAGAGAGACAGAGAAACAGGGAAAGAAATAATACCAATGCTAACAGCACAGAGCCTGGCATGGAGCTTGATCTCACAATTGTGAGATCATGACCTGAGCTGAAACCAAGAGTCCGATGCTTAACTGACTGAGCCACCAGGCACCCCTTAACTTCCTCTTCTTACAAACTGTTACACAATCATCATTCATTAATGTATCCAGTCAACAGGTAGCCCCAGATTTTCTATACAGAAGGGACTTAGAATAGAAGGAGAGTAGGAGACCCATTTTAAAGGTGTATTTTCACAGTAAACAGATTAGGTTTGCTTATATTTTATCTTTTATCTCAAAAATCACTAAAATAGTTTATAAATATGCTTCTAATCACATTTTGTGTATAATTAAGAAAATATAAGTCTTTCATATCAGGTTATACTATTTCTATTATTCACATTACCATTATTTTTGAGGGAATAGAAATCTTCGGGAAGTTGAAATTCCCTAAATTCCCCAGGTACTCCTTAGTACATCACAAGGACCAATATCTGTTCCCCAAATACAGCCAAGGAATGGTGTTCATCAGCTACTATTCTACAACAAGGTGACAAATGTTGAGCTGTAATGCATGATTCCCATCACATTGACAATTTCTTTGATTTATTCAGTGTAATTTTGAAAGGCTTGGAAGTGTCTCTTTCAAAATACCCTTGGCTTAACATTTACTGGTCATTTCAGGTGCATGAGATAAACAGAGAGGCAGTGGGGAAATCAGTATTGTCTAATTCTGAGAAAAAAAGTGCAAGACTGGCTGCTGCAAAACAGTAATTGTTTTTTACACATTATCACAGGAAGCAAGGAAATAAAAATAGAAAAGACAGTTCCTTGTCCATCCCTCACCTCCCAGTCCAATATAGTCCCTTTCGTCATCTTTTCCTGAGATTTTTTTTCCCCAATATCTTTGGCTTCAAAATAAATGTTATTTCTTTGATTAATAATAATGGAGAACGTTTACATGATAGTTAATCTTACAGATTGGAACTTTTCTGACAGTTTCATATATAATAATTCAATTATCCTCAAAATAACTCTGCAAAAGCAGTTCTAAGAAAGAATTTTACAGCAACACAAGCCTACCCCAAAACCACAAATCTTAAACAGCCTAACCTTATACCTAAAACACTATAAAAAAAACAAAACCCCAAACCAGTAGAAGGAAGGAAATAATAATTATAACAGAAATAAATGAAATAAAAATTAAAAGAAAAAATCAATGAAACCAGGAGCTGGTTCTCTGAAAAGTTTGGCAAAACTGATAAAACATTAGTCAGACTTATAAAAAGAAAGACAAAGAGGACTCACCAAAATCAGAAATGCAAGAGGAAAAATAACTGAAACCACAGACATGCAAAGGTATAAGAGAATATTATGAAAAATTATAAGCCAACAAATTGGACAACCTAGGAGAAATGGATAAATTCCCAGAAATATATAACCTCCCAAAACTGAATCAGGAAAACAGTCTGACTACAGGCAATGAAATTGAATAAGTAATCAAAAACTCCCAACAAACAAAAGTCCAGGACCAGACAGTTTCACAGGTTAATTCTACCACACATTTTTAAAAAGTGTTAATACTTCTTTTCACACCATTCCAAAAATAAAGAGGTAAGAAATCTTCCAAATTCATTCTATGAGGTCAGCATTATCCTATACCCAAAACTACATAAAGACATTACACAAAAGAGAGTTCTCTAATGAACACAGATGCAAAAAGCCTCAACAAAGTATTAGTAAGCTGAATCCAACAATACATTTTAAAAAAATCCTTCACAATGAAGTGGGATCTATTCCTGGGATGCAACAGTGGTTCAGTATTTGCAAATCACTGTGATACATTACACAAACAAGAGAAGGGATAAAAACCATAGATCACTTCAACAGATGCAGAAAAAACATTTGACAAGGTGCAACATCCATTCATGATAAAAAAAAAAACACTCAATAAAGTAAGTTTAGAGGAACATACCTCAACATAATAAAGCCCTTGATGAAAAACGCATAGGTAATAGCATACTCAATGGTAAAAAACAGAGATTTCCCTATTAAGGTCTGGAAAAAGACAAAGATGTCCACTCTCACCACTTTTATTCAACATAGTACTGGAAGTCCTAGCCACAGCAATCAAACATAAAGAAATAAAAGGCATCCAAATTAGTAAGAAATAAAACTGTCACTAGTTGCAGTAACATGATACTGTATATAAAAGACCCAAAAGACTCCACCAAAAACTATCAGAACTGATAAGTGAATTCAGTAAGGTCACAGAATACAAAACCAATATACAGAATTCCTTTGCATTTCTACATACTAACAATGAAGTAACAGAAAGAGAGATGAAGAAAACAGTCTCATTTACAGTTGACAAAAAGTACTAAAATATTTAGAAATAAGCAACCAAGGAGGTCAAAGATCTGTACTCTGAAAACTATAAAGAACTGATGAAATATATGAAAGCAACAGAAACAAATGGAACGGTATTCTATGTTCATGGATTGGAAGAACAAAAATTGTTAAAACGTCCATACTACCCAAGGCAATCTATAGATTTAAGGCAACCCTCATCAAAATATCAATAGCATTTTTCACAGAACTAGAACAAGTAACCATAAAATCTGCATGGAACCACAAAAGACCCTCAGTAGCCAAAGCAATCTTGAAAAAGGAATCACAATCCCAGATTTCAAGCTTTACTACAGAGATGTATGAATTTACAAAGTATGGTACTGACACAAAAATGGGCACATAGTTCTAAAGAACATAATAGCCCCCAAATAAACCCGTGCTTGTATGGTCAGTTAACTTTCAACAAAGAGGAAAGAATATGCCATGGTAAAAAGACAGTATCTTCAACAAATGGTGTTAAGAAAACTGGACAACTACATGGAAAGGAATAAAACTGGACTATTTTCTTACACCATACACAAAAATAAACTCAAAATTGATTAAGGCCCTAAATGTGAAGAATGAAATCATAAAAATCCTAGAAGAGAGCCAGACAGGCATTTCTCTGACATTTGCCACAGCAACGTCTTTCTAGATATGTGCCCTGAGATAAGGAAAACAAAAGCAGAAACAAACAGTTGGGACTATAACGAACTAAAAAGCTTCTGCACAGCAAAGAAAACCATCAGCAACAACAAAAAAGACAACCCATGGGATGGGAGAAGATGTATAACCAATAAAGGATTAGTATCCAAACTATAAAAAACTTACACAGCTCAACACCAAAAAACACAAACAAATAAAAAAAGAACAAAACAAAACAAATACCAAAAAAACAACCCAAAGAACCCAAATAAAAATGGGAAGAATGAATGAATAGACATTTCTCCAAAAAAGATATCTTAGGTGGCCAACAGACACATAAAAAAATGCCCAATATCACTCATAATCAAGGACATGAAAATCAAAACTACAATGAGAGATCACCTCATACCTATCAGAATGGCTGAAATCCAAAACCTAAGAAATAAGTGTTGGCAGGAAATGCAGTTCCCATGCACTGTTGGTGGGAATGCAAACTAGGACAGCCAGTGTGGAAAATAGTATAGAGGCTCCTCAAACAATTAAAAATAGAATTACCACATGATCCAATAATTCCACTACTGGGTATTTACCCAAATAACACAAAAACACTAATTTGGAAAGGTATATGAACCCCTAAGTTTACTGCAGCATTATTTACAATAGCAAAATTTTGGAAGCAACCCAAATGTCCACAGATAGATGAATGGATAGAGAAGATGTAGTGAATATACATACAATGAAACATTATTCAACCATAAAAACGAATGAAATCTTGGCATGTGAAAATAACATGAAGGAATCTAGAGAGTATAATGTTAAATGAAATAAGTCAAAAAAAAAGACAAATACCATATGATTTCACTCATACATAGAATTTAAGAAAAAAAATGAATAAAGAAACACAAACCAAAAAACACTCTCACCAGAGAAGAGGTGTGTAGTGGGGTGGGTGAAATAGGTGAAGGGGTTAAGAGTAAACTTAACATGATGAACACTGAGTGATGTATAGAATTGTTGAATTAGTATACTGGACACCTGAAACTGATATACTAACACTGTGTGTTAACTCTACTGGAATTGAAAAATGGTAAAAGGAGATGACAATGTTTTATGAATTAGAGACTATCAATAAATAGAAATTATAAACAAAAAACAAATGGAGATTCTGGATTTGAGAAATATAATACTAAAAATGAAAAATTCACTAGATGGTTTCAACATTTGAACCGGCAGAAGAAAGAAGTAGTCAACTTGAAGAGAGATCAATAGAGATTATGTAGTCTGAAGAACAGAGAGGAAAAAGACTTTACAAAAATTATCTTTTAAGAAACGTGAAACACAATTAAATATACCAACATACATGTAGAATTTGTATCAAAAAGAGAAGAGAGAGATTAAGCAACATAAAAATGTTCAAAAATATAATGGTAGAGAAATTCTCAAATTTGATGAAGCTCAAATTCAAAGTCAAAAAAAGAAAACAAATAAACAAACAAAAAAGGCAAAGAGATCCACACACATACTTACAATAAAAATGCTCAAAGTCAAAGCCAAAACCAAAAATTTTTAGCAGCAAAAGAAAAATGACTAATCACATACAAGGAAACCCTAATAAGATCAAGATCTGATTTCTCACTAAAAACAATGGAGTCAGAGGACAGTAGGGTGACATATTCCATACAAGAATCTTATATCCAGTAAAACTATCTTTCCAAAAACAAAGGTGAACTAAACACCTCCCTGAACAAAGACTGAGAATTCATTGCTGGTAGATTTACCTAGAAGAGGTATAATAAGGAATTGTTTCTTCAGGCAGAAAGAAAGTGACCACAGACAGAAATGTAAATCTGCATGGAAAAAGAAATAATATCCACAAAGGTAATTATGTAATTATAAAAGACTCCTTTCTTATTTAAATTGATATAAAAATTAATGGCATAAAATGATTATAATTGTATTGATAGGGCAAAATAACATATAGAAATGTAATACACTTCACAAAACCCCAAAAAGAAAGTGGGCAGGAGCAGGGCTGTATTGGAATAAGAAATAACTCAAAATAATAACTAAACTTTCCTCTTAAGACACCTTAAATGAAGAATAAACTAACCCTACGGCAAAAGGAAAGAAGGAAATGATAGAGTAGCTCTTTACAAAATAAATAATAGAAAAACTATAGAGAAAATTATTGAAACAAAAAGGTTTTTAAAAAAATATCAACAAAATTGACATAGATTTTGCTATACTGAATAAGAAAAAGAAAAAAGACTCAAATGATTAGAATCAAGAATAAAAGAGAAAAATACTACCAACTTCACAGAAATAAACTAAGTCATAAGGGATACTCTAAACAACTAAATGCCAAAATAGTACATAGCTTTAAAGACATGGACAATCTCCTAAAAAGACAAATTCAAAATCTGAAAAGACTTACAAAAAGTAAAGACAATTAGTTAGCAACCAAAACCACTATCCCCACCCCCCACCCCCACAAAACCCAGTGATTTTACTAGTGAATTATACCAAACATTTTAAGAAATAATACCAGCTCTCCCAAAACACCTCACACATTTCTTAGAAAACAGAAGGGAGCACTTCCCAACTCACTCTACGGCTAGGATTATCCTGATAATCAAACCAGACAAGCACATCACAAGGATGAACAAACAAATACAGTTATAAACTAGCATCTCTTATGAACATAGACAATGATATTCAAAAGATACTAGAAAACTGAAACTGGAAGCATATAAAAAGGATAATACAGCATAACCAAGTAGAAATAGCCCGGGAATGCAACACTGGATTAATAGCTTAATATCAACTAATATATTATATCAAAAAAATTTTATATCACATGATTATCTCCAAAGATATAGAAGAAGTATTTTCAAAATATCCAAGAACTCACTCAAGAATTAGAAGGGCACATTTTCAACCTGAGAAAGGGAATCTATGGAAAATGCACAGCTAGCATTTTAATGAGGAAAGATTGAATGCTTTCTCTCTAAGGAATAAGACAGATTTCTGTGATCTTCACTTGTATTCAACCTCTTTCCATAACTTCTAGTAAGAGCAATTAAGCAAAAAATAACAATGATAAATTTTAATAAATAAATGAAAGGCATCCTGATTGAAAAGGAAAAAGTAAACTATATTTATGTGCCATTGCAACATTTTATATATAGAAAATTAAGGAAGTCTCTAAAAAACTATTAAAACTAATAAGTAATTTTTGTGAAGTTGCAGAGGACATATTGATATACAAAACCAATTGCATTTCTATACACAATGAAAATCCAAAAAATGAAATAAAACATTCTATTTACAATAGTCTAAAAACAAATAAAATGCTTAGAAATAAATTTAAGAAAGTGCAAAACTAGTACTCTAAAAACAATAAAGTATCACTGAGAGTATTTTGAAAAGAACTAAAATTCATATTAATGTATTAGACTAAGTATTTGTTAGGATGGCAAAACTCCCTAAATTGATCTATGGATTCAATGCAATCTCTACGAAAATCCCAGCTGAGCTTTTTGCAAAAAATTAACAAGTTGATTCTCAAATGACATATGGAAATACCAAAACAAACTTTAAAAATACAACAATGCTGAATAACTCACATGTCCTAGTTTCAAAACTTATTACAAAGATGAAGTATTCAAGATGGCATGGTTTTTCCAAAGGGATAAACATAAATGGAATAAAATTAAGATTTTAGAACTAAATCCTTCTACTCACGGTAAATTAATTTTTAATAAGAATGCTAACACAGTTCAATGGAGAAAGCACAGTCTCTTCAACAAATGGTACTAGTACAATGGGATATCAACATACAAAAGAACAAATTAGGAAATCTGGTTCCCCTACCTCACACCACAAACAAACATTAACTCAAGTTGGGCCGCAGGCCTAATATAAGAGCAACGGCTATGAAACTTTGAAAGGAAACAAAAGAGTTCATAACCACGGTCTGAGCAACGGTTTGACAGATATAACTTCAAACATACAAGTAACAAAAGAAAAAAAAGGTAACTTGTACTTCATCAATATTAAAAACGTTGGTGCTTCAAGAGATATCACCTAGAAAGTGAAAGGACGACCCATAATAATGGAAGAAAAATGCTTGCAACTTATATATTTGATAAGGGACTTCTATCTCTAATAGTATAAAGAATTTCTACAACTCAATAATAAAAAAGATAAGTAATTCTATTAAGAAAGGACAGTGACTTGACTAGACGTTTCCCCAAGGAAGATCTACAAATGACCAATAAACACATAAAAGTCATTAGCCACTAGGGAACTGCAACCCAAAAGCACATGGTACTTCTTCAGAACCACTAAAATGGCTGCAAAAAAAAAAGAGATATCAACAAACTTTGGCAAGGATGTGGAGAAATTAGAATACTATATATTAATAATGCTATATATTAATGTTATATATCAATGCTATTGCATTAATAGAATGTAAAATGGTACTACTACTTTCAAAAACATTCTGGCAGTTCCTCAAAAGTTTAAACTTAGTATTACCATATGACTTGGCAATCTACCCTTCAGATACGTTCAAGATAAATGAAAACATACATCTACTTTGCACATGAATATCCACAGCAACATTTTTCATAATAGCCCAAGACTAACCACCCAAATATCCATAAACTGACGAAAAGATAAATAAAATGTCATATCCACAAAATGGAGTATTACTCAGCAATGAAAGGAATTAAATATATGCTCCAACACAAGTGGATCTTGGAATCATCATACTAAGTGAAAGAAGTCAGTCACAAAGACTACATGTTGTATGATTCTATTTATATGAAATGTCCAGAAAAGGCAAATCTATAGGGACAGAAAGTAGATTATTTGTTTCCTAGGGCTGGGAAAGTTAGAGGGAAATGGGATAGAGGGAAATCACTTCATTTTGGAGTGATTAAAATGTTCTAAAATGGACTGTAGTAATGGTTACACAACTATGTAAATATATTAAACAACATGGAATTGCACACTCTAAATGAGTGAAATGTATGGTATGTTAATTACATCTAATAAATCTGCTTAAAAAAAAAAAAAGTTCATGGAGCCCAGACTACTCCAGCTCCATCTGAACTTACTCCAGCCCATTTTCACTAATTCATTGATTTGGAAACCAGCTCCTAATTTGGATTCTGTGCTCACACTGCCCCATGGAGCTCTTCCATAGTATTTGGGGACATTTTTAAGGAGATGAGTGCATGTTTGTTCTCTCCTCTCAGAACCATTCAGTTCCCTCTGACATTCCTCCATCTACTCTTGCACTATTGCTGATACCACACAAGTGTTGCCAGTATTCTGTCCCCACTCACCTCTATAGTGGGGTGATGGTACATATGAACTACTATTTTATAGAAGTTTTCTGGGGTCTTTGGTTTTATTAACTTGTTCTCATTTTCTATGACCAGATAAAGGAAGATTTCAAAACTGCAGTGTTACCACAGCAGTCTTGCCTTTTTTTATTCTCATGAGTTTTTTAAGTTTTGTTTTGTTTTGTTTTTGGCTTTTGTGGGTTTTTTTGTTTATTTGTTTTTTAAATCAGGGAGCATGATGCCTCCAGCTTTGTTCTTTTTCTCAAGATTACTTTGGTCAGAGTCTTTTGTGGTTTCTTACAAACTTTAGGGTTGTCTGTTCTATTTCTATGAAAAAAATCCATTGAAATTTTGATAGGGATTGCACTGAATCTGTAGTGTGGCATTTTAACAATATTAATTCCTCCAGTCCATGAGCATGAATATCTTTCCACTTATTTGTGTCTTCTTGCATTTCTTTTATCAGTGTTTTATGGTTTTCAGCATATAGGTCTTTCACCTGCTTGGTTAAATTTATTTCTAGGTATTTTATTTTTTTTAATGCAGCTGTAAATGGTATTGTTTTATTAATTTCTGATAGTTTGTTATCAGTGTATATAAATGTAACTGATTTTTTATATTGATTTTGTATCCTGCAACTATACTGAATTTCTTTCTTCTAACAGTTTTTTTTTTTTTGGTGTAATCTTTAGAGTGATAGAATATTTCATTTGCACATATGCAAGCTTTACTTCCTCCTTTCTAATTTCAGTAACTTTTATTTCCTTTTCTTGCCTACTTGCTGTGGCTAGGACTTCCAGTACTATGTTGAATAAAAGTGTCAAGAGTGGGAATTCTTGTCTGAAAAACAATGTTTCAGCTCTTCATCATTGAGTATAATAGAGTTGTTATATATGCCTTTATTATATTGAGATAATTTCCCTCTATACCTACTTTGTTTAAATTTTTTATTGTAAATGGATGTTGAATTTTGTCAAGTGTTTTTTTTTCTGCATCTATTGAGATGATCATATGCTTTTGTCCTTCATTTTGTTAATGTGGTGTGTTACACTGACTGACTTGTAGATGGTGAACCATCTTTGCATCCCTGGAATAAATTCCACTTGGTCATGGTTAATGATCTTTTTAATGTAGTTTTTAATGTAAAAAATCTCTGTGGCAGCACAAGACTTAAAATAACCCTTTGGTCCCAATCTTTTAAAGGCAGGAAGATGAAAAGCCTGTTCAACCTAAAGTAGGCACATTCTCAAATGCCCTGTTCGGTTGTGCCCAAGGTGGATGATGGAAAAGGAAAAATTCCTCACAGAACATAGGGGCCACAGAGAAAAATAAAGTGGGACCCCCCCCAGGGGGTACCTAAAAAAGGATATTCTGCAGGTCCAGGCCAAGAGCTTTAAATCTTCAGTAAGATTTAAAATTGCTGCAGAGAAGTGACTGCTGTATATATTTATTTCTTCCCTTTACCCAAAGAAGTGTTTATTGTGCTTATCTTGTCCCTCCACCACCTCCACCACTTTATTTTACAAGGGAAGAGAACTTATGTCATTAGTTCAGATATGTCTCACCCAAAGTAAGCCATATATGAACCGTAAGGAGAGACTACTGTTCATCCATGATCCTCAGTAAAGAGTCCTTTGCACATTATCCAGAAATCCTGGACTTTGAACTTGATGGTATAAGTAGATGAGACTTTTAAGTGGTTTCCTTCCATGCAAACTTTTCCATAGATAAAGCAAACTATTTTCCTTGGATAAAGGAAAATGAGCCAATATTGGGGACAATAAAAATGGACTATGGTAATCATTAAAACTATCAAATATTTCCAGTTCCTTCTCCATTTCTAGTCACATAATAGAATTGTATTTCCATGATCCATGAATTTATGTATAGGCAATGTGGCTTATTTTGGCTAATATTAATGTTTTACATGTCTCATGGCAGAAACTTTGATAGCCAGAGCCTAATTCACCATGTTCTTTTTTCTTGTCAACAATTATGGATGCATATTTCAAAGAAGTGTCTGTCAGCCTGGGTTTCTGAGAAACTGTGACTTGAACATACACCTGCCTATCTGCAATAAACATATAACATGATAAGAAATAAACTTTTATTATATACATCACTCAGATCATAAGGCTCTTTTTATTTGTTTTGTGATTACAACAAAACCTAGCCTCCACTGTGTGATACTAAAACCCACCTCATAGGTTTGTTGTTGAGAATGAAATCTGTAAGGTACACAAAACATTTAACACATGAACTGACATATAGCACTTCATTAATTGTAGCTAGTATTACAATTATTGCAGCCAACCAATAAAAATTCCCTAACAGGTTCAGCAAACCATTCTCTGGTTTATATTCCAAGCTCTTCTTCTGATTTAATAAATTTCATTACACACACATACATACACACACACACACACACACATTCTCTCTCTCTCTCTCTCTCTCTCTCTCTCTCTCTCTCTCTCTCTCTGTCACTCACTCTTTGGGGCCAGATACCACATCTTGTTTATCCTAACAGCCTTGGTTCCTCTCAGAATATGGAAAATGCAGTGGAAGTTTGGAGCTAAATTTTGTGTTTCCCTTGGCTACACAGGGGAAAGGCAACCAGGGAGTTGATTATCTAACATTCCAAATCTATCTTTAAGGACATTATAGGATGACTGGGAACTTCAGAATACATTTCTGTTCTTTTTCCTCATGGTACAGAGACAATTACAGGCTTCTATTCAAGGCTTGGGTTATATAATCACAATTACCTAGGCTTAAATTTGGTCTTTATTGTGAGTAATATATCCTTGGACATATTTGTTAATCTTTTACTGTTCTAATTTTCTCATATATCAAATAGGAGTAATTCCAAGTATTTCCGAGGGTGGTAGTGAAGATTAAATATCATGAGGAATATAAAGCAATTACCTGACAGTGTACACACGTTTAATACTGCATACATTCTCCTTTTACTTTTTATATATCCTTATGAAAACTGATTGACCCCTCTTCCTGCTTCCCTCTGCTCACCCTCTCTCTTCCCTACAGTCTCATCCATAAAGACTAGCCACATTAGCAATAAGCAAGTAGAACAACCCAGAATACTGCTTCTCTAGGCTCTTCCCCACCCGTCATTCGTCCTTGGTGGTTCACTGGGAAATCTGAGCACTTATTTTTCTGTTTCACCACTAGGAAACTGAGGGACTCCCTACAATGATGCCTCATGTGTTCAGAGAGTAGAGAAACACAGAAAGTATATTGCAGTGCATAAGTACCTATGTAGATTCACATGTGTGTGTTTAATATATTACATATACACATATTTGGAAGAATTCTAAACACAAAGAGCTAAGGAAAAAGTGTCTAGCAAATAAGTAATCCCAACTATGGGAGACTAACTGGCAGCTGGAAGGCCAGAAATATGTATGCCAATATTCATAGCAACATTATGCTTAATAGCCAAAAAGTAAAAACAATTCAAATATCTATCAGTGAGAGAATGGATACACAAAATGTGATATACCCACACCATGGAACACTAATCATTTAGTCTTTTATTACTACTGATACATGCTATATCATGAGTAGACCTCAAAAACATTATACTAAGTGAAAGAAGCCAAATGCAAAGAAGCCATTGAAAAGCCCAACCCATTGATATAGAAAATAGATTAGGGGCTGTATGAGACTAGAAGTGGAAATGGGTATTGACTGCAAATGAACATGAGGGATCTTTGGGGGATAATGAAAATGTTCTAAACTGATTTGACTTGATGGCTACACAAGTCTGCAGATTTACTAAGAATCATTATATTGCATACTTAAAATAGGCAAATTTTATGGCATTATATTGTGTTTCAATAAAGCTAATGAGAGTGAATGAAAGAACAAGAGGGAGGTGTTCAATAGACATTCATCCAAATGTCAGTTGACACTTTGTATCCTGTGCTGGCTCAAGAACCCAACCAGCTGTAGTAATGCAGCTATGTTGGACTGCTATATTTTCGTAATTTGGGCTCTGAGTCACTTCCATTCCATCCAGACATATGAGATCTATAGCATTCCTGCCAACACACAGTATTCTCACCTGCTGGATAGCAGTAAGTGAGATGCTGACTCATTCTCTCTCCTTCAATAGACTAATCAACATTGATGATGATTAGCAATTATACTGCATTAGGCTCTCAACTTTGTTCTTTAAATCCATGGTAGCTCTAATCTTGTTTGCAGCTGTGGAGTGGGGCTCTACAAGAGGCATCACTTTTGACATTCAGAGATTTGTTGATGCCACCTGAATGTCACCAGAAAGGATCCTGGGCAAGGTTAGTCTACAGAGAGGGAAGTCATGCTCATAAATTGAAACAAGATAAATGTACATGATCTGCTGAATGTAGGGAAGTCAGTTTCTCACCTTCTCCTCTGATTCTGATAAGCACTTCTAGGACCATAAGAATTTATAATTTCCAAAGAAAATAAATGCAAAGTAAGACTCCACATTATGCTAAGCACACAACTCTATAAAGTAGCTATTTTATGAGTCTTTATAAGAACGTTCCTTCCAGAGAAAAAAAAGACAAGAAAGACTATTCCTTGTGCAGAAGATATTCCCCATTTATTCAGGAGAAAGAGGAATTTAAGAAGGAATGTTGTTTAAGCAAAGAGAAAGAAGGCACTTTCCCTATGAATTCTAAGAATTATCTCAGGAGGTCCAAAAGAGTTGAAATATTGCAAATAATATATTTGATTGTTTATGAGGTCCATGGGGACCAGGATTTTGGCAGGTTCAGAGTTGTACTTTGGGATTAAGAGTACCAAGCACATAGTAATATTCAATAAAATTTTTATTAAATGAAGGATTAAAATGGAATAACTTAAGATGCTCTTAAAGACATGGGAAGAGCAAAGAGACTTTCTAAGCCAGAGCAGCTTTCAGAGTTAGGCATTTGCAGAAGTGGCAGAACACTTAGGGCCAAGAACAGGAAGAGAAAGATCCAGAATTTCTTTCTTAGGGACTGCATAGGGTTGAGAATGGAACTCATATAAAGGTGACCAGAAATGACATAAACACTATAGCACGCAGGTCCATGATGTTTCTATTAAGTGTTTCCTAAGATATTTTATAGTGTATAATGCTGTGTAGAGTGCTAGGGCGTCTTGGATTTGTGTGAGGGAAGAAAGTGAAATTTGATATTCTCTCCTAAAAGAACAGGTGTGTTCTTCATGATCTAAAATCTCTAGGGCAGAAGGCACAGCTTAGAATGCTATAGCTCGCAAATTACTTCCAAGTGCAAATTTCACTGCTTCATCATAAAAATCCTAAATGGTGAGTAAAGAAGGTATTGCTATTTTCATTTTACAGTTAATGAAAATGACACTTAAAGGGAATAAGAAACTCTCCCAGAAAATAGCAGAGTGAAGATGTAAATCAAGATCTCTTGATTCTAAATTCACTGCAATTTCTTATAACACACCCTAATGGGAAACATACAACAGGTGGCTCACCAGCCTGGGCCACGTCCATCTAAGTGTACTTGTTTGTTTGTGTTATGTTTTGCTTCAAGAGTTTTTAGATCAGTTACATAAGCAGACTCACAAAGTGTCTGAAGCTCTTTCAGCAGTGGCCATCTACATCACAGAATGATAAAGACTCTGAATTTCAATAAAAGAAGAAACAAAGTCCTCTGAATCCAGACTGCTTCATTTTACAGGTGAGAAAATTATGGCATAAGACAGACTAAAATAAAACCAATACAAACCTCCAAGGTTGACTCAAATGGCAACTCACATGAAATCTAGTATTCTTTCCATTGTTCAGCCCAGTTTTCTCATCTCAAAACAAAGAGCATGTGCTTTAAGAAGGGGAATAAGTTAGAGCATTTTACTGTACAGTTGACCCTTGAACAATATGGTAGTTAGAACCACTGAACCCCTGTGCAGTATTAAAAATATGCATACAACTTTTGACTCTTCCAAAACTTCACTACTAATAGCCTACTGTCAACTTATCAATAACATAGTTGATTAACATTTTGTATATGTTTTATATACTATATTCTTACAATAAAGGATGCTAGACAAAATAAAATGTTAAGAAAATCATAAGAGAAAATACATTTATGGCACTGTACTTGTGCTTATTGAAAAAAAATACAGGTATAAGTGCCCCTGCATAGTTCAAACCCATATTCAAGGGTAAACTGTAGTCTCTTTCTCAGGATCATTTACTATTTCTTCTATTCCTGCCTTTCTGACTTGTTATTACCACATCATAAGCTTTTTTGAACAGAGCCTAAGTAGAATGCTTAATTCACTTACCCTAGAAATGACTGGAATTGATGCAAATTCCTAGTGAGAACTTTTTGAGCAAATCAAAACTTCCACCAAGCAAGCCTAGGGTTAAGGGGAATCCTATCAAAATATGCACTCATTAAAAATTTAAATATGGCCAAGCAAAATTAATCTTTAATGTTATTTGTGGAAGTGCTGCCAAAAGTAATATTGAAAATAAAGCCACCTTGAGCAAAATGAGAGCTTGTACAACCATTTTTCTAAGCTTGAAAATGCGAATTGATGTGAACCCCAAAGAATTGCAACTCAGCAAGAAGTAGGTGAACTTAAACACTCAGAAACTGCACTGTGCCATTCAGTCTGACTTCCTTTCATTCTCTCTAGCTCCCTCCAACAGTAACAAATAGGCAGGAGTTTTGTTTTCATTTTTTGTGACTCTTCCTTCTTCTGTTGAACTAAACTTTTTTTTCTGAAAATCACTTCTGTATATTCAGATGCTACAACTGGGAGCCTTAAAAACAGAATGGAATTGTGGAGGCATGGTTGGCCAGGAAGGAAAGGAAATATTTCCTATGTCAAAGCTCATTAGAAATCAAAGTAGATAAATATTTCCTCACTGGTAAAATCAGGGGTAGCCCTGGATACTCTAAGAAACCTTCCAATTCTAAATCTATGACTGAAAATACCTCAACATCATAGCAATCCCTATCAAAATAACACAAGCATTCTTCACAAAGTTAGAACAAACAATCCTAACATTTGTATGGAACCAGAAAAGGCCGCAAATAGCCAAAACAATCCTGAAAAAAAAAACCACAGCTGAAGGCATCACAGTCCCGGACTTCAAGCGGTATTAAAAAGCTGTAATCATCAGGACAGTATGGTACTGGCATAAAACCACACACTCAGATCAATGGAACAGAATAGAGAATCTAGAAATGGACCCACAAATGTATGGTCAACTGATCTTTGACAAAGCAGGAAAGAATATCCAATGGAATAAAGACAGTCTCTTCAGCAAATGGTGCTAGGAAAACTGGACAGCGACATCAAGAAAAATGAACCTGCCACAAAAATAAACTCAAAATGGATAAAAGACCTAAACATAAGCCAGGAAACCATCAAAATCCTAGAGAAGAAAGCCAGAGAAATCCTCTTTGACCTCAGCTGCAGCAATTTCTTACTCAACACGTCTCTGGAGGCAAGGGAAACAAAAGTAAAAATGAACTATTGGGACCTCATCATAATGAAAAGTTTCTGCAAATTGAAGGAAACAATGAGCAAAACTAAAAGGCAATGGACAGAATGGGAGATGATATTTGCAAACGACATATCAGATAAAGCATTAGTATCCAAAATCTATAAAGAACTTATCAAACTCAACACCCAAAAATCAAATAATCCTGTGAAGAAATGGGCAAAAGACATGAATAGGCACTTCTCCAAAGAAGACATCCAGATAGCCAACTGACACATGAAAAAATGCTCAACATCACTCATCATCCAGGAAATACAAATCAAAACCACAATGAGATACCATCTCACACCTGTGAGAATGGCTAACATTAACAACTCAGGCAACAGCAGATGTTGGCAAAGATGCGGAGAAAGAGGATCTCTTTTACACTGCTGGTGGGAATGCAAACTGGTGGAGCCACTCTGGAAAACAGTATGGAGGATTCTCAACAAATTAAAAATAGAACCGCCTAAAATCCAGCAACTGCACTAGTAGGTATTTATCCAAGGGATACGGGTATGCTGTTTCGAAGGGGCACATGCACCCCAATGTTTATAGCAACACTATCTACAATAGGCAAAGTATGGAAAGAACCCAAATGCCCATCGACAGGTGAAGAGATAAAGAAGATGTGGTATATCTATACAATGGAGTATTACCTGGCAATCAAAAAGAATGAATTCTTGCCATTTGCAACTACATGGATGGAACTAGATACTAAGCGAAATTAGAGAAAGACAAATATCATATGACCTCACTCATATGAGTAATTTAAGATACAAAATAGGTGAACATAAGGGAAGGGAAGCAAAAATAATATAAAACACGGAGGGGGACAAAACATAAAAGAGACTCTTAAATATAGAAAACAAACAGAGGGTTGCTGGAGGGGTTGTGGGAGTGGGGATGGGCTAAATGGCCAAGGGCTATTAAGGTATCTACTCCTAAAATCATAGTTGCACTATTACAACTTATATGTAATAAATAAATAAATTAATTAATTAAATAAAAAATATCTTAACACCATAAGGCCATATACAAAAGACCCACAGCTAATATCATCCTCAACTGGGAAAAACTGAGAGCCTTTCTCCTATGGTCAGGAACAAGACAAGGATACCCATTCTCACCATTACTATTTCACACAGTACTGGAAGTCTTAGCCCAAGCAATCAAATAATATAAAGAAATAAAGGGCAATAAGAAGTCAAACTTTCATTATTTGCAGATGACATGATCCTCTATGTAGGAAACCTGAAAGACTCCACCAAAAAATTGCTAGAACTAATACATAAATTCAGCAAAATCACAGGATATAAATCAACATACAGAAATCTGTTGCATTGCTATACACCAGTAACGAAGAAGCAGAAAAAGAAATCAAGGGATCAATCTCATTTACAATTGCACTGAAAACAATTAAGGTACCTAGGAATAAACCTAACTAAAGAGGTAAAAGATCTGTACTCTGAAAACTATAGGAGACTTATGAAAGAAATTGAAGAGGACACAAATGGAAAAGCATTCCATGCTCATGGATTGGAAGAACAAACATTATGACAATGGCTATACTATCCAAAGCAATCTATACATTTAATGCAATCTCTATCAAAATACCACCAGCATTCTTCACAAAGCTAGAACAAACAATCCTAAAATTTGTATGGAAACACAAAAGACCCCCAAATAGCCAAAGAAATCCTGGAAAAGAAAAACAAAACTGGAGGCATCACGATTGTACATTTCAAAGCCATAGTCATCAAGATAGTACAATAATGGCACAAAAGCAGACATATAGATCAATGGAACAGAAAGCCCAGAAATGGACCCAGAACTATGTGGTCAACAAATCTTTTACAAAGCAGGAAAGAATATCCAATGGGAGAAACACAGTTTCTTCAACAAATGGTGTGGGGAAAACTGGACAACATGTCGAAAAATGAAACTGGACCACTTTCTTACACCCTACACAAAAATAAATTCAAAATGGATGAAATACCTAAATGTGAGACAGAAAACCATCAAAATCCTAGAGAACACAGGCAGCAACTTCCTTGGCCTTAGCTGGAGCAACTTTCTACAAGACACATCACTGAAGGCCAGGGAAATGAAAGCAAACATGAACTATTGGCCCTTCACCAAGTTAAAAAACCATCTGCACAGCAAAGGAAACAATCAACCAAACTAAAAGGCAGCCAAAAGAATGGAAGAAGATATTTGCAAATGGCATAAAGGATTAGTATTCAAAATCTATAAAGAACTTATCAAATTCAATATCTAAACAACCCAGTTAAGAAATGGGCAGAAGACAAGAATAGACACTTTTCCAAAGAAGATGTTCAGATGGCTAACAGGCACATGAAAAGATCCTCAACACCATTCATCATCAGGGAAATACAAATCAAAACCACAATGAGATATCACCTCATAGCTGTCAGAATGGCTAAAATTAACAACACAAGAAAACAGATGTTGGCGAAGATGCAGATAAAGCGGAACCCTCTTGTGCTGCTGGTGGGAATGCAAACTGGTGTACCCACTCTGGAGAACAGTAGGGAGGCTCCTCAAAAAACTAAAATTAGAACTACCATATGATCCAGCAATTTCATTAGTAGGCATTTATCCAAAGTGACACATGCACCCCGATGTGTTTAGCAGCATTATCAACAGTAATGAAATTATGGAGAGAGCCCAAATATCCATTGATAGATGAATGGATAATGAAGATGTAGTATATATATATACACAAAAGAATACTACTCAGCCATCAAAAAAATGAAATCTTGCCATTAGCAACGATGTGGATGGAGCTAGAATGTATTATGCTAAGCAAAATAAGTTAGAGAAACACAAATACCATATGATCTCACTTATATGTGGAATTCAAGAAACAAAACAGATGAAAACTTGGGAAGGGTGAGGGATAAAAGAGAAGGAAACAAACCACAAAAGACTCTTAACCACAGAGAACAAACTGAGGGTCGATGGAGGGAGAGGAGTTGGGAGGTGGCTAGATGCATGGTAGGGTTAAGGAGGGCACTCACTGTAATGAGCACTGGGTGTGTATGTAAGTGACAAATCACTGACTTCTACTCCTGGAACCAATATTGCACTGTACATTAACTATCTAAAATATAAATAAATAAATTTAAAGAAATAAAGAAAGTGACAGAGAGACAGAGATAGAAAGACAGAAAGAAAATAAAGATTAACTCAGCTGAGTGATATACACTGGGCTTGTTAAGAAACACTAAGAGAATCAACAACAGACTACAGGGTTTATTTTTGAAACATACAAGCCTCTACACTGTCCAGTAACCTTATTTCATTTGTTTCCTGGCTGTATGGCTAGCAAGACCCAAAGCAGAGTCAATGGCATCAGATGCCATTGTTGTCTGAATTCACGTATTTGCTATGTGAACCTCATAATTTCTTAGGTTCAGGCCACAGGGAAAGTTCACTCTGATATCCCGCACATATCTCACTAAACACAGAATGTGCACAGAGAAAATAGGAATGATAATAAAGTAAAGAAAAGGAAAGGGGAACATTCTCCCTCCAAAAAGCAGAATGAAATCCAGTACTTTTTATGTCACTATATAAAGAATGACTTGTATATTGATCTTACTCTGTTGTTGCATTGATTAGGATGAAAGCCTGCCTTGCTGTAATGAAACCAAGTTCTGTAAGCACCAATTTTTGCCATCAGCTCTATTAATTAACAGAAAAAATACAAGAGTTGAGGGAAAATCCACATACCTATTTTTAACAGGACTAGGCTTAACATTAACTCTTGATCCTATCAAGTTTCAAATAGAAGTTAGTCATGTAATTAAAACAGTTATCTCTTAAATAACATGTGCTCTGTGCCGAGCTCTAGTCTTAAATTTAAAAAAAAATTGTTAATGACAAACGTATCATTTCCATTCTTGTTTTACCCATAAAACTTAGAGAATTTTAGGGACAGTACTGGGTTGAATAGCGTACCCCTCAAAATTCATGTCTCCCGGAACCTGTGAATGTCACCTTACTTGGTAATAAGGTCTTTATAGATGTAATCAAGTTAAGATGAGATCAGACTTAATTAGAGTGGGTCTTAAATCCAATATGGCTGGTGTTCTCATTTGAAGAGGAAAATGTGGAAACAGAAATGTCTGTGGAGAATGCCAAGTGAAGACAGAGGTAGAGACTGGAGTCATGTGTCTACAAGGTAAGGAATGCCAAGGAACACCAGAACAGAGAACAGAGAAGCCTGTTTTAACAAATGCTTCCCTAACATCGTCAGAGGGAGCACAGTCCTGCTGATACCTTGATTTCAGACTTCTAGCCTCCCGAATTATACACAATACATTTCTATTCTTTTAAGCCCCTCAGTTTGTGGCAATTTGTTATGGTAGTCTGGAAAACCAATATAGGGACTTTCCTCCAAGCCTATTCAGCTGTGATCAGAACTGAGTCCCTCTGGCTACAGAGTTCACATACTTTACTACCACTCTTCACAAGAGCCTTGGGTCATGGCATCAGCACTGGGTGGCAAAGAGGACAAATGGGGAGTGGGAACAATAGTCCTGCAAGTTTGCCTCATGCTATGTCCTCTCTAAGTAGTTAAGATTAATGAAAGTTGTGATACAGGTTATCTTTTGATATCACTACTACCTTAACCTCTCTTAGTTTCACATCAATTTCTCCATCTATGAAATGGTGTAGTATCACTCACTTCTTTGGAACTTTTTGAGGATCAGATGAGTTAATACAGCAGTATGAGAGGGGCTTGCATATCATAAGTCCTCAATAACTGTTATTTTGTCATTGTTATCACCACCATCATCACTATTAAAAAGAATAAATTCCACCCACTCCAACAAATAGTTGATGTTTTCTCACACCTGAGTTTGCATCCTGTTTCTGTTACTTTTTTTTCCTTCTGTGTAGCCTTGGGCAAGTTATTCAACATTTTGAGCCTTTTTTTTTTATTGGACATTGGGATATTAATGTATGCCCACATCATGGGGGTCTCTGTCAAAGATTACAAATAATGTACATAAATATTCAATCCAGCATTAGGAAAACAGTAAGCAGAGGTTCGACATGCATGATAGTTCTTACTGACCACACACTACTGCAGTGTGTAGTAATCTTTTCAGTTAAGAATTGCCTTCATTTCTCTAACCTAGATCATTCTAATTGCAATTCAGGAATTTCATTCTATTGTTCTCACCTCAGTGATGTTGACAGAGTTTAGATCACAGGTTTTTGAAAAATAAACTTTCCTCATCCCCCAGCAGGAGTCAGCATTATAGATAAGGGTGAACACATTTCTAAAAAACATGCATTTTTCTGAAGCTATCTGAACCTACATTTAAGAAAGACAAAATTGAACCTTTAAAAACTGTCTTTGTGGAAGTGAATATTAAAAGATCTTCTGGGAAGATAATGAGATGGATGAACTAATGAGAAATCTCTTTTCTGTGCCTTGTGAAATATGGGTGTAATATTATTTTTCATTTTTTACCCTAGCATTTCTATCCCATCCCCTTATATTCCTATGTTAGGGTGCCCTTATGGATTAGTTCTTTTATTTATTTTTAATTTTATATATACATTTGGATAAGATGGTTAAGTGGTGAGCTGAATGGTTAATGAGAGGAGTTGTTGCTGATAACCAGAAGGAGTAATACCTTTCATCTTTGTCAGGGATACAAGGTAATTTTGCTGTAGGAGTGACATTATAATGAACACCAAAATGGGATTTCTATTACATCTTTTCCTCCCTGCCCAACTCTCTCCCTCCTCCTCTTTTTTGTTGCTAAGCAAATGCCTAACTTAGTTCTATAAGGAAATAGTCTTTTTAACCCCTCTTTGTATCGTAAATAATATCACACACACATACACACACACGCCCCTATTTTAGGCAGAGGGGAGAAGTTTCTTGATGATCCCCTGTCCTAGGAGATTCTTAAAAACTCTCAGCAGTGTCTCTGGGTATGGCAGGTTTTAAGTTCAGGCAGCCAAGTGGAAAATAATAAAAGTAGGACATTAGAAGGAAAGAGAAATGAAAATATTTTTGTTACTTGTCGATTTGACCAAATATTTCTAGGTCCCTCCTCCTCTTGGTTAATGATAAGATTGCACTTCCTATACTTCCAGGCAGTGGGGTGAATCTATGTGACTACTTCTGGCTAGTAAACGTGTATAGAAGTCACGCCTACCATCTCCAGGCTAAAGTAGTTGAATGTGAGACCTTCCAGAATTCTTTCTCCCTCTGCCATGGCCATCAGTGATGTATAGCAAAGAGAGTAATTGAGTAAAGAGGTACACAGTATTGGAAGTTTGTCCAATAAGATCCTTGATCTAAGAACATAAGCAAAGCAAGACCAGAGTCCCCAGAACACCTGCTATGAACATGCATTTTGTGAAAAACTAAGTATTCATTTTTCTTAGTCATTGAGATTTGAGGAAAGGGAAAAATTGAACTTCAGTGCAGGTCCAACAGAGCAGCAACTCACTCCTCTGTTCATCAGGATGTCTAGCATCTTGCAGAAATGGCCAGACCTTATATCCTGCCTTGCTTAGCCACCAGGAAGCATGCCCTGAGTAACTCTCAGCTGCTGAGATGGATCCTGAACATGCTGAGAGCTGCAGGTTACCTGATGACCTTATTGCCTACAGTAAACCATCAAGTACTTCCTTGAAGAAGTATCTGGGTAGAGCATCTCCATGTGTAACAGATCCCCCCCCCCCATCGAAATCCCTCTTTACACTTTACAAGGAAAAGGTTTCGATTAAAAATTAAATCTCATTTCTCTGAGTGATAAGATACTAACTGGTTTCATTACAACGTGTGGGAGTTCTGAGGTAATCAGGCCCTAAAGCATCTAAATTTGCCTCTAAGTTGGCTGGCCTGCTTCCAGTTTCTCTCCACTCAGGTTGAACTTGTCAGCCACAATTAGATAAATTTTCACAAAACACCTCTATTGCATCACCTTCATGTTCAAAAACTTTCATAATTTCCAATTGACAAATTTCTTAGGCTTTTTCTCAGCTGTGTGGGTCTCTGGCAGAGGTAATTTTCTTCCCACTCTTCCAAGAGGACCTTCCTCCAGCCAGATATTTTCATATTCTCAAATATTCTCCAAGTATAGCTTTGGTGTTACTACTGCTATACTATTCTAGAATAGGTGTTACCTTGCTTTCTTGATATTTGCATAGAACTCTAGGCCCAGGAGGGTCAGGGGATAAGCCCTCATGCAGTATCCTTCATGGCTTTTGCAGTGGCCCAATAATGGTGCAGAGGAAGAAACCAAGGACCAATTTTTGGGAAGGATGATACCTGCTATGGTCAACTACTCTCATTTCCATGCCTATAAAAAGGGGAGAGTAAATTGAATTTTCCTCTCTATTGTTTTGAGAGGGCTCAAATACTCTACAACTGATGGCAGAGAGATGAATGGGCTAGCAAAGACTTGGGAGACTGAAGCTGTCTTAAGTAGTTTTCATAAGAAATGGATAAAGGAACAAGCATTACCTAGCCTAGCCAATAAATCACTGAGAAAAAGGATTGCCTTATGTTGGGTTTGGGTGAATCAAACAACTCATCTCTGTTAGTAAAGAAACTGCCTCAAGAGATGGTAAAGAAAGAAAAAAAAGGGAAACAATCAACAAGACATGATGGTCATCTCTCTAGGACTGTGAAAAAGGAAATTGTCTTAGACTACTCTATCAAACAATCAGCAACTATTTACTTAAGTCTACTGGGCAAACACGAAAATCCTTAAGCAGTGGACTAAAGAAATATAGGGTTGCTCTCTTGCTGAAAGGGACCTTACAATCCAGTTTGGCAAGCAAAAATGAGACATGAGACAACAATAACTATACAGCAGCATGGAAATTAAGTCTGTGTAGTGGAAACTCCCTTGGTTTGACCAAAGACCTCACCTGTATAGAGCAAATGGTTTCAGACATTCCCTCATCCTTGTAATCATCATGTGCAAAAAATGTGGTAATGATACTATCCAACCCTCAGGTTATTGGGAGGATTAAGTAGATAATATTGATAACCTGCAGCCTTGGCACACTGTAAGAGCTCAATAAATATTTATCATCATCATCCTTTTTATCATTCTATATGTCACTGAGGATTCAGACCCATACCTAGAGTAGACAGGCAGGGCTCCCAAGAAATGAAGAACAGAATTGGGTCACAAATTATCAGAGGGTTTAAGATTGAGAAGAAAATGAAGGATGAGGGAAGACCTTTACAAGTGAGAGGAAAATCATAATGAATTTGGATACAGATGAACAACTGAGAATCCTGTGTAGGAACAGCCTTTGACAGTGGTCTCTGGAAGTGTGTGTGGTTGAAGCTGTGTGCTTTCCTGTGGCTGGTGAACAATCTAAATATTTAGCTCATCTTGGCCTCCACTACATCATGGACGCAGGACATGAAGTGTGAAACATGTTGGGAGCCCCTGTCCTACTGAATTCTAGAATTCAGCTACAAATTTTGGCAAAAGGAAAAGTTTGCCTGTTTTGTGAGACTTAAATTGTTTCATAAAGCCTGGTGGCTCTGAAAAACAGCATATTATAGAATATATGTATTTACTAATGTTAGCAGTATCTAAGAATTATGGAGCAAATTCCACCTTTTCCATAATGACCTTCTTCCCTGAAAGGTTTTCTGTATCATTATGACTAGTGGTTAAATTAAGCTTTAAATAAAAGTAATAGAACAATTTTAGGTTCTGCAGATTTCTACTAATAAGGATTACTAATGCTTCATTTTGGGGCCACTGGTAACTAAAGTTTTTTTCTCATTATATAGTCAATTTACTTAATCTGAGGAGGCTGTGTTATTTTATCCCCTTACTTTTATTAGTTTTTGGCCTTTCTCCAACGTGTCTGGATCAAAATGTGTATTGTTTGTGTTTTGCCATTAGGGATAATCTAGTTATTCTATAGATACCAAATTGCATGTTAAAAAAAAAAGAAGAGGGAAAATTCAGTTGCTATCACACAATTTCACTGATTCTTCCAAGTGAAAGCAGAAAGATTTGCAATTCAACATCATGGAGTCATTCCAGGACAAGGGGTAATGGCAGTTAAATGACATATTTTTGCCAACAGTGCTGTGCAAATTAAAGTCCTTTACTTTGAATGTTGAATGACATTAATTGCCTTTTCCCCATTGCCAACTGTAAGCACAGAAGAAACTTTGCAAACATTTCATTTTCCTTTATCAAATACTCACTGAATCCCTACTGTGTGCCAGGTACTCTTCTAGGCTCTAAGGATGAAATCATGAGTGAGACAGAATCCTTGCTCTCATGGAGCTCAAAGTCTAAGTAGAGAGTCTGAGAGTCAGCATAGAAGTATGTATTGAGGGGTGATAAATTCTAGGAAGGTACATAAAGAATGCATAAGAGAAATGACAGTGGCATAGGATGAGGAGGAGTCTTGTTTTATACAGCGTGGTCAGGGAAGACCTAGCAGATAAAGAACATTTGACCAGGGACCTAACCAAAGTGAGAGAGTAAGCCTTGTGTATACCAGGGATAACAGACTAAACACACATTCTCCAACACTCACATATGCTTGCACAGACTCACAAATGAACACCTTGGGTAAAGAGATTTAGAAGGGCTTTTCATTCATCAAAATTCTCTAAACTTGTTGTGCTAACCAGAACATAGGTCTTTGTCTTTGAAATGTTAATAAATGGTTGCCTGCTTAATTTTGACTCAAAGGAGAGCCCGTAAATCTGAAAGGTTGCTGTTCTGTTATATATCATGCATATTGCAGAAATTAGCAGGCTCAAACTGTCCAGGAGGCTGAACAAAAGTGGGATTTATACTCCTCCCTCACTGATCTTTCACACATGAATCAAATGATCTATTCCCAAAGAAGAATTAGAAACTGACACGCTCCATGCCAGCATGTAGATAAGGTTGAGACCTGCGTATTTCGATGGTTACACTCACATCTCTTGTGTCTCTCTGCCATATGGAGATTAATCTGGCTCAGGCCCTGCTGATAGCTGGAATTAATAATCATCCTTACACAATACCAGACGGTCACCACAGAAACGTGCTCCCAAAGTCATCAAGTGCAACCCAGCCATCACCTGCTCCCATTTCCCCCTTTGTTAACCTTAAAATTAAACACAGTCACAAACCACTTATAGAGAAGACAGATTTCCACAGCCTTTAGGAATCCTAGAAGCAGCTTTCATGAGGCCTCAGTACCAAATCCAGGCCCTACTCTTTCATTCAATCTTACAGACTGCAAAAAGCAAAAAGCCCAAAGAACTCATCTATCTGGATTTTAAGCTCCCAGAGAATTTTAATTTGCTAACTAGTAGAAGCAGGAGAAGGAGACCCATAAAAGAAGTAAATAATGGAAATCGACTACTTGGTAGAGCCAGCATATGGGGAAAAAATTAAAGATGCCGCAGAACCCAGCAGTGAATTATAGCCCTTACCAGCACTGGATGCTGACTCGGAACTAGGCCTGCCATTTCCTATCTTTGTGACCCTAAGCAAGTTCCATAACCAGTCTGTGCCTCTGTTTCCTCAGCTGCCAAATGGAATGAACAGTAACCCCTTATCATGAAGTCTATAACTTACATTGTATGCCAGCACAGACAGTGCATATGCATGTTTCAGCTTGAGAAATTTAGTTCACACTTTTTGAGATTAGTTTCACCCTAATCAAGAATACACATTTCAGCATTTCATATGAAAAGACGCAGCCACTATAACCATTTTTAACTATTCTGATCCACACTGGATGTTCTGTTATTTAGCATATGAAATTCTTAAAAATGAGTTTTCATTGATGAAATTAGTGGGTTTTACTCAACTTAGCAGGTGTAATGGGTTTCATCAATTAAAATTAGTGATATTTAAGATAAAGATTGGCTAATATATTGCAAATGCATTTACTTTTTACCACTCCAGGGCAAAGTAGAAGATCCTAGAATTCCTTCACTCTGAGAAGGGTTGGTTTAATTCCTAAATAACTATTGGTTCTGAGGATTTAGCCAACTGAGTTAGACTAGATGGTTAGCCAATTCCTAGAGTGGTGTCATACTTGCTTTGGGGGATCCTTTTATGTAAGCACAAGTCAGAGCTCCCCAAAGCACAGCGATATGTATTACCTATATAGAATAGGTTATAACTATTATTTTGTGTCTCCATACTAATAAATGTGTGTTTCTACCATCTGTTTAAAATGACACAATAATTTGTTATACATATTTTGAATGTTTCCATCACAAATACTTATCCTTTGAAATTTTGGCACCTCTAAGTATAAACTTCAGTTAAATGAAATGTCACCTATATAAAACACTATTTCCAATGAAGTTCCCACTTTCAGGTATTGCTTTTTGATTAGGTTGTCATTGTAAAAATGTTGAAACTAAATGATTCACACTGCTGGGAGACAATTTTCCACAAGTCATGCATTTAAGTACGTGTTGCATGCACAAGTACTACTGACTAGCTATGTTTTAGACTATTTTTTCAAGAATATTTGTAGAGCAAACAATCTTGGAAGATAAAAAGTAGTGTCTCCCTCTGTAGCAAGAAGCAGATTTATTTACTGTCCAGTATAAGAAATATAATGCCTCTCTCTGGTGCAAAGTTGAGGCAGGACTCTTGTCCAATACACTGGATTTGGGTTTTCTAGAATGAGGATTCCTATCCTATAATGCAAAGGTCACCTGAGCCTCATGGTGTTGTCTTGTGGGACCTGGGGCTCAAGGAACCAAAATAAAATGATGTAATGTGGCTACGGCTGTTGCTGTAACTAATGAATTGTCCTTTCTCTTTCACCTAAGCATCTTGGGTCTTCTGCCAGCGTCCATGAAAAGTGTGGTTTGCTAACCTTTTAGCTTGTAAGCAGGGTAAAGTCTCCAACTGTTCAGAGTTTTGACACACATCAATTCCGAATAAATTTCACTTCAAGGAAACAATCACAATGAATACCATGGAGTTCAAAGATAATCAGGAATACTATGGAGACCTCAAGAATTCTCAGCCAAGAAAGAATGGAGAGTATTATTATTCTACTTTAGACAGGGGCATGACTGAAAGCTACCAAGTCTTGGTGTAAGAATTGATTGCAAAAGGAGCCTTAGAATATTTAAAAGAATCAACTCTTTTCAAGTGCCCTCAAGCTGATTGGAAGCATCTGTGTAAATGAAAGTAATTGAAATTCCAAATACAAACGATTCTTTTAGTAATTAAAATAAATCCTCTGAAAATATGCTAAACCAATATTTCCCCCTATTTTAAAAACACTAACATTTTCCTTAAGATATTTGACTTTTTAAATTATCTCTGATGATGCTAGTAATAGTCATGATACAAATAATAGAAATCGTGTGAAATTAAGAAATCTTAAGAACATATCCATTGGATGGGGCACCTGGATGGCTCAGTCGGTTGAGAGTCCGGCTTCGGCTCAGGTCATGATCTCGTGGTTCCTGGGTTCGAGCCCCCCATTGGGCTCTGTGCTGACAGCTAGCTCAGAGCCTGCTTCAGATTCTGTGTCTCCTTCTCTCTCTAACCTTCCCCTGCTCATGCTGTCTCTCTCTCTGTCTCTCTCTCTCTCTCAAAAATAACTAAGTAAAAAAAATCAGAGAAAAGAAATTAAAATAAAAAAGAATATATTCATTGGAGGTCCTCTTCTGGAACGGGGGTAGGAAGAGCTTGATGGCCCTACTCTCTGGTAAAATAATCATAAATGATGAAAATCATTTTAAAAAGCAAACATTTAAAGTCTTTGGAAGTTGCACCATTAATAAAATATCTAGGAATAAACTTAACCAACAAGGTGACAGACATACACTGTGAAGACTATAAAACAATGATAAAAGAAACTGAAGATGACACAAATAAATGGAAAGATATTCCATGCTCATATATTGGAAGAACAAATATTGTTAAAATGTCTAGACTACCCAAAGTAATCTACAGATTTAAGGCAATTCTTATCAAAACACCAACAACATTTTTCACAGAACTAGAACAAATAATCCTAAATCTTCAAGGGAAACATAAAAAACCTCACTAGCTAAAGCAATTTTGGGAAAGAAGAACAAAGCCAGAAGTATCACAATCCCAGATTTAAAGATTTACCACAAAGTTGTCATAATCAAAACAGTATGGTACTGGCACAAAAACAGATACATAGATCAATGAAACAGAATAGAGGATCCAGAAATAAACCCACGCTTATATGGTCAATTAATCTATGATGAAGGAGGCATAAATATACAATAGGGAAAAACGGTCTCTTCAACTAATGGTGCTGGGAAAACAGTACAACTACATGCAAAAGAATGAAACTGGACCACCCTTTTACACCACGTCAAAAATTTTTTTAAAAACCTCAAAGTGGATTAAAAGGACTTAAAAGTGAGATATGAAACCATAAAACTCCTAGAAGAAACATAGGCAGTTATTTCTTTGATATTAGCGGTAGAAACACTTTTTGAGATATCACTTTGGGCAAGGGAAACAAAAGCAAAACTAAACTATTGGGACTACACCAAAATAAAAAGCTTCTGCACACTAAAAAAGCCATCAACAAAACAAAAAGGCAAACTACTGATGGGCGACTATATTTGAAAATGATTTGATAAGGAGTTAATATCCAAAACCTATAGAGACCCTATACAACTCAACACATCAAAATTCTGATTAAAATATGGGCAGAGGACCTGAATAGACATTTTCCCAAAGAAAACATATAGATGGCCAACAGACACATGAACAGATGCTCAACCATCATTATCAGGGAAGAATGTAAATCAAAACCACAATGACCTATCACCTCCCACCTGTCAGATTGGCTAAAATCAAAAAGGGAAGAAATAACAAGTGTTGTTGAGGACGCAGAGAAAAAAAGAACCCTGTGTTGGTGAGAATACAGATTAGTGCAGCCACTGTGGAAAACAGTATGGAGATTCCTAAAAAAAATTAAAAATAGAATTACCATATGACCCAGTAATTCCACTACTAGGTATTTGCCCAAAGAAAATGAAAACACTAACTTAAAAAAATATATGGACCCCTATACTTACTCCAGCATTATGTCTGGTAGTCAAGATATGGAAGCAACCTAAGTATCATTCAATAAATGAATGGATAAAAAAGAGGTGGTGTGTGTGTGTGTGTGTGTGTATACACAAAATGGAATATACATATACATATATATACACACACACACAATGGAATATTGCTCAGCCATAAAAAAAAGAATGAAATATTTTGCCATTTGCAACAGCACAGATGAACCTAGAGTGTATAAAGCTAAGTGAAATAAGTCAAAGAAGGACAACTACCATATGCTTTCACTCACGTATGGGATTTAAGAAACAAAACAAATGAACAAAGAAAACGATGAAACCGACTTAGGTACAGAGGAAAGGTGGGTAAAGGGGATAATGAGTACATTTAATGAATGAGCACTGAGTAATGTATAGAACTGTTGGATCATTATGTTGTACACTCAAAACTAACACTGTATGTTAGTTATATTTCAATAGTCTCTTGAAATTGTTCTAATTAAGACAATTAAATTGTCCATGAAGATCATAGATTAACAAATATTTATTCATGAAACCTATTAAATCTTGCTAAGAATAGCTAGATTCTGTGACATATGAGCTACAGTCCACTCCCTCTCCCCATTCAGCTCACCATGACAGAACTCCACTCTGGATGGGTAGCCAAGAAGATAGGGCTTTGCCATCCTTCAGCTCCTACTTAAGGGATACAGTGTTTTATTGTAGGAGGCAGCCATTAGAATTTCTCACCTGTCTCCCTTCAGCTCCATGTTTCAGGTTAAGTTCCTGGCAAGCGTGGCAGAGAGGTCACGGGCTCTTTCATCCACCTTTCCACCATTCATTGGGAGAATTTTTGCCACAGGTACAGAAAAGGAAAAAATACTTAAGTCTCAATTACCTTTATCCCAGTTCATTTGTAGGATAGAAGTTTCATCCAGGAAAGGTAAAACAAGAGGATTAGAAGCTAGTGTCTCCATTTAGCACTTTCCTTTTAAAGCAGGGGGGTCTGAAGAAGTAGGCCACTGTACTACCTCCCATCTGAGTATATTCCCCTAATTTGCTGTGTCCTTTTCTAGGCATGTAATCAGACTGTCAATAATACTCCAACTTGCAAAAACACGGTCATGAGATGTGGTTACTAAAAAGATTGACAGTAGTATCCCAAATGTAAGCATGGTGAGGCTTCATGGAATCTGAAGTTGGGAATCACAAAGTTAGGGACTCACTCAGCGGTGTCACTTTCCATCTCTTACTCTTTGTTACTGACCAGTTCTTGCCCCACCTCAATGTTTGCTAGGCTCCCCTCTATGCAGGCACAAGTCATCCACTTCCGCATTTCCTGCTCTTTCACAATTTGCATGGGATTGACTGCAACTGTTCCTTCAGCTCAAGAAATTTACTGACTACCTTTTGTCTCTTAGTTAAAATTTTAGAGAAAAAAAATTGCAGCGGCCTAGTCAAACTTATAGACTTACTCCTCTAGATGTCTGTAAGTTGGAGTTGTCTCCTGTGGAAAAGAAATGCATGTAAAACTGCCCTGCCCAAAGTGGCAAGTACAGGCAGCTGAATTGAAAGAGGATACAGGTGTGCAGTGTCAAAAATTCAGAAACAGCAAAAATTAAAACCACAACAGTGAAATAAGATTTAGAAAGAGTTATTATGCACAAAAGAACAGATCATAAACTGGGAGTCTTCAAACCCAAAACTGATGCTCAGCCAGCATGCACCCTATCAAGCCATCCCAAGGCAGCCCTAATGCAATGCATCCTGGTATTTCCCTGGCCAGTGCCCCATCCAGATGCCATGCAAAGAAAGCTCCAGTGTGGCACACCCAGACCCCTTGCCCCATGCTCGGTCCAGTTCCAGCCACTCCACCAAGGCAGCCTCAGCATAGCATGCCCAGGGAGCCCACTGGCCCACGCTCACTCCAGATACAGCTCTCCTGCCAAGGCAGTCCTGTGCCCACTCCAGCTCTAGCTGTCTCCTTAGGCAGTCTCAGCATGGCACACCTCAGGATCCTCCTAGGCTGCATCTGCTCCAGTGCCCTGCCAAGGAGGCCCCAGCATGGTGCACCCAGGGACCCCTGGGTCACATCTTCTCTAGCTCCAGCTTTCCTGTCAAGGGAGCCCCCATATAGCATGATCCAGGACCCTCCCACCCCAGTCTTCACCCTCTCCAGTCAGGTACATGCAGTCTACATAGGAAACACTCCTACACAAGGCAACTCCTTCAAGACCAGGAGAGGTAGCTGTTCTGCCTAATTCATATAAACAATCAGAAAGCCAAACAAAAACAGAAGACAGAGGAATATGTTCTAAATGAAATAACAAGATTAAACCCCAGAAAAAAATTCTTATGAAAAAGAGATAAGTAATTTACCTGATAAAAAGTTCAACATAATGGTAATAAAGATATTCACTGAATTCAGGAGAAGGATGGTGGAACCATGAGTGAGAATCTCAACAAAGAATTAAGACATATAACAAAGAACCAACCAAGTGCTGAGAAATACAAGAACTGAAATGAAAAATACACCAGAGGGGATCAACAGCAGATTTGATGATACAGAAAAAAATGGATCAGCAACCTGTTTGGAGGAAGAGTAGAAATCACCCAGTCAGAACAGCAAAAATAAAAAAAAATAAGTTTTAAAAGTGAGAATAGGGTCCCTGGGTGACTCTGTCAGTTGAGGGTCTGGCTCTTGATTTAGCCTCAGGTCATGATCCCAGGGTCATGAGATCCAGTCTGTGTCAGCAGGGAGCTCAGCAGGAAGCCCTCTTGAGATTTTCTCTCTCTCCCTCTGCCTCTCCCCCCAAACTTATGTGCTCTCTAAAATAAAATTGTTTTAAAAGCTTTAAAAATGAGAACAATATAAGGGACCTTTGAGACAAAATGAAGTTTCTTACATTTCTACGGGTCCCAGAAGAAGAAAAGAAGAGAAAGGACATTTCCCGAAGAAAATGAACACAGAGATCTAAACCAAGACATAATCATAAAATGGCTAAAGATAAAGAAAGAATCAAATAGTCACATAGAAAATCCTTTAAGACTATAGGCTGATTTTTTGGCAGAAACTTTGCAAGCTAGAAGAGTGGCAAAATTTATATAAAGTGCTGAAAGAGAAAAACTTACAATCAAGAATATCTACCCAATAAGGCTATCATTCAAAATTCAAGAAGGGATGAAAGATTTTCCCAGACAAGCAAACTAAATGAGTCATCACCTCTAAACCAGCCTTGCCAAAAAAATGTTAAAGGGTCTTCTTTAAGTGAAATAGAAAAGATCATAACTAGAAATAAAAAAAAAAACTATGAAAGGAAAAAATCTTACCACTACAGGCAGATATATAATAAAGGCAGTCGATCAGCCACTTAAAAATGCTAGTATGAAGAATAAAGACAAAACTAGTAAAGTTAACTATAGATAAATAAGTAGTTAAAAGATACACATAATAAAAAGATATCACATATGACATCAGAAACATAAAATGTGGTAAGGGAAGAGTAAAACTATAATGCTTTTAGAATGCATTCAGACTTAAGCAACTATCCAGATTAAAATAGATTGACATATACATATATGTATATATCAATTATATAATTGATATATATATATCAATATATAATGTTATGTGCATGTATATAAACCTCATGGTAACCCCAAGAGAAAAACTTACAAAGATACACAAAAAGTAATATGAAAGGTACTCAAACATAGCAATACAGAAAACCATCAAATCATAAAGGAAGGGACCAAGAGAAGAAGAAAGGGACAGAGAAAAACTATAAAACAACCAGAAAATAATTAAAATGGCAATAAGTACACATCTATCAATAATTACTTTAAATGAAAATGAACTAAATGCTCCGATCAAAATGTATAGGGTGGCTGAATGGATTTAAAAAACAAACAAAACCCATACATTTGATGCCTATAAGACATTCACTTCAGATCTAAAGACACAGAGTGAATGTGAAGGAATGGAAAACAATATTCCATGCATATAAAAATGAAAAGAAAGCTGGAGTAGCAGGACTCACATAAGAAAAAATATATTATAAAACCATAAGTGTAACAAAAGACAAGGGCATTACATAATGATAAAGAGATCAATCCAAGAAGAGGATACAACATTCATAAATATTTGCGCACTCAACACAAGAGCACCTAAATATGAAAAACAAATATTAACATAAAGGGAGAAATTGACAGTAATACAATAATAGTGAGGGACTTTACTATTCCACTTACATCAATGAATAGATCATTCAGACAGAAAACCAGTAAGGAAATACTGGCCTTCAATGACATGTTAGATCAGATGTACTTAATAGACAGATACAGAATACTCCATCCAAAAACTGCAGAATACACATTCTCTTCAAGAACACATACATGAACATTCTCCAAAATAGATCACATGTTAGGCCACAAAACAATTCTCAGTAAATTCAAGAAGAATGAAATAATATCACACAACTCCTCCAAAGACAAAAGTATGAAACTAGAAATCAATTACAGTAAGAAAACACACAAATATATGGCAAATGAGGAACATGCTACAAAACCACCAGTAGGTCAAATAGAAATAAAAGAAGAAGCAAATGAAAATGGAACACAACTTTACAAAATCTGTGCAGCAAAGGCAGTTCCAAGAGGGAAGTTCATAGTGATACAGGCCTAACTCAACATACAAGAAAAATCCCAAATAAACCATCTAATGTGACATCTAAAGGAACTAGAACAAACAAAGCCAAAAATTAGTAGAAAGAAGGAAGTAATAAAGATCAGAATGGAAATAAATGAAATAGAATAAGAAGATGAATGAAACTGAAAACTGGTTCCCTGAAAAGATAAAACTGATAAACTTCTCACCAGAATCATCGAGAAAAAAAGGGACAGGACCCAGATAAAATCAGAGATGAAAAAGTTTCAACTGACACCACAAAAATACAAAGGATCAGAGGAGACTACTGAAAGCACCAACAATTTTTAAAACCTAGAAGATACGGATAAATTCCTAGAAACACACAACATTCCGAGACTGAATCATAAAGAACTAGAAAATCTGAATAGATGATTATAAGTAATGAAATAGAAAATTTAAAAAACTTGCCAAAAACAGAAGTCCAGGAAGTCAACCAAGCATCTAAAGAAGTGTTAGTTCCTAACCTTCTTAAATTTATTCTAAAAAGCTGAAGAGGAATAAATTCTTTCAAACTCATTTCATGAGATCAGCATACCCTGATACCAAAACCAGACAAAGACACCACACACACACACACACACACACACACAAATTATAGGCCAATATCCCTGATGACTATAGACGCAAAAATCCTCAACAAAACATTAGCAAACTGAATTCAAAGATACATTAAAAAGGTCATATACCATGAACAGGTGGGATTTATTCCAGGGATGCAATGATGGTTAAATATTACCAAATCAATCAGTTTAATACACCACATTAACTAAAATGAAGGATAGAAATATTATGATTATCTCAATAGATTCAGACAAAGCATTTGACAAAGTTAACATCCATCTATGGTAAAAAAAAAAATCTCAATCAAGTGGATATAGGAGGAAAGTATTTCATGATAATATAGACCATCGATGACAAATCCACAATTAAATCATAATTATGAAAAGCTTAAAGCTGTCCCTCTAAAATCAGAAACAAGATAAGAATGTCTACTCTTCTCGCTTTTATTCATCATAGTATTGGAAGTCCTAGACACAACAATTAGGTGAGAAAAAATAAATAAAAGGCATCCAAATTAGAAAGCAAGACATAAAACTATCACTATAAGAGAAGTCATGATCCTATATACAAAAAAACCCCTAAAGTCTCCACCAAAAAAGAAACAACTATTAGAATAAATGAATTCAGTAAAGTCACAGAATACAAAATTAACATAGAGAAATCCGTTGTATTTCTATAAATAATGAGGATTCAAGAAAGAGAAATTAAGGGGTGCCTGGATGGCTTAGTTGGTTAAGTGTCCGACTTCGGCTCAGGTTATGATCTTGCGGTTAGTGAGTTCAAGCCCTGCGTTGGGCTCTGTGCTGACAGCTCAGAGCCTGGAGCCTGTCTTCGGATTTTGCATCTCCCTCTCTCTCTGACCCTCCCCTGCTCATGCTGTGTGTGTGTCTCTCTCTCAAAAATAAATAAAAACCATTTTAAAAAACTTAAAAAAAGAAAGAGAAAGTAAAGTATTCCAATTTACAACTGCATCAAAAAAGAATACTTAATAATAAATGTAATCAAGGGAGTAAAAGATTTGTACTCTGAAAATTTTAAGACACTGATGAAAGAAATTGAAGACAACATAAATAAATGGAAAGATATCCCTTGTCCCTGGATTATAATACTGTTGAAATATCCAAAGCAATTTACAGATTCAATAAAATCCCCATCAAGATACGAGTGACATTTTCCATAGAACTAAGACAAAGAATTCTAAAAATTTTATGGAATCCCCAAAGACTGAATAGCTGAAGCAATATTGAGAAAGAAAAACAAAAGTTGGAGGTATCATGCTCCCTGATTTCAAACTATACCACAAAGCTATAATAAAGCATTATGGTACTGACCAAAAAAAAAAAAAAAAAAAAAAAAAGACATGTGGATCAATGGCCTACAATAGAGAGCCCAGAAATAAGTCCACTCATATGGCCAATTAGTCTATGACAAAAGGGGGCCAGAATATACAATGGAAAAAAGACATCTCTTAAAGTAAATGTAAAAAAGTCTCTTAAAAAATGTGTAAGCAGCTACACTCAAAAGAATGAAACCACAGTGCATATCAAAACCACAGTGAAATATAACCTCACACTGATCAGATTGGCTATTATAAAAAAGACAAATAATAAAAAGTGTTGTTGATGATATGGAGGAAACAGAACACTTGTACACTATTTGAACACTTGTACACTATTTGTGGGACTGTAAACTGATGCAGCCACTATAGATAGTAGTATAGGGGGTTCTCAAAATATTACAAATAGACCTACCATATGATGCAGTATTCCACTCTGGATACTTATCCAAAGAAAGTGAAAATAGCAACTCAAAGAGATATATGTTCCCCTATGTTCACTGCAGTATTTACAATAATCATAATATGGAACTGATCTATATAACCATTGATAGATGAACGGATAAAAAAGGTATGCACACATCCGTGTGTGTGCACATGCACACACACACTAGGGAATATTACTCAGCTATAAAAAGCATGAAATCTTGCCATTTGTGATAGCATGCACGGATAGACTTAGAGAGTATTCTGCAAAGTGAAAAAAGTCAGACACAGAAAGACAAATGCTGTATGATTTCACTTATATGCATAATCAAAAAAACAAAAACAATCAAATAAAAGTAAACAGAAACGGGTTCACGGATACAGGAAAAAAAAAAGATTGGTTGCCAGAGGGAAAAAGTCTTGAATGTAGGCAAACTAGGTGGAGGGGATTAAATAGCACAAACTTCCAGTTATGAAATAAATAAATCATGAGGATATAATACACAGAATGAAGAATATGGTCAATAATATTGTAGCCACTTTGTATGGTGACAGATGGTAACTAGTTTTATCATGGGGATCATTTCCTAATCTACAAAAATATCAAATCACTATGATGTATGCCAAAAACTAATAGGATATTGGATATCTATTATATCTGAATAAAAAAAACTGATATGAAACTTAGAAGCATGACGTTAAAGAATAGCTTATAAAGTGAAAATGAGGAGGTTGTTTAACCTTTACAATGATTATTACAAAGGGGGTTCCAGACAGCAGGTAACTGGTTAAAAGTGATTCTCTTATACCATTTTAGGAAGATGACTTAAGTTTCTTATTTATGATTATCAGTAGCACTTACAAGAAATGACCTAACTTAAGTTTTACTTATGTTTATGAAATGTTTAGTTTTGCTTATGTGGTTTAAATGGTTTTGTCCGCTTGAGCGATTTTCAAGACTTGTGTTTATTTTAAGACTCGGTGTCTGCTATACTGCTCTTTATTAAGTCATTGCCTTCCTTACCTACAATACTCATCTAAAATCTCCATGGGGGTGGCTCAGTCAGTTAAGTGTCCAACTCCTGATTTCGGTTCAGGACATGATCTCACAGTTTGTGAGTTCAAGCCCTACATCAGGCTCTGCGTTGAAAACATAGGGCCTGCTTGGAATTCTCTCACTCCCTCCAGGCTCTCTCAAAATAAATAAACTTTAAAACAAAATAAAATAAAATCTCTGTGGCTCCTTCCAGTTCAACAAAGAATAGTCTACTTTTCAAGGGATACATGAGTAGCTAGTACCCAAAACCTTTTTTAAGTCTTGTGTTTTCTGCACACCCACTGATTTTAGTGCATGACACAGAACAATCTTATTTTATAGGACATTGCCAGAAGTAGGTGATCCTGTGCACTAGCACTGACTCCACACCTCCACCACACACATTACCAGCATAACCTCATAGCTTCTTTGTAACTTAGGAAGAAAGGGCACTTCATATTCTCTTGGTTCATTTTGAATGAACCCGGCTCTAGTCTAAGCCTCTGACTTGAGGATTTCCCTAATTACATTTTGAAAAAGATCCCTTATTTTTTCTACATGGAAATGCTTTTGCATATTTGAAATTTCTTAAAGGACTAATAGCAATTAAGTCAGTCTCTAAATATTCAACCTCATTCTCTCTTCTCTTCATACTGCAAAAAATGTCAATCCTATAAATAACGCATCGGCAAGAGTGTACACAATTTGAACCCTTAATTGGATGAATACATTGGAGGCCCACTGATGAAATTTGTTATTAAGTTGCTACCTTAGGTCTTCAGTGAAAAATTTCCAACAGATGTCCTCACTGGGAGCTGTTGTGGGAGAGGCAGATACGGAGTTGAGGATGAATCAAAAGAAAGTTGAAATGGATTTTACCAATAAGATAAGCTAGCTGAGTTACTGTACTCACAAGCATTTCAAGGCACAATGGCAAATCTATCCTTGCCCTCCGGAGATTCTCTGCCACTTCTGACCACTTGACTAAATGGAGTCCAAAAACACCTTTGCTACAAACCTAAGGGATGTCCAATAAATCTCTTAAAAAATATATTCTAGGGGCGCCTGGTGGCTTAGTCGGTTAAGGGGCCGACTTTGGCTCAGGTCATAATCTCATGGTTCATGAGTTCGAGCCCCGCGTCGGGCTCTGGGCTGATAGCTCGGAGCCTGGAGCCTGCTTCAGATTCTGTGTCTCCTTCTCTCTCTGCCCCTCCCCCACTCACACTCTGTCTCTGTCTCTCAAAAATAATAAATGTTAAAAAAAATTTAAAAAAATTCTATTAGATAATCTAATTTACAGCTTGATTATATTTCACTCAGAATCTTGTTAGACCCTCACACTCTTCTTTAATTATTTTGTTTTATCACCATTAGATTGTTAGTTCTTTATTTTAAAAAATTGGGCCGTATTTTCCTTCTGAATCCTACTGGAGTCCTTAATATATTACCAGCTAAATGAATAGTAGACACCCAATAAATGCTTATTCTTTTGAATCGAGTTGAACATACGGTCCTTCAGGATCTAAAACAGCCATTTCAGTATTCCCTGGAGGTTAGCTTCCATTTTCCTTAGTAAATGGAGCAGGAAAAAAGAAAATTACATATATGAAAAGTCAGCATGCTCACAGAACAATAGATAATAAAATACCAGAATGCTGACATTCCTTAGATATCATCTACGGCATTCACTTTGCAGAGGAAGAAACTGAGGAGTACAGCAGTAAGGCTACATGGTCAAGCCACACAACTAAGTATGACTTGAGCCTCTTCTCCACTCTCAGCATTCCAAATTGCTGCATAATTACTTAAAAAGACAAAAAGACCTGGATCTTGCTCTAGAGTCATTTCCTGGCAGTTTGCTCAACATCTTGAGGACTAGTGATTTACAGTGTCTTCAAAGTACTCTCTTTTAATAGGTCTTCAGAAAGATTTGAATGTCTCCTTTCATTTGTCTCACTTTGTCGATGATACCAAGCCATTCTCTGAATTCTCCCATCACAACTGTGCTTCCTGTTTCCTATATGAAACCATGTAGTTCTTATTGTTTCTTCCTACCTAAACAAGCCTAATAATTATGACACATTCCTAGTACTAATACTCACTAGGATGGATTCTCAGGGTTAGTGAAAGGATGAGTAAACCTGCAGAGTTGCTGCTTTAAAAATTTCTCCTAGGGGAGCCTGGGTGGCTCAGTCTGTTAAGCATCCGACTTCGGCACAGGTCATGATCTCACGGTTCCTGGGTTCAAGCCCCGCATCGGGCTCTGTGCTGACAGCTGGCTCAGACCATGGAGCCTGTCTTCAGATTCTGTGTCTCCCTCTCTCTCTGCTCCTCCCCTGCTCATGCTATCTCTCTCTCTCTCTCTCAAAAATAAATAAAACATTAAACATTAAAAAAAAAATTCTCCTATACGAGTGAAGGATCTATCTAGGATCAGATAACTCTCATGGAAACGTCAACCCCCATCAACCAAATAGTAAGAGGCAAGGTCAGAAGACTTTCCATCAATAAGGAAATGCATTTGGGGCACCTGGGTGGCTCAGTTGGTCAAGCGTCTGACTTTGGCTTCGGTCATGATCTCACAGCTCTTGAGTTCAAGCCCCACATCAGGCTCTGTGCTGACAACTCAGAGCCTTGAGCCTGCTTTGGATTCTGTGTCTCCCTCTCTCTCTGTTCCTCCCCTGCTCATGCTCTGTCAAAAAATAAATAAATAAATAAATAAATAAATAAATAAAATTTAAAAAATTTTTTTTAAAAAATAAGGAGGGGCGCCTGGGTGGCTCAGTTGGTTGAGCGTCCAGCTTCGGCTCAGGTCATGATCTTGCGGTTTGTGGGTTCAAGCCCCGCGTCAGGCTCTGTGCTGACAGCTAGCTCAGAGCCTGGAGCCTATCTTCTGATTCTGTGTCTCCCTCTCTCTCTAATCCTCCCCTGCTTGCGCTATCTCTCTCTGTCTCTCAAAAATTAAAAAAAAAACCATTAAAAATTTAAAAAATACAGAAAAAATAAAAAAATAAGGAAGTGCATTTGAAGAGGAATAGGAAGAGCTAGAAATGACAAAGCTATTACATAGAAACTTGGCAACTTTCATCTACCCAGATTGTTAGGTATTTCTGAAATGCTCATTTTCCATCACAGATTCTTTGCAAGGAAAACATGTCTAATGATAGCAGTTGGAGAGGTTCTAAGGAGATAAGAGTTTTTAATGGTAATTGGTCCTTTCTCATCACTCTAATGTGTAATGGAATGCTTATACCATGTAACAACACTTTCTGTCCAGGCTTGACACAGTGGTGTCATGAGCATTAATTAAATCCTGCCCTTGTGCTTCATTAGTGGATCATGATGTTGGCTCGTCAGAGGAACTACAGGTCTTTACAAAGCATTAAAGATTGTAAAAGTCCAAGCATCCATTTTGATTGTACATTGTCTGTGGATCCCAGTTAGCCATCTACCATTAAGAGATTCCACTTCCAAGTAAAGAAAAGTGGGATGTAGATTTTGAGAGCAGACAAATGAATCATGGCAGGATAACAGACACCAAATGTAATGGAAGCTACAGAACCAGATTTGCAGAGATTTCAGCTACAAGGGAAAAAAAGGAAAAGGGAGAAGAGATTTCTTTTTGGTAGTATAACTTAATTTGGTCTCACAATGCTTGTATTGATCTCATTGTTAATACTTTCTTCCTTCAAACTCAAGCAAAAGCAAGAGTATTTATGTAATATGTTCTTAAAAGCAAATTTTACAGCCAGCTCTTAAAGTAGAATATGTTATAAATGAGGAGAATAATTGGCCTAAATGACAATAATCATTTTAGCACAAGATCATCAGGGTGGGGTACTCTGAATCCATGTTGAATTTCCAATATAGTAAAGCTTTTCAATAATCTGCATTTAGATCCACTGACCTGCCTCAATAAATCTAAACCTTGTCTCAGTCACTGTTGGTATTTAATTCTGGAAAAGAAGTGCCATAAGAACTTCAACACTAAACTGATTTACTCCTCAGCCTTAGGGTAAAAATAAACACAGCCATCCCAGATCAATGGCATATCTAAATACGTCCATGGGAAAGCTTTATCAGAATTCCATTTGTAACAGTATCTGAAAGATCTCCTCCTGAGGAAGCATTTCTGCTCACTCCCATAGCTCTAGATCACCTCTGATCCCCAGATGCTCCAGATCCCTGTGTTGAGCCTAGCCTCTGACTCAGCAGTCACCTTGGAAATTGGACCCAGACTATGCAATGGATTCATCACTCCTGATTTTTACCTTATTCTTTCCCTGAAATGACTTCCCGGGGACTCAATCTTCCCTATTCATGAACTTTGATTATGCAGTTAACATTGTTCTATTGCTAGTCTCCTCTTCCCCATATCCAGTTCTAGGTATCCCCAAACAACATTGCTACTCTCCTCCTTGTAGGTCCTTTTGAGAACTACATTCCTTAATCCAGAGGCACTCTATCTTCTGTTTTCAAATTTAATAACTCAGAGGAATGTGATAATTAACAAATACTTGTGGAAGGAATGAACAAAATAACTGAATGAATGAATGAATGAATGAATACCAAGAGCACTGTGTTGAGATTAGAAGACCTGGTTCAAGTCCTGACTTAACCACACTCTGACTATAGGATCTTGAACTACAGTTAATTTTTTGAACCTCAGTGCCTTAGTCCATTCAGGCTGCTATATCAACCAGGTGCTTAAAATAACAAGCACTTATTCCCTACAGTCCTAGATCAAGGCACTGACAGATTCTGTTCCTTGTTTGCAGAGAGCTGTCTTCTCACTGTGTCCACACATGGTCAAGAAGGGAAACTTTGGTGCTTCTTCTTAAGAAACCCAATTCTCTTCTGTGGGCTCTACCTCCATGGCCTCATCTAAAGGGAATCACCTCCCAATACCATCTCACTGAGGCTTAGGTCTTCAAAATATAAATTTTGAGGAGACACAAATATCCAGTCCATAACACTCAGATTCCTTTTTCTCTTACCAATAAAATGAGTATAAATACCTCCTCTACTTATCTCACACTTTAGGTGAATCTGACCATATGTTTTTAAAACTATAAAGCGCAACCAAAATATTTTATTGTTATTAGAGAACCTTACATATGAACTTTCATTCAGTTAATATTCATTGAATGCTTCCTGAGCAAACTTCTACAAAGCCAAAAGCAAGCAGTGGCCTCAGCCTTCCAAAGGGTTTAGTCTGCAGAAAAGACCAAAAGAAAACAAAAAATCACACTAAGCCATTTCTTGTCTAGAGGTGTCCCAGTCCTAGAGAAGTGAAGATATTTCCAGACAGAGAGAACAATTTGACAAACAGAACCTGGAGCCATTTGTCATTCTACTTGACACTGTTCCCTCTGTTTATAATATCCCCTTGTTCTCCACCCTCCAACTCCTCAGTGCCTACATCTGGAAAATTTTGGCTTATCTTTTCACACCCAGCCCAGATATGATCTCTGAGGGTTTCGTGTCACAGTAACAGATTACATGGGGGTTGGAGAGAGTGGTCAGTAAGGAGGCTAGAAATATTGTTACTCGATGCCAGATATGCCTGACACCACAGGATGTAATAGAACCAAATATAACCAAGACATTACCACCAGGCAGATGGCAGAGAAGTGGAACATTCATTCATTTACAAAAAAAAAAAAAAAAGTTAAGACACTTGCCAGGTGTTGTACTAGATACAGGGAAACTTATATCTTATTGGAAAATGTCAGACTATGCATGTTAACAAACTAAGAAATATATATTTGAAAAACACAATGTCAGCATTATACCAAGTGGGAAATGAAAGTTAGATTTTATATCTATGACATGTGAACATTCTATATAGGAAATTTCTGTCAGTTTGGAAAGCACTCCTGAGGCGTTATTCAGAGGAACTAGATCCCAACCTAGTTCACAGCTATAACAATCTGTACCATAGCTGAATTATGACAGAGGGTCAATATGTGCAACCTCTAATGCACAGGACACAGTGCAGGACCCAGGGCTGGAGGGCTGGGGGGATAAACACAAAGGCGTCCTCCACACCATCGCAGAGCTTACACTCTAATGCATCAAAGCCCAGCTTTTAAATTTCAAAGACTAAAAATACCTTTAAATATTGACTGAGATCAGTATCATTCTATTCTGTAAAATACTTTCACATCAGAATTAGAGCAAACGTATTATCAAAAAACATTAATGAGTAAGCAGGTCTGTAAGAAAAAATGTCTGCAGTGTTCTTATTTTTTTCATGTTCCCACTAACCTCAATAATTTTGTCACCAACTGACCTTAGCTTCCAGATTTGGGGTTGAAGAACACTGTTCTAAGAAACACTGTTCTTAGATCCCTACTTCCAAGGTACAGAATTAAGTCAGTCTGGAGGGACAAGAAAAGGGCAGAATTACTTACTCTTATTAATAATGTAGTGATGCCAGAAAAAAAATGTTTCGAACAGATCAAAATATATTTGAGATCACTCCCTTCTACCTTCCCTTCTGCATCTCTGTCCTACCTCTCATCAAAACTTCGGTGTTCTCCAACTGCCATATGCCCCGTTTCCAAAGTAAATAATCCTTGTTCTCAAATGACTTATTGAACTCTCTGCAAATCAAATCTCCCATCCTCCGTGCAAGGGAACTCAATTGCTTAAAGAAAAGGAATAAGGGTGAAACAACCCTCCCAGATGTTTTGCATTTGTAAAGGAATTTTTATTGTTTTTCTAATTATAAAAGTAATTCACGCTTATTGTGGAAAACATGCAAAATATAAAACAGTATGAAGAAAGAAACAAAAATTCTCAAAGACCGTAGGATATTTGCATTTCTGAGAGAGACTATTGACAGATATATTCAGTCAGTGTAGATACATTGGGGGTCTGCAGTGTTTTCAGGGGATTATGATGAGAACTTTGAAAAAAAAAATCAAAGTAAGGCAGAACCAGATCTTATCCTGAAGTAACTTAGACTGTAGTATCCAAATTATTCTATTATTAATGAATTAAAACTCAACAAATGCTCAACACATTTCAAATGGAGAGTTTAACCCTAAGCTTTGTTGAATTCTATTTTAAAGCCAAAAAGACATGAAGGTTCAGCTTTGAAGCTGAGCTCACTGCAGGACATTTCAAACATGAGTGCTAAATTCTCTTCCACAGGATCTGCCCACCTTGGAAAGCATAAAGCAGAGAGAAGGGACTATTACAAACTATGTTCTCCTTGGACAAATATCTCATTTTCCTCTTATATTCACTTTCTTTCTAGAACTTTCACAAGAAAGTGGAGTCATCTAATATGAACTCTAAATTCCCCTCCTATTTCTGTTTTTTAAAATATCATTTCAGGGGTGCCTGGGTAGCCCAGTAGGTTAAGCATTTGCCTTTGGTTCTCAGGTCATGATCTCATGGCTCGTGAGTTCAAGCCCTGCATCAGGCTCTGTGCTGACAGCTCAGAGCCTGGAGCCTGCTTCAGATTCTGTGTCTCCCTCTCTCTCTGCCCTTCCCCTATTCATGCTCGACCTCTCTCTCTCTCTCTCTCTCTCTCTCTCTCAAATATAAACATTTAAAAAATTTAAAAATTAAAAATTAAAAAAATAAAATATCATTTCAAATTCATAACTATCCCCAAGGGATACTTTCATTTATATACAGTAAATTACATTTGGTCTTTAATTCTATGAGTTTTGATAAATTCATGGTGTTATATAAACACCAAAACAATCAGCTATAGAACCATTCATCAATACCTCCCCCAAATTCCTTTGTGCTACCGTTTTCAGTCTAGCAATCTCGGGCAACCACTGATCTGATCTTCATCCATATAGTTGTGCCTTTTTCAAAATGTTATATGAATGAATCTGACTTCTTTTACTTACCATAATGCATTTGAGATCCATCCATGTTATTAGGTGTATATATGTAGTTAAGCCTGTCACCCACGGATCCCCTCAGTCAACTCAGCAGAAGCCAAGATATTAGTAAGATTGTCCAGAACATACTATAGAGAACTCACTCATGTAATGACTAAATATGACATACATGGGAGACGGACAATGTTCTTGAAAATTCTATACCAAGAGAAATACTACCATCTTGAATCAAAGGCAGAGAGAACAAACTGAAGCTGCTATATCCCTTACTGAATTCCTAAATGCAGTCAACAGGCTGATAAAACCACTCAGCTGCAGATATATACTACCTTTCATATGAGAGGAAGCATGATTTCTAGGGGTGGGACCTTGAGCCCAGAGGCCAAAGCCATAAGCCACAGAGTGTTCACTCCTAGGCCTTCAAATCTAATGCATTTTTTTCCCAGTTGGATTTCAAAACTTCTTGGGACTTATGACTCCCTTTTGCCTTTCATTTTCTACCGTTATATAGAGCAAATCTAAAACTGCTATCCTGTATGTCTGCCCCATCACTGTTATTTAGAAGCAAATAACCTGTTTTCTAGTTTTTCAAGTTCACAGATAGGAATTTTGAGTATATGGATTATAGTCAGAGTCTCACCCTTTCCTGATTTAGATGATTCAGGTGATGACATTCAGGACTTTGAGATGATAAGATTTAGAGGAAAGTAAGGACTTTGAGTTGACACTACAATGAGTAGAGACTTTCTTTGACCTTGGAATGGGGTGAATATATTTAGCATGGATATGAATGTATACGCGATGGATGTGAATCTTTAGGGACCAGAGGGAAGACTGTGGTTAGCAGAGTAATGGCCTTCCAAAGATGTCCATGTCTTAAGTTCTCAGAATTTGTGAATATGTTATTTTGCAAGGCAAAAAGGACTCTGCAGGTATGATTAAGTTAAAGATCTTGAGATAGAGAAATAATTCAATTTAACCACAAGGGTATTTGTAAGAGAAAAAGTCAAAGTCAAAGGAAAAGATGTGAACCTGGACGTGGTAAGACAAAGGATACAGCAATGAGGCAAGGAATATAGCTAGCTTCTAAAAGCTAGACAATAATACAAGGAACAGAATCCCCTCTAGGTCTTTGAGAAAGAATGCAGCTCTGGTAATCATATGTAGAAAGGCTTTTCCAAACTTTCCCACTTCTAAATTATAAAGGCAGGTCCCTATGTTTTCTTTTGGTAACATGTATTTTTTCAACATTTATATAATGGTATAATTTGGAACTTAATATATAACGTGAGAAACAGATTATCTTTTTCAAATGGGTATCTAATTGTCCCAACACCTTGTATTAAAATGTCTACATTTTCTCACTTGGTTTGCCATGCTACATTATATATACACATTTCAAATGCATTTCTTCTACGTCTAGAATTTTTATTCTGTACACTTTTTATCTGCTCATGAACCAAATCCATGCCATTTTAATTATGCAGGTTTTATAATATGTTTCTTATTGTTTTAATATTTGATATAACTAGCACTCTCTTAATCTGTCCAGGCTGCTATACCAAAATACCATAGGTTGGGTGGCTTACCAACAACAGCAATTTATTTCTCACAGTTGCAGAGGCTGGGTAGTCTAAGACAAGGCACTAATTCAGGGTCTAGTGGGAACCCACTTCCTATTTCATAGATGGCTGTCTTCTTACTGTTCTCACAACATAGAAAGGATAAGGGAACTCTCCGGAGTCTCTTCTAATAAGGGCACTACTTTCACTCCTGAGTGCTTCAACCCCATAACCTAATCACCTCCCAAAGACCCCACTTCCTAATTCCATCACATTAGGAGTTAGGGTTTCAACATATCAATTTGGGGGGATATATTCAGTCTATAGCACCCCCATATTGGTTTTCTTTACCAGGGTTTCTATGGCTATTTTTTGAATGTTTGCTATTCTAATTTTATAAATAACTTATTTATATCCATAAAAATTGATGACATTTTAATAGGATTGCATTAACATTTTCCATTACCTTACAGATATTTGACATTACTATATTTATTCTTCTACCCTGAGAACATTTTCATTTATATTTCATTCCTTACTGTATACCAACTCATACTGATTCAAACTACCTATGAATATTCAGATAATACCACTACTTACAAGAATACCTAGCCCTGAAATGAAGAAAAAAATGTATGTTTCTCCTTTGGCACATTCTGGAAGGGTCACCAAGTTATAGACAAAGTATTCTTCTTTCATTCTTCTATTCTTGTCTTCAGAGGAGAAATGCCTTCATTTTTTATTACTGAGTTAGTGCCAGGATGCTTCTAATTTCAAAACATACATGCCGATCCATCAGGAGTTCCAGATTAGTAAAATGTCCTTATTAAACGAAAGACCTCATCAAGCCTCATTAAAATTCACGTGTTTGCAAGTGTAACCAAAATGTCCTCTTCCTCAACAGTGGGAGGGTCTCAGTTTTCCCTTAGGCCACTTTACATTTTGGTTTCTCTCCGAAGACACCAAAATAAGGTTTGTCAGACCTTAATTTGCAACTGTTGCATGTAATAGTCATTGTAGAGTTTCTGTGATGATCTGGCATCCAGTGTCATGGAGTCATGTTTTTTACCCCAACACCCCCTGGTTTTTTACAGGTGTATGAAAATCTTACTACAATCCCTCCCAACACAAACCCCAACACTTGTGTTTCAGTTCCTGCCCAACAGGGGATGTCCATACCTAACAACTTCCCCCCACCAAGGTAATAAAAGGTTGTGCCCATGCTATCTCATGGCTCCTTTTAAGTCCTAACCAATCCCGGTGCTTCCCTGTATGGCTCTCTGTGGTATGCGATGCTGCCTCCTCCTGGGAACTCTGGGTAATGATCTCTTCTTTCAAAGGCAGCTTTGTTTCTGTCATCTTACCATACCTGCCTGAAACAAACCCCAAGTACACTTTAAAGCCATATAACCTCTGCTTTCCTTCTGCTCTGGGAGCTCTCCTTTCTGTCCACCTCAAATACTGCTTTGCTTAGAGCTTTAATGGCAGTGAAACTATCTATTTGCATGAGGTCATTAGCATAGTTTTTGTTTTTGTTGTTTCTGTTGCTACTTAAGCTCTTCTCCAACACTGCTACGCCACAGATTTCAGGTGCCAATACATCCATCCAAGAGGCAAAAATTGTCCCACAGAATTCCTGTGCCCCATAATGGCAGGGTATGTTAGTATTTTCATGGAGTCCCCATCTTCCCGGGTACAGAGCTGCCTCCGAGAGAGATGAGCTAATAATTTCTGTTCTGCCTCATGCTTTATAACAATCCACTGTTCCCTTCCCACATTCATGCCTAGTTGCTTAGATTGACCCACCATGCCCAACAACTTTGTTCTTTCAGTGAATTTTCCTCCATGGAGATTCATTTGGCCATCCTACCCACCTGTAATCTACCCTACATGCCCACTATGGCCTCATATCCATATTTGTTCTATCAATAACGAAAATGTTGTTGTTAATGGCTAATCCCAATTATCAGCAAGGTTTAAGTTATCTTTTAAGGACACTTATATAACTTTACAAATAAACAAGTCAGCATACCCTAGTCTCAGCGCCTGCTCATCTAGAACCTACATCTCATAACCATTCGTTATGTGCCATTCATTTAATATATTCATGTTATAATTTGAGTTATTTAACAGATCTATACCGTACATGAATAAGATTATCCTAATAAAAATGGGAAAAGTGTCTGCCATTTCTACAAATTATTAGTCTAGTAAAGGACTTAGGGCTAGAGCTGAGTTTTCCATCTCCCTTTTCCAGTTAAAAGTCACGACTTTATACTCAACTAGAAGTTGTGAGATGTGAACCGTTGTCTATAAAGAGGATATAGAATGTCAAAGAAAAGGATCTTTTTGTGTGTTTTTAAGATCATGACTTATGATACCAAAATGAAAAGCTCCTGGCAAGGAATAGGGTTCATCTCAAGGGTCCTGAGAAGAATATGTTTTCATAAAGTGCCAACATGATAGAGATTTCAACTGAAATCTGAGAAAAAAAAGAGGAAATGCCTATCTTGCACCATAAAATGCTGCCCTTGGAGGTTAGTAGGTATGAAGTAGGAAAAAAGAAACAAACAAACAATGGAAGAGATGCCAAGTAACTCACAAAAGGAAATAACAGGGAAGAGAATCAAAAGGTTAATCTGGCAACTTCAAAGTGTCTATAGCAATGAAAGATGTATGGGTAATAAACAAGATAAACCTGAGATGTTTAGCCCAATGAAATCCTTGTATGTTCATGAATGTCACTGGAACTTGGCAGAATTATTGGCAAATGATAGTTGAAGGAAAACATATCCTGCCTGAAGGAAAAAAACTCATAGAGAGGGAGCATTTCAAGAATGTCTAAACCTAAATCGAAGCCCAGGAAGCTGGGTCAGAATCATACCATCAAGCATTTGGATGAAGATAACAGGAAAGCCAAATAGATATGCCATTGTAATCGTGGCAGCTAGAGACAGAAGTCAATAATGGCATGGTGGAAAGGCGGCCACCATTGGAGTTCAGCAGTTATGACTCTTGCCATCTCGCGACTTAGGCTTTCAAAGGGTTTAACAGGCCACAAAGAGCTTTTCCAATCCAGATGAATAGAGAAACATGAATAGAGGAATATAATCATGGTATAAAAGTTTGCAAAATGTCCCAAATCTTGATCCACTGATTGTATGTAAGTAATGTGCCAGGGACTAGTCATAATGGGGCAGAGGGGGGTATTCTGAGGCTGAGATCATGAAGGCAGGTAGTGGAATGTACATGGAGGAATGAAAAAAAGAGTTTAAGAGGAAAGATAAAAGTACCAGCCTTGTTCCTCAGTTTTACCTGGAATTAGTCCTGCATCCCATACAAAAGCAGTTGAACCTGATTTTGGCCTACTTTCTACTTGGGAAAGTAAAATTACCAACAGTTCCTTGTGTACCAAGACAAAAAGGAGGAAAAAGGTGGTGCTTTAAAATGATAGCTGTTTCCATATACTCTATATATGTGTGTTCATGAGAGGTACGTGGAGAGAGGAAACTAGGGCCATGAAGGACAACTACTGTTTTCAGAGAGAAAACACCATTAGGAGCCTGGTCCAGGTAGACCACTGGGCAAATTTTGTTTTCAGGGTTAGGTTGACCACTGAGCAAAGTTTGAGAGCCAGAGACCAAGAAAGTAGAATTTAAATGGTTCCACAGAATAATAGAATAGTTCTGTCTTCATTTCAAAAGTGGAATGTCTTGAGAATTCATTGAATTTAGGAAGTCATTTTTCCCTTTCCTTATTATGGATGCAGACTACACAGTTCTTCAGAATTACTGTTTGGGAGGTTCTTCGGGGGGGGGTGTATGGGTATATGGGTGTTTCAAAGATTTCTCTCAGAGGACTAGGACTTGAGGCTGGAAGCTGGCAGGAAAAAGAAGCCATATATTGTACTGACACTGGGAGAAAAACTTAACCAAGGAGGACTGGACCACAAACTCCAAAGCCCGCTAAAAGTGTCATTGCACGTCTCCCGACTATGTGATTACATTAGGCTCTAGAAAATCCTCTGCAGTAGATTGCTGTATTTTGTATACTAGTGTAAGGAATAGTTGAACAGAGGACTAAATCTAAAAGGAAAAAAATGGATCCTCCTGAAATGTACAATATTAACACTAGAAAGACAAAAGAAGGGGCTTATGTTTTAAGGAGAAATGACACTGGAAATTGAAGCTATCCATGAGAAAGGAATGCAAAATTTAGGGAAAAAATACAGAATGTGCAGTCAAATTTGAATTTCATATAAATAATGTATTTAGTATAAGTATATCCCATGCAATATTTGAGATATACTCATACTAAAAATTGTCATTTATTTGAAGTTCAAATTGAGCATTCTGTATTTTATCTGGCAACCTTAACATGAAGAAACTCCTATTTTTCCTTTCTTGACTTGGAAAACAGTATTACATTATCACCCATCTTCAATTTCCTACCACCAGTTAAACTTTGCTCACAGTTGGTGAAGTATAATGCACATAACAGTTGCTTGTTGGTATTGCTCAGGACAGATTAAGGATTAAATGATGGGCAGGAGAGACCCTTGGGATGAGTCAGAGGAGGAAAGGTAGGGCTTGCTTCACCCACCTCTGCTGAAGCCACTAACTCTTCAAGTCTAGTAGTGACTGTGCCCCAGAAAGAACTCTAAGGCAGAGCTCAAGCCACAGTTGTGGATCAGGTGACATCAGATAAGCAAAATGGAGCCTCAAAGGGGAGTAAATTCTAGGCCCTGCTAGTAATGTGACAGACTACAAACAACTTAGCCAAACTCATGTTTTAATAATTTAGCTCCTTGGGGCACCTACGTGGCTCATTCGGTTGAGCGTCCGACTTCAGCTCAGGTCATGATCTCGCGGTCCGTGAGCTCAGAGCCTGGAGCCTGCTTCGGATTCTGTGTGTCTCCCTCTCTCTCTGCCCCTCCCCCACTTGTACTCTGTCTCTTCCTCTCTCTCTCTCAAAAGTAAATATATACTAAATTTTTTTAAAAATAATTTACCTTCTTCACCAATTACTCCATGAAAATAAAGTTTTTATCTGTTGCACATGTTGTTGAGAAAAATTTTCTTTTCCTCCAATGGAAACTTTTTTCTAGCTTAATAATATAGACCTGTGTTATCTAATATGGTAGCTACTAGCCACGTGATTACTAAGCACCTGAAAAGTAGCTGATCAGCACTGGGAAATGCTGTAAGTATGAAATATACATTGGATTTCTAAGACTTAGTGTGGTAAAAGGAATGTGAAATAACATTGATAATTTTAGATTGAATGTTGAAATGATAACATTTTGGCATACTGATTTAAGTATGTATCAAAACTAATTTCGCCTGTTACTTAATTTCTTTTACATGGCTAGCTACTAAAAAATTTAAAATTATATGTGTGGCCTGCAAAACATCCTTCTATCAGTGCTGTTATAGACCCTACCCTCAGCTGTCAGAGCTAGAAGTGACCTAAATGGTGATCCAGTTTAGCTCTATAATTTAGCTGGTGAGAAAAGCTAAGCCTGGAGGGTGAAGCACCTGGCCCCAGTCACCTAGCTAATTAATGAAACAGGACTAGAACTCAAGTCATGACAGGCTAGTATGTTCTAATTTCCACATTATTTTTCTAGTGCTTAGTATCTCAACCTATTATAATAAAATTTCCCCCAAAATCTACAGTGTGGAAGGATCCTTAAAGATCAAGGCAATTGTCCTGTGTCACTGAGAGGCTTTCATACGATAAGAATTCCACTTTGTCCTGATCAGATGGAAGAAACACCAGTGGTGGATAATTTTTATTTTTTAAAAGAAAGTGTGTTTTAAAATGCACTTATAATAATTATCATTTTACTGTAAATAAAACTATTTTATAACAATATATAAAAACGTCACAAGCAGCATATTTATATATGTGGCCACAGAGTAAAGGTAAATAGTGCTGAACCCTCACAAAAACATACAAAATCTAATGAAGTCTGACAGCATTCTCTCTTTAACTTATACCTTCTGGAATAATGACCATCTTAAACTGCAAAGCACTCTTACTCTATTACCTCTCCCACAGCTTTAGTGACTAGAAAAATAAAACATTACCTGATATGAGTCACTCATACATATTGGATAGTCAATTAAAGCTTATTTATATAATATTAACAGCAGCATACATGCCATGATATCTTTTCTAATTGTGGAATTTCATGAAATGATCCAGGTAGAAATCCAACAATCTTGCTCTTAAGGCAGATTCCAAGCAGTAGAACATTTGAAGATAATTATAGAAGTCAAAAAAACAAACAAACCACAAGCCACTTAATGAATTAAGTTATTTATTGTCTATACACTCACTTGGATGCTAATACAGTCTGAATGTGTTCCCTCATAAATCCTATGTTGAAGCCTAACCCCCAAGGTGAAGGTATTAGGAGGTGGAGGCTTTTGGAAATGATTTGTCAAGAAGCTTCTGGAGTAGTGCCTTGTAGAAGTGACCTGAGGGAGCTCCGTTGTCCCCTTCCACCACGTGAGGGTACAGTGAGAAGACAGTTCTCTGTAACTGGAAAGAGAGCCTTCAGTAGAACCCAACCAAGCTGGCTACCATTCCTGATCTTGGAGATCCAGCCTCCAGAACTGTAAGAAATAAGTTTGTGTTGTTTATAAGCTCCCATCCTCCCCAATGCAGTCTGTTGTATTTTATCATATCAGCCCAAATGTACTAAGCCAGACCCTTTCCCCCACCAACTCCACCTGCCCTATGTCTTCAATAGGCCCACAGTCATAATGCATTCACATGTATTTTTGAGGACTTGCAGCACAATGAGCAGTGTTTCAGGTGCTGGGAATACCAAGCCAAACAAGTCAAGGACAGTCTGTTCCCCCCCTTGAGAGCTAACCTTCTATGGCTGCACCTGATTTCCTTACTTCCTAAAATAACAGTCCTCTAAGCAGCTTTCTTTCCTTATTTTGGCTTCATGCATATGATGATCTTCCTCAATTCATTGACCCAACTCTTTCATTTATTCTTTCCAAATGAATAGATTCTGCCCAGCCTGGGTCATAGGCCCTTCACCATCCTGTGACCTCGTAAGGGTCCTTGGTACTCTTGAATTAAGACTTCTTCCACATTCCACATTAAAAGATTTCTAAAATTTTGGCCTAGCCCCTCCCTTCCACTGGGTCAGAGGAGCCTCTGTCCATTGCTACAAACTAAGCCTTCCAGTACAGGACCCCTACCTGCACCTTCCCTAATGCTTCCACAATATCCTTTTCCTCCCTCCACTGCCTGAAAACCAGCACTTCTCTTATCTTCTCTGCTTTTATCTTAGCAAAGCCCTGTCTGCCCTGAGACCACCCTCATTTCATGTTTACTGCTACAGCTGGCATTATTTCAGCTGGTACTTAATGATTTCTTCACACCATAATGCTTTCTTCCTTAGCTGACATCTAAGCACAGATCCATATGCCTTCTGTGCCAGGGAATAAGATTTCTGAGAAATACAAATATAATCAGAATGCATCGTCTTTGATAACAGGGGTATTATCCAATTACAAACTCAGGGCTTTTAGAGATTTCATTTCAAACCAATATCTGCTCCTTAATTAAAATAATCTCATAAGCATTTTCCCATTTAAAAGAGTAACATGAAATATTAATTACTTATATTAAAAGTAAACAACTGAAAGCTAATAAATTTACAAATTCAATTACCACAAAAACCATCAAGTGTCTTTTTGTTTAATTGCTACGGATTACCCTTTAGACATCATAATGGAATTAATAGAACATTATGGTAATCAATGGAAATTGATTAACTGATCAATCAGCTGAACATGGTTAGATTCTTTAACCTCCAGACACTATTATTTACACCTCAGCCATGCCAGAGCAAGCACCTAGCAAACAGATATGAGAGGCACACAACCGGGATAGAGGGAGGACGTTTGGACATTATCCAAAGTTCAGTGTGGGGTGATGTGGCTTTTGCATATATATGGAGCATGTCACCCTTGAAGGGTAAGCATTATGCTGCTCATTAATATATTATCAAGGTCTCTTCATAAATGAAAGAAACACAGTCATCCTTCATGGATGAGCTATTGCATTTATTCCTGAGGATTTATTAAAAATTAACACTCTATCACTTGACATTTTTGGTATCTGCCAGCACCTCAAAACACAGAGTGATAAATACTGGCACAAAACTTTTTAAAAAATGCTCTGAATATGTAAAGATGTCTAAGATAAACATGGCCCTCCCCCTCTCTCACCATCAAGCATCCCCTTTCACTCCCTCCTTCTGGGTTTTTTCTACTCTCTGCTTGCCATCAGAACATTTTTTATAACACATGTGAGACTCACAAGCTCTTAGAAAGCAGGATGTATTTTTGAGACAGGAAAGTATTAATGTCAACATCACAAATAGTCTACGCTATAAGTTTATAAAAGCAATGAGACTGCTCTGTCCTGATGTGTAATCACATCCTTCCATAGACCTACGATGTGCAGTTGGAGCTGATGCTGCAGAACGAAACCAGAAAACCAGGACAAGGAAGTAGCAGTGGGTCCATAAGTCTCTGTCTAACCCGTTGTCCATTTGGCACAGGACCCTGGCTATAGCACTGGCCCTGAACCTGCCTAGTTTAGGTTGACATGTGTTTGAAAGAGTAGCAATGTTTCCCCCAGATAGTCTCCTCTTTCTTAATTGACAAAGAATGTTATATTCATTAATCTAAACATCTAGAAATGATTTTCAGTCTTATACTATAATTCTCAGTAAAGCAAAACCCACAATTCCTATAATATTGTATTAAGAGTATTAGCTACTATTATTAAACTAACACCAAGTGCCAATTACTTAATAGGTACTTTGCATCTATGACTCACCCTCCTCCTTACTCACTTTATTCCGCCAAGGCTGACTCTCTCCCTCAGTCTTTAGGGGCTCCAGGCATCCACGGTGTAGTTACCCAGAACATCCTAATGCTTTAGAGTCAACATTTTCCTCTTTTTCAGGTCTTAGATTAAAAATCACATCTTCAGGGAAATCTTCCAGACCAATATACGAAATTAGTTATTACTACTTATACTCTTGATTGTTCCTTCCATTCTTCCTTCACAGCACTTATTATTGAAAATAATTATGTGCATATTTTAATATTGCCTCTTTTCTGGAATACGCTTTATGAGGGCAGGAAAATGTCTTATTTACCATTATGTCACCACTACCTAGAATTGTTCCTTAGATCCTAAGTGCCCAATCAATAATTATTTTAAGAATATATTTCACAAGAACCCTTTGAGGTAGGTAAAGTAGAAGCTGTAATAACCAATCTTCACTTAAACTGCATCAGTGATACTTTCAGCTTCGAGTCATAGAAAAATTTCAATCTCAAACAGTATAAATAATACAAAACCTGCTTTTCCCCATGTATAAAAAAGCACAAAGGTAGGGTAAGCTCCAGGGTTGATGGACTCTGTAGCATAGGGATATCATCAAGGACTCTTTCTTGAGAATATCACTCACACTGTCATGCTCTGTAAGTCAGCTCTGCTATTGGGCTGGCTCCAATCAAGGTCACACAATGACTGCCCCAGTTTCAGGTATCAGATCTAGACAGGACAGTTTAGGACACAATTGTCCAGATAGAAAGGCAAAGATGAGCAAAAAGTAGCAGAGGCTTATTTATCAGTAGATAGGAAATCACTGATAACCAAACCTAAACAAATTATTCAGCTCTTATACCAAACGGTGTGCCAGAAAGGAAGACAGCTTGTCTTACATTCAGGCTGCCAAAAACAAAAACAAAAACAAAAAACAAAAAACCCCACAAAAACAAAAAACATAGACGGGGTAGCTTAATAGAAATTTATTTCCTGCAGTTCTGGAGACTGGATAGTGCAACATAAAGTGCTGGTGCATTCAGCTCCTGGGCTGACTTTTTGGTTTGCAAGGTGAGGATCCTCAATGGTTTATAGAGAGATGCCCTCTTAGTGAATGGCAGAGGGAAAGAACTCTTGTCACATCCTCTTATAAGGGCATCAATACCACCACGGGTGGGGAGGGGGACGCTTCAAATCCATGACCTTATCCAAACCCAATTATCTCCTAAACACCCCATTTCCAAATGCCATAACCTTGGGGACAAGGGCTTCAACATATGTATTTTGACAGGATGTAAACATTCAATCTATAGCAATGCCCAAAGCAGGACACTAGACATCATTAGTATTCCCAAATAAAACTAAGTCCTTTTTGTTACCTCCTCTGTTAATAACATAAGACCTCAGGAAACTCAAAAGTAGCACTTCACCAAGAAAGGGTGAGATACCCCTGGATGGAGGAGGGGAATGCAAGGTGATCACAGGCAGCCGGGAAAGACAATGACACCTGAGCAAACAGTGCCAGAAGTGGGCTGCCGATTAGAATGGACTTGCAGAGTCACAACCGCACGGCTGCTGGACAAAGGTAGAGCAAGAGAAGAGGTAGGCTGTACATCAAGTGCTGAGCTTGTCAGAGGTCTGTTAAAGGCCCTCTGTGTGCTTGCTCATTAGCAAGGCTCTCAGACTCATCTTCCCTCTCCTTCCCGTGTTGGGGGAAGTGAATGCTGGTCAGCTGAGGAAAGCAGCTGTTGGATATACTGATTCTGCGGAAGAGCTGAAATGATTGGATCTTTCACAGTTGCTTATATTCCCATTAAAACTAAGCAAAACCAATAAGGTTGGTGGAAGCACAATGTGTCATGGAGTCAAAAATGACAGTTATGCTCTATTTAAAATAGCTGTGAAAATGCTGTAGGTCAAAAGGACAGCACCGCGGTCAAGCCAGAGGAAGTAGATTTCTTCTCTGAATGGTAAGAACTTAGCAATTTGAGTATCTAGCACTATCTGTACATACGGCAATGTTGGGCAATAGACCATTATTTTTCTTCAGAGAACAAGCAATGTGTTTGAAGACTGGGCACCCACTGCGTGCTTACACTGCAGCATGGGCTATAGGAGACAAAAAAGAGAATAGCACGCCGTCAGCCCCAAGAAAAACAATTTGAAAAGAGCCACTTTACAGCAGTAAAAGTCAGTGTTAAATCACAGGGTACAGATCATCAGTACTGTGTAATTCCAATATAAACTGGTGTCATCAAGAGAGGCTTCATGGAAGAAGTGGGATTTAAACAGTGACCACGGTTAGAGGTACCATGTACTTCAGACACTTCTCACTATTCTCCTTTCTCCTTATCTAATGGGAGCCTTAGCAAGCTCAGAGCTCTTCTACTTTTGAAACAGGACATAAATTCGTCTTTCTTCTCCCCCCATCAGAATATCTTAAAATTCCCAAAACTATTCTGTTGGTGGGGGGAGGAGGGATACAGGAAATTTGCTTCGGGTAAATGGAAACTCCAGTCCATAAACACATGTGAAGCTGTATATTCTAAGCCTTAGAAAGAATGAGAGTCTCAAGAGGGCAGAAGAAACAGTGCTCTAGACTTCTTTCAGCTCGTAAAGACTCAGCAGACTTTGTTGCAAATTATTTGCTGTGTTTAATAAGCATGCCACGTGCAAATGTGCTAAACACATAAATACAGCAAAGTCATAATCACTAGGTTCAATGTCAAGCACCATTTAAATTCAGTGATTAAATCAATTTGATGATAGTAAGCCTTTTTTATTAGAAACACAGTCTGAAGGAGAAAGCAAAATTTAGGGGAAAACTGTACTTTTACTCTTCCATCACAAGAAATGAAATCTATTATGTTAATCCCATTAGTGGTTTAATACGTTTCTTTGCAAGGGATCTAGTGCAATCTAACCTTTTCTCCTTTATATTAAAACTTTTCTTTTTGTTTTTTTATTCTTCATGGTGCAAGAGTTCCTTCTGGATACCTCAGCTGTGTTCATGATCTAAGTTCAGAGGCGTGAGTGTTGCCCAGGAAATTTCTGATGCCCTCCGTCAGAATCGGGGCCAAGATGAGGCCACTTCAACCTTTCCTCTTATATAACCAACCCCTCAGCGTTAGCAAAACCAAGTTCCCTGCCAACTTGGAAGTGAGGTCATGAGGAACCTCACAGAACAACAGCTCTGATGTGACATCAGCCATGCCCTCCAGGGGCATTTAGGTGTTCAGAAGAATTGAGAACAGGACTACATATTAAATTATGTTATTATTTGTGGGTTCTCACTGAATTTAGAGGGATGAGACATACATTACAGAGCGTATCGTACAAAGGTTCTTTTCAACATCAGAATGCAAGTTATCAGCATTCAAATAAGAAAAATAAAGTGAAGTGAAACTAAAAAGCTTCTCCTAAACATCGAAAAGGCAACCTATAGACTGGGAGAAGTTATGTGTAAATCATACGTCTGATAAGGGGCCGACATGCAAAACATATAAAGAACTCATACAATTCAACAAAAAATAAAACAATTAAAAATTGGACAGAATATCTGAATAGGTATTTTCCAAAATGGCCAACATGTAAATGAAAAGGGGTTTAACATCACTAACCCCCAGGGAAAAGCCAAATCAAAGCCACACTGAAATATAACCTTACACCTGTCAGAACGGTGATTATCAAAAAGACAAGAAATAGCACGTGCTGGAGAAGATGTAGAGAAAAGGGAGCCCTTGTGCACTGCTGGTGGGAATGCAAATTGACACAGATACTATGGAAGACAGCATGAAGGTTCTTTAAAAAATTAAAACTACCCTATTATACAGCAATTCCAATTCCACTTCTGGGTATCTATTTGAAGGAAACAAAATACCAATTCAAAAAGATATACACTCCCCCATGTTCACTGTAGCATTATTTACAACGGCCAAGGCATGGAAGCAAAACTCATGCATGTCCAACAATTGATG